>WNGS01006636.1:16059844-16094034 GCA_020271785.1 Procambarus virginalis
GTAGCACGGGCTATGGTGAGCCTGTAGTGGACTTACGTGGCACAGGAGCGGGGCAAGTAGCACGGGCTATGGTGAGCCGTAGTGGACTTACCTGGCACAGGAGCGCGGCAGGTAGCACGGGCTATGGTGAGCCCGTAGTGGACTTACCTGGCACAGGAGCGGTGCTGTTTTGTCCATCGTATTCTTCGTATATATATGGGCCCAGCGCAGAGTTCTTATCTCGTTAAACCCAAAACAAAGTTAAACAAAATACAAAGGCATGCCACCAGACTAGTCCCAGAACTAAGGGGTAAGAATTATGAGGAAAGATTAAATGAATTAAAGTTTGTGTTAACTGAAAAGAGAAGATTCAGGGGGGAGATGATTACCACATACAAAATTCTTAGGGAAATATGGCAAATAAGGACAGATTATTTATAATAGGTGGGACGTGAACGAGGGGACACGGGAGGCAATTAAAGACTCACATTAAGGACAGGAAATAATTTCAGAGAAATAATTTCACGATCAGAATAGCAAATAGCAAGAATGCACTTAGAACGTAAGGTAATTATGGGGAGAAAGCACTAAGCCATTAAGACTATACAGCACTTAGTAGGGATGAGGATTAGGATTTGGGATAGGACGAAGGAAAGGAACCATACCCAACCACTAGGACGTTCGGGGATTGAACGCCGACCTGCAAGAATCAAGACCGTCGCGTCGTATACAAGTGGCGTAGACAGAGTCCAATCCCCAGCTTCACCAGTCGAATAATATTGAGAGGCGGGGCCAGGGAGCTGAATCTCAAACCCCACTCAAAACCCAATTATGTGAAGCCAGACAATTCTTGCGATCACAAAGGGGGCGCGCGAAGAACACAATCTAATAACAGCGACTCTAATGAACACAAAGCAATTCTGGGAAGAAAGAAGGGTGCAGCGCTGGACTGGAGATAACAGAGTTACGTCCCCACCCACCACCCGGCCTCACCATCAGGTCCCGGGTTCCAGGCTCCGGAGGATAACATACCCCAGCACGGTCAAAAGATGGCGGTTTTCGACTGTGTAATAATACTATTTTATGTTTATTTTACAACAAGAACCAACACACACACACACACACACACATCTCAGGGGTAAAGCGCCAGGCCATCACGACTATATAGCACTGAGAAGGAATCAGGATAAGGATCTAGGATGAGACGGGTCTCGCAGCTGGAGGATATTCTTGACCGGAAGACTGAGCACATGGAACTTACATCATCGGAGTACAAGAAGCTGCTTGAAGAATTAAACAAACAGATGAAGTCTGAGGATCAAGACTACAGAGTAACACCCCCCCCCCTTACACACATATATCAGAGGAGCGTGTTAAAACATTACACACAGAAACCACAATAGCGTGATGTATCAAGGGAACAAATAACCCTGGTTTGTGTCTCGGAGAGGCTGCAGGATTCAAGTATGTTAGGTATAACTTCTGGTTTCAACTCCTTTGACCATGTCGTAGCTCAGTCGATTAAGGCAGCGTCTGGGATGATCTCGGACGTAGGTTCGAAACCTTCTCACGGCCCTTGAGATTAAAAGATGTTGTTCAGCGTGTTACAACTCCGATAAGACTAACACCCTATAATAATGTACAATACTCCCTCACGTGAAATGAGAGAACTAACAAGCAGCAGAAAGACGGCTAATGTCATATGCCCCTTTTTAAAGTGATATAAATAAGTCCCTAACAACAGAATTGATCACTGACGTGTCTAATCTGCGCCTTAATAGATGTTCTACTGCCGTCTTGGTTAGTCTTAGCAAGGAGAGAGAAGTGGATAACCTAGTAAAGATAAGTTTCCTAACAATGTGACACAGAATAGCAAAAGATAAGTCCTGTCTGGCGAAGCTAGTAAGAATTCTTTGGCATGATGACACAGATCAGGGAGAAAGAGAAAGGTATGCTGATGCCTCTTCCTAAATCGGATTTGAGGATTCTGTTAAAGCTTGAGATACAAATGGAGTAATTAGAGATGCATTTTATACAAGTCTGAGATTAATACTCAGAAAACAGAGCTCAAAATGTAGGGGGTTAATAAGCAGAACTCCCCAAGGATTAGGGTTAGATCCATTTATTGTTTCTGATGTTACTGAAAAAACTGAATGAGTTGGATCAAACGCGACAAATGTTTGTAAACGATACAAAACAGATGAAACGAATTAGAACAGAGAATGATTACCTAATGCATTCTTCAAGAGACCTTTAACCAAATAAAAAGCCGATCTGAAATATGCATACTTGCATGATATGAAATAACAGACGTTGACGATGATGTCTTAAAATCAACATAAGACGGAGGGAAAAAGAACCGTTAAAACTACAGAAGGTTTAAGAGATTTAAAGAAATCCAAACCACGACTCCCACCGGCAGTAAACATTAACAGGACGACGTCACCAGCATAAACACTGCAGGTACACATTCGTGTTGCCTTCACGAACCAGATCAAGAAAACCTTCAGGACACTGTACCGTTGAACACATCCAATAGTAGACCCGTCCTAGGATATGTAGCCTCTAGTGTGGAATGTTCGATTAGTATAGAATTCTGAGAGATCCAACTGCCCCCTCCTGGAGTCCTACCAGAACCCATATTTTAACTTTGCATTTTAGCTTTTTCAACTTCTATTAGCTCCCACTTGTATCTCATGTCTGGTTCTTCAAGAAGGAATATGGCAGAGGATTTGATTACCGTATCGACAGGAGTACAAACGCCCTGTTGAGACTTAGCTTCGTCTGCCTTGCTAGAGGATAAAACCTAACCCATAGGCTTTATTCTCTATTAATCTCACCCACTGAGATTAAAAGAGGTATCTAGGAACCATATATATATATATATTAATTGCTCTGGTCCCCTACTGAAACTGTTTGTGATCCGTAAGTACGTCTACTGATCGTCCAGGGGCAGACGATGGGGTCACAATAACGTGGCTGAAGATGTGATGACCACACCATACCTCAGAAGATGGTGAAACGAGAAATGTCGCTTCACCATCTTCTGATGTTTGGTTTGGTCATCTGATCGTCCAGGTTTACTGAGAGATCGCCTCATTTGTAGACCCTAGCCCTCAGCAGTAGCTACAGACCCTAGCCCTCAGCAGTAGTTACAGACCCTAGCCCTCAGCAGTAGCTACAGACCCTAGCCCTCAGCAGTAGCTACAGACCCTAGCCCTCAGCAGTAGCTACAGACCCTAGCCCTCAGCAGTAGTTACAGACCCTAGCCCTCAGCAGTAGTTACAGACCCTAGCCCTCAGCAGTAGCTACAGACCCTAGCCCTCAGCAGTAGCTACAGACCCTAGCCCTCAGCAGTAGCTACAGACCCTAGCCCTCAGCAGTAGCTACAGACCCTAGCCCTCAGCAGTAGCTACAGACCCTAGCCCTCAGCAGTGGACTACAGACCCTAGCCCTCAGCAGGGGACTACAGACCCTAGCCCTCAGCAGTGGACTACAGACCCTAGCCCTCAGCAGGAGTCTACAGACCCTAGCCCTCAGCAGGGGACTACAGACCCTAGCCCTCAGCAGGGGGCTACAGACCCTAGCCCTCAGCAGTAGCTACAGACCCTAGCCCTCAGCAGTAGCTACAGACCCTAGCCCTCAGCAGTAGCTACAAACCCTAGCCCTCAGCAGTAGCTACAGACCCTAGCCCTCAGCAGTAGCTACAGACCCTAGCCCTCAGCAGGGGACTACAGACCCTAGCCCTCAGCAGTGGACTACAGACCCTAGCCCTCAGCAGTAGCTACAGACCCTAGCCCTCAGCAGTAGCTACAGACCCTAGCCCTCAGCAGTAGCTACAGACCCTAGCCCTCAGCAGTAGCTACAGACCCTAGCCCTCAGCAGTAGTTACAGACCCTAGCCCTCAGCAGTAGCTACAGACCCTAGCCCTCAGCAGGGGACTACAGACCCTAGCCCTCAGCAGTAGTTACAGACCCTAGCCCTCAGCAGTAGTTACAGACCCTAGCCCTCAGCAGTAGTTACAGACCCTAGCCCTCAGCAGGGGACTTCAGACCCTAGCCCTCAGCAGAGGTCTACAGACCCTAGCCCTCAGCAGTAGCTACAGACCCTAGCCCTCAGCAGTAGTTACAGAACCTAGCCCTCAGCAGTAGCTACAGACCCTAGCCCTCAGCAGTAGTTACAGACCTTAGCCCTCAGCAGGGGACTACAGACCCTAGCCCTCAGCAGAGTCTACAGACCCTAGCCCTCAGCAGGGGCTACAGACCCTAGCCCTCAGCAGAGGTCTACAAACCTAGCCCTCAGCAGTAGCTACAGACCCTAGCCCTCAGCAGTAGTTACAGAACCTAGCCCTCAGCAGTAGTTACAGACCCTAGCCCTCAGCAGTAGCTACAGACCCTAGCCCTCAGCAGGGGCTACAGACCCTAGCCCTCAGCAGTAGCTACAGACCCTAGCCCTCAGCAGTAGCTACAGACCCTAGCCCTCAGCAGTAGTTACAGACCTTAGCCCTCAGCAGGGGGCTACAGACTGTAGCCCTCAGCAGGGGACTACAGACCCTAGCCCCAGCAGTAGCTACAGACCCTAGCCCTCAGCAGTACTACAGACCCTAGCCCTCAGCCCCAGTCAACCGCAATATGCTTCATTGATCGTAAATTAGCTGCCTATAGACTGCCATTATGCTTCAGCTGTCAGCATCTAAGTTGTCAGAATGGACTGATCTGTGGCACACGTTGATTTAGCTCACCAGAATACACAATGTCCAACCACAGACAGAACCCAATCTGTGTACAGAATGTGTACAGTATGGAGTACATGGCCTCAGGACCCTGTACACTAGTTGACTGACAGTTCTGAGATGAGACCTAAGAGCCGAAGCCCAACCCACACAAGCACAATTATGCGAGTATAATTAGGCGGGTACAAAGCTCATTGTCGACGGGAGACATCTCCTGTCCACGAGGCTACCCATAGCCCGTGCTTCTTGCCCAGCTCCTGTGCCAGGTAAGTTACGGGCTCACCATATCCCGTGCTACTTGGAACTTGTTCCGAGTAGCTGAATCTATGACAACACAACAACAAGCTCATTGCCCCCCCTAGCAGCAATTATATCAAATGTTCTGCCCTCTTGAGTGAGTGGATCCCTCTGCTTTTATCACAGAGCTCAACTTAGAACCCCTGGCAGGTAATCTGCCCTCTTGCTCGACTCATCGTCAGTATAAAGCCCTCTTAAGTTTACATATGCGGTCACTGCAGAGCTTTGCCTCTACAGCCACATGGCGTAATCACAAGATTTGTAAACACGACGACGCTAATCCAGATCTTTCACCGCTAACCTGCCCTCCTGCAGTGGCAACATTCACATGGACTGGTACTTCTGGTAAATTGTTGTTACGTCTCTGCAATATCGCAGGAACTGGAGCCCTACATACTCCAGCTACTGGAGCCCTACATACTCCAGCTACTGGAGCCCTACATCAGCTACTGGAGCCCTACATACCTCAGCTACTGGAGCCCTACATCAGCTACTGGAGCCCTACATACCTCAGCTACTGGAGCCCTACATACATCAGCTACTGGAGCCCTACATACATCAGCTACTGGAGCCCTACATACATCAGCTACTGGAGCCCTACATACATCAGCTACTGGAGCCCTACATCAGCTACTGGAGCCCTACATCAGCTACTGGAGCCCTACATACATCAGCTACTGGAGCCCTACATACCTCAGCTACTGGAGCCCTACATACATCAGCTACTGGAGCCCTACATACTTCAGCTACTGGAGCCCTACATCAGCTACTGGAGCCCTACATACTTCAGCTACTGGAGCCCTACAAACTTCAGCTACTGGAGCCTACATCAGCTACTGGAGCCCTACATCAGCTACTGGAGCCCTACATCAGCTACTGGAGCCCTACAAACTTCAGCTACTGGAGCCCTACATCAGCTACTGGAGCCCTACATACATCAGCTACTGGAGCCCTACATCAGCTACTGGAGCCCTACATCAGCTACTGGAGCCCTACATACTTCAGCTACTGGAGCCCTACATACATCAGCTACTGGAGCCCTACATACTTCAGCTACTGAGCCCTACATCAGCTACTGGAGCCCTACATACTTCAGCTACTGGAGCCCTACATACTTCAGCTACTGGAGCCCTACATACTTCAGCTACTGGAGCCCTACATACATCAGCTACTGGAGCCCTACATACTTCAGCTACTGGAGCCCTACATACTTCAGCTACTGGAGCCCTACATACATCAGCTACTGGAGCCCTACATACATCAGCTACTGGAGCCCTACATCAGCTACTGGAGCCCTACATACATCAGCTACTGGAGCCCTACATACTTCAGCTACTGGAGCCCTACATACTTCAGCTACTGGAGCCCTACATACATCAGCTACTGGAGCCCTACAAACTTCAGCTACTGGAGCCCTACATCAGCTACTGGAGCCCTACATCAGCTACTGGAGCCCTACATACTTCAGCTACTGGAGCCCTACTACATCAGCTACTGGAGCCCTACATACATCAGCTACTGGAGCCCTACATCAGCTACTGGAGCCCTACATCAGCTACTGGAGCCCTACATCAGCTACTGGAGCCCTACATACTTCAGCTACTGGAGCCCTACATACCTCAGCTACTGGAGCCCTACATACATCAGCTACTGGAGCCCTACATACATCAGCTACTGGAGCCCTACATACATCAGCTACTGGAGCCCTACATACATCAGCTACTGGAGCCCTACATCAGCTACTGGAGCCCTACATCAGCTACTGGAGCCCTACATCAGCTACTGGAGCCCTACATACTTCAGCTACTGGAGCCCTACATCAGCTACTGGAGCCCTACATCAGCTACTGGAGCCCTACATACTTCAGCTACTGGAGCCCTACATCAGCTACTGGAGCCCTACATACTTCAGCTACTGGAGCCCTACATACTTCAGCTACTGGAGCCCTACATCAGCTACTGGAGCCCTACATACCTCAGCTACTGGAGCCCTACAAACTTCAGCTACTGGAGCCCTACATCAGCTACTGGAGCCCTACATCAGCTACTGGAGCCCTACAAACTTCAGCTACTGGAGCCCTACATACATCAGCTACTGGAGCCCTACAAACTTCAGCTACTGGAGCCCTACATCAGCTACTGGAGCCCTACATACTTCAGCTACTGGAGCCCTACATCAGCTACTGGAGCCCTACAAACTTCAGCTACTGGAGCCCTACAAACTTCAGCTACTGGAGCCCTACATCAGCTACTGGAGCCCTACAAACTTCAGCTACTGGAGCCCTACAAACTTCAGCTACTGGAGCCCTACATCAGCTACTGGAGCCCTACAAACTTCAGCTACTGGAGCCCTACAAACTTCAGCTACTGGAGCCCTACAAACTTCAGCTACTGGAGCCCTACATACTTCAGCTACTGGAGCCCTACATCAGCTACTGGAGCCCTACATCAGCTACTGGAGCCCTACATACTTCAGCTACTGGAGCCCTACATACTTCAGCTACTGGAGCCCTACATACCTCAGCTACTGGAGCCCTACATCAGCTACTGGAGCCCTACATCAGCTACTGGAGCCCTACATCAGCTACTGGAGCCCTACATACATCAGCTACTGGAGCCCTACATCAGCTACTGGAGCCCTACATACTTCAGCTACTGGAGCCCTACATACTTCAGCTACTGGAGCCCTACATACTTCAGCTACTGGAGCCCAACATACATCAGCTACTGGAGCCCTACATCAGCTACTGGAGCCCTACATACATCAGCTACTGGAGCCCTACATCAGCTACTGGAGCCCTACATCAGCTACTGGAGCCCTACATACATCAGCTACTGGAGCCCTACATACATCAGCTACTGGAGCCCTACATCAGCTACTGGAGCCCAACATACTTCAGCTACTGGAGCCCTACATCAGCTACTGGAGCCCTACATACTTCAGCTACTGGAGCCCTACATACTTCAGCTACTGGAGCCCTACATACATCAGCTACTGGAGCCCTACATCAGCTACTGGAGCCCTACATACTTCAGCTACTGGAGCCCTACATACATCAGCTACTGGAGCCCTACATAAGCTACTGGAGCCCTACATCAGCTACTGGAGCCCTACATACCTCAGCTACTGGAGCCCTACATACCTCAGCTACTGGAGCCCTACATACCTCAGCTACTGGAGCCCTACATACTTCAGCTACTGGAGCCCTACAAACTTCAGCTACTGGAGCCCTACATACTTCAGCTACTGGAGCCCTACATCAGCTACTGGAGCCCTACATACCTCAGCTACTGGAGCCCTACATACTTCAGCTACTGGAGCCCTACATACTTCAGCTACTGGAGCCCTACATACCTCAGCTACTGGAGCCCTACATACCTCAGCTACTGGAGCCCTACATACCTCAGCTACTGGAGCCCTACATACCTCAGCTACTGGAGCCCTACATACATCAGCTACTGGAGCCCTACATACTTCAGCTACTGGAGCCCTACATACTTCAGCTACTGGAGCCCTACATACCTCAGCTACTGGAGCCCTACATACCTCAGCTACTGGAGCCCTACATACCTCAGCTACTGGAGCCCTACATACCTCAGCTACTGGAGCCCTACATACTTCAGCTACTGGAGCCCTACATACCTCAGCTACTGGAGCCCTACATACATCAGCTACTGGAGCCCTACATCAGCTACTGGAGCCCTACATCAGCTACTGGAGCCCTACATCAGCTACTGGAGCCCTACATACATCAGCTACTGGAGCCCTACATACTTCAGCTACTGGAGCCCTACATACATCAGCTACTGGAGCCCTACAAACTTCAGCTACTGGAGCCCTACATCAGCTACTGGAGCCCTACAAACTTCAGCTACTGGAGCCCTACATCAGCTACTGGAGCCCTACATCAGCTACTGGAGCCCTACATACTTCAGCTACTGGAGCCCTACATACCTCAGCTACTGGAGCCCTACATACCTCAGCTACTGGAGCCCTACATCAGCTACTGGAGCCCTACATAGCTACTGGAGCCCTACATCAGCTACTGGAGCCCTACATCAGCTACTGGAGCCCTACATACATCAGCTACTGGAGCCCTACATCAGCTACTGGAGCCCTACATCAGCTACTGGAGCCCTACATACTTCAGCTACTGGAGCCCTACATACTTCAGCTACTGGAGCCCTACATACATCAGCTACTGGAGCCCTACATACTTCAGCTACTGGAGCCCTACATACTTCAGCTACTGGAGTCCTACATACTTCAGCTACTGGAGCCCTACATCAGCTACTGGAGCCCTACATACATCAGCTACTGGAGCCCTACATACATCAGCTACTGGAGCCCTACATACATCAGCTACTGGAGCCCTACATCAGCTACTGGAGCCCTACATACTTCAGCTACTGGAGCCCTACATCAGCTACTGGAGCCCAACATACTTCAGCTACTGGAGCCCTACATACTTCAGCTACTGGAGCCCTACATACTTCAGCTACTGGAGCCCTACATACTTCAGCTACTGGAGCCCTACATACTTCAGCTACTGGAGCCCTACATACATCAGCTACTGGAGCCCTACATCAGCTACTGGAGCCCTACATACATCAGCTACTGGAGCCCTACATCAGCTACTGGAGCCCAACATACTTCAGCTACTGGAGCCCTACATAAGCTACTGGAGCCCTACATCAGCTACTGGAGCCCTACATCAGCTACTGGAGCCCTACATCAGCTACTGGAGCCCTACATCAGCTACTGGAGCCCTACATACTCCAGCTACTGGAGCCCTACATACTTCAGCTCTCGTGGCGGCTGATTGCTAAGTTTTAGAGAGTCGCAGGAAGAGAAAATTTACACGCAAAATTCCATCATATAAATTCACTCCATTACATAAACAAATAATAATTACATGTTGTTGCATTGTCAGCTCGCTGTCGCTTTCATTTGCATATGCAATTTGAAACGTACAAAATTAGTTCGGCAAATTTTGACCATAAATTGTTTAACAGCATTTGGTAATTAGAGGCAAATTTTGTATTGGTGTTAATGTTGCTTTTTGGGTATAAAGTGTTCTATTCTTTCATTTGCTTTTGTTGGTTACAAATTTCTATTTGAATTTTTTTTTTTTTTACAAATTCTTTATTTATGTTTGATGAAAATTAGACGACCAAAACGGTTTTATTCTCACAGTTATTTTATGACTGACTGGTTCTTGGTGTGTGTCCAATTATATATGTGATTCATCCCATCTGTCTGTCTGTCTGTCTGTCTGTCTGTCTGTCTGTCTGTCTGTCTGTCTGTCTGTCTGTCTCTCTCTCTCTCTCTCTCTCTCTCTCTATCTCTCTCTCGGGGAATGGCAAATGGACGATTTACGGAGGTTATCTTCTTGAGGTTATCTTGATATGATTTCGGGGCTTAGTGTCCCCGCGGCCCGGTCCTCGACCAAGCCTCCACCCCCAGGATCTAACTCCCAGGTACCTATTTACTGCTAGGTAACAGGGGGCATTAGGATGAAAGAAACATTTTGCCCATTTGTCTCCGCCTCCATCAGGGATCGAACCCGGAACCTCAGGACTACGAATCCGAAGCGCTGTCCACCCAGCTGTCAGGCGCCCTTTCAGGAGAGAGAGAGAGAGTTGCAGAAAGAGACAGATGCTTGTTCATAGTCTAGACGTGTGTAGGAGTGGATCATTATCTTCACTACTTACTGTACCAGCGACCATTGATCTTCACACTTTGGCGGGACCAAAGAGCCAAAGCTCAACCCCCGCAAGCACAATTAGGTAAGTACACTTGCAACAGTGGTGGTGGTGGTGAGCGCAGACAGATATAGTTCTACAAAAAAAATTAACTCTCTTTACAATCTGAGATCTACAAAAATGCACTTTACAATCTGGGATTGTAAAAAAAATCTTTACAATCTGAGATCTACAAAAACTTGAAAATATCTCAGACAAAAGCAACACAAATCAAATGTAACACAGGACATTTTCTAAAGCTAAACTCATATCATCCTTCTATATCTATTAACAGAGAAGATCAGTTTGTCTGTTCAAAGTCAGAGGTAAGATGCATATGGCTAGCCTCACTCAACTTTGCAGGGTAAACGCAATGGGGTACGGTCGGACATAGGTCGGTCGGGATCATCCCTAGTGTCACTTATAAGTAACAGCTGCCTCTTAACCCCCCCCCCCCCATCACCCCATGTGACTTTTTCATGAAGTCTGAAATGAATTTGTGAATGTGTTTCCCATAGAGTTTCTAAATTACTCCTGAGGATGTGCCTGCACATTTTCATGATTTACCGGAAAACGATGAACAAATTCATTCGGGTTACAATGATAGAAGAAACATATAGATATAGATATAGATATATATCATATAGAAACATATAGATATAGAAGATACAAAGATAGAAAGCAGTGAAAGATGGTTATGACGATGTAGATAGTATATACTTGAAGACATAAATAGTGAATAAATAGTGAAGATGAAGATCCACTCCTGCACACCACACGGCTACCTTGAGGTTACCTTGAGGTTACCTTGAGGTTACCTTGAGGTTACCTTGAGGTTACCTTGAGGTTACCTTGAGGCTACCTTGAGGTTACCTTGAGGCTACCTTGAGGTTACCTTGAGGTTACCTTGAGGTTACCTTGAGGTTACCTTGAGGTTACCTTGAGGCTACCTGAGGCTACCTTGAGGTTACCTTGAGGTTACCTTGAGGCTACCTTGAGGTTACCTTGAGGCTACCTTGAGGTTACCTTGAGGTTACCTTGAGGTTACCTTGAGGCTACCTTGAGGTTACCCAAGTAACCTCAAGGTAGCCTCAAGGTACCCTCAAGGTAACCTCAGGGTAACCTCAAGTAGCCTCAAGGTAACCTCAAGGTAGCCTCAGGTAACCTCAAGGTAACCTCAAGGTAGCCTCAAGTAGCCTCAAGTAACCTCAGGTAACCTCAAGGTAACCTCAGTAACCTCAAGGTAACCTCAAGGTAGCCTCAAGGTAACCTCAAGGTAGCCTCAAGGTAACCCAAGGTAACCTCAAGGTAACCTCAAGGTAACCTCAAGGTAACCTCAAGGTAACCTCAAGGTAGCCGTGTGGTGTGCAGGAGTGGATCTTCATCTTCACTATTTATTCACTATTTATTGTCTTCAATGTATATACTATCTACATCGTCATAACCATCTTTCACTGCTTTCTATCTTTGTATCTTTCTATATCTATATGTTTCTATATGATATATATCTATATCTATATCTATATGTTTCTTTCTATCATTGTAACCCGAATGAATTCTGTTCATCGTTTTCCGGTAAATCATGAAATGTGCAGGCACATTCCTCAGGAGTAATTTAAAACTCTATGGAAAACACATTCACAATTCATTTCAGACTTCATGAAAAAGTCACATGGGGATGGGGGGGGGGGGGTTAAGAGGCAGCTGTTACTTATAAGTGACACTAGGGATGATCCCGACCGACCTATGTCCGACCCGTACCCCATTGCGTTTACCCTGCAAAGTTGAGTGAGGCTAGCCATATGCATCTTACCTCTGACTTTGAACAGACAAACTGATCTTCTCTGTTAATAGATATAGAAGGATGATATGAGTTTAGCTTTAAAAATGTCCTGTGTTACATTTGATTTGTGTTGCTTTTTGTCTGAGATATTTTCAAGTTTTTGTAGATCTCAGATTGTAAAGATTTTTTTTACAATCCCAGATTGTAAGTGCATTTTTGTAGATCTCAGATTGTAAAGAGAGTTAATTTTTTTTGTAGAACTATATCTGTCTTGCGCTCACCACCACCACCACTGTTGCAAGTGTACTTACCTAATTGTGCTTGCGGGGGTGGAGCTTTGGCTCTTTGGTCCCGCCAAAGTGTGAAGATCAATGGTCGCTGGTACAGTAAGTAGTGAAGATAATGATCCACTCCTACACACGTCTAGACTATGAACAAGCATCTGTCTCTTTCTGCAACTCTCTCTCTCTCTCTCTGAAAGGGCGCCTGACAGCTGGGTGACAGCGCTTCGGATTCGTAGTCCTGAGGTTCCGGTTTCGATCCCTGATGGAGGCGGAGACAATGGGCAAAATGTTTCTTTCATCCTAATGCCCCCTGTTACCTAGCATAAATAGGTACCTGGGAGTTAGATCCTGGGGGTGGAGGCTTGGTCGAGGACCGGGCCGCGGGGACACTAAGCCCGAATCATATCAAGATAACCTCAAGAAGATACCTCCGTAAATCGTCCATTTGCCATTCCCCGAGAGAGAGTAGAGAGAGAGAGAGAGAGAGAGAGAGAGACAGACAGACAGACAGACAGACAGACAGACGACAGACAGACAGACGACAGACAGACAGATGGGATGATCACATATATAATTGGACACACACCAAGAACCAGTCAGTCATAAAATAACTGTGAGAATAAAACCGTTTTGGTCGTCTAATTTTCATCAACATAAATAAAGAATTTGTAAAA
The DNA here is from genome assembly GCA_020271785.1 of Procambarus virginalis. Lineage (NCBI taxonomy): Eukaryota > Metazoa > Arthropoda > Malacostraca > Decapoda > Cambaridae > Procambarus > Procambarus virginalis. The sequence continues at coordinate 16,073,338 of WNGS01006636.1, forward strand.
AAAAAAAAATTCAAATAGAAATTTGTAACCAACAAAAGCAATGAAAGAATAGAACACTTTATACCCAAAAGCAACATTAACACCAATACAAATTTGCCTCTAATTACCAAATGCTGTTACACATTTATGGTCAAATTTGCCGAACTAATTTTGTACGTTTCAATTGCATATGCAAATGAAAGCGACAGCGAGCTGACAATGCAACACCATGTAATTATTATTTGTTTATGTAATGGAGTGAATTTATATGATGGAATTTTGCGTGTAAATTTTCTCTTCCTGCGACTCTCTAAAACTTAGCATCAGCCGCCACGAGAGCTGAAGTATGTAGGGCTCCAGTAGCTGGAGTATGTAGGGCTCCAGTAGCTGATGTAGGGCTCCAGTAGCTGATGTAGGGCTCCAGTAGCTGATGTAGGGCTCCAGTAGCTGATGTAGGGCTCCAGTAGCTTATGTAGGGCTCCAGTAGCTGAGTAGGTTGGCTCCAGTAGCTGATGTAGGGCTCCAGTAGCTGATGTATGTAGGGCTCCAGTAGCTGATGTAGGGCTCCAGTAGCTGATGTATGTAGGGCTCCAGTAGCTGAAGTATGTAGGCTCCAGTAGCTGAGTATGTAGGGCTCCAGTAGCTGAAGTATGTAGGGCTCCAGTAGCTGAAGTATGTAGGGCTCCAGTAGCTGAAGTATTTGGGCTCCAGTAGCTGATGTAGGGCTCCAGTAGCTGAAGTATTAGGGCTCCAGTAGCTGATGTAGGGCTCCATTACTGATGTATGTAGGGCTCCAGTAGCTGATGTATGTAGGGCTCCAGTAGCTGATGTATGTAGGGCTCCAGTAGCTGATGTAGGGCTCCAGTAGCTGAAGTATGTATGACTCCAGTAGCTGAAGTATGTAGGGCTCCAGTAGCTAAGTATGTAGGGCTCCAGTAGCTGATGTATGTAGGGCTCCAGTAGCTGAGTATGTAGGGCTCCAGTAGCTGAAGTATGTAGGGCTCCAGTAGCTGATGTAGGCTCCAGTAGCTGATGTAGGGCTCCAGTAGCTGATGTATGTAGGGCTCCAGTAGCTGATGTAGGGCTCCAGTAGCTGATGTAGGGCTCCAGTAGCTTATGTAGGGCTCCAGTAGCTGATGTAGGGCTCCAGTAGCTGAGGTATGTAGGGCTCCAGTAGCTGAGGTATGTAGGGCTCCAGTAGCTGAAGTATGTAGGGCTCCAGTAGCTGATGTAGGGCTCCAGTAGCTGATGTAGGGCTCCAGTAGCTGAAGTTTGTAGGGCTCCAGTAGCTGATGTAGGGCTCCAGTAGCTGAAGTTTGTAGGGCTCCATAGCTGATGTATGTAGGGCTCCAGTAGCTGAAGTATGTAGGGCTCCAGTAGCTGATGTATGTAGGGCTCCAGTAGCTGATGTAGGGCTCCAGTAGCTGATGTAGGCTCCAGTAGCTGATGTAGGGCTCCAGTAGCTGATGTATGTAGGGCTCCAGTAGCTGAGTATGTAGGGCTCCAGTAGCTGAAGTATGTAGGCTCCAGTAGCTGAGTATGTAGGGCTCCAGTAGCTGAGGTATGTAGGGCTCCAGTAGCTGAGGTATGTAGGGCTCCAGTAGCTGAGGTATGTAGGGCTCCAGTAGCTGAAGTATGTAGGGCTCCAGTAGCTGAAGTATGTAGGGCTCCAGTAGCTGATGTATGTAGGGCTCCAGTAGCTGAGGTATGTAGGGCTCCAGTAGCTGAGGTATGTAGGCTCCAGTAGCTGAGTATGTAGGGCTCCAGTAGCTGAGGTATGTAGGGCTCCAGTAGCTGAAGTATGTAGGGCTCCAGTAGCTGAAGTATGTAGGCTCCAGTAGCTGAGGTATGTAGGGCTCCAGTAGCTGATGTAGGGCTCCAGTAGCTGAAGTATGTAGGGCTCCAGTAGCTGAAGTTTGTAGGGCTCCAGTAGCTGAAGTATGTAGGGCTCCAGTAGCTGAGGTATGTAGGGCTCCAGTAGCTGAGGTATGTAGGGCTCCAGTAGCTGAGGTATGTAGGGCTCCAGTAGCTGATGTAGGGCTCCAGTAGCTTATGTAGGGCTCCAGTAGCTGATGTATGTAGGGCTCCAGTAGCTGAAGTATGTAGGGCTCCAGTAGCTGATGTAGGGCTCCAGTAGCTGATGTATGTAGGCTCCAGTAGCTGAAGTATGTAGGCTCCAGTAGCTGAAGTATGTAGGGCTCCAGTAGCTGATGTAGGGCTCCAGTAGCTGAAGTATGTTGGGCTCCAGTAGCTGATGTAGGGCTCCAGTAGCTGATGTATGTAGGGCTCCAGTAGCTGATGTATGTAGGGCTCCAGTAGCTGATGTAGGGCTCCAGTAGCTGATGTAGGGCTCCAGTAGCTGATGTATGTAGGGCTCCAGTAGCTGATGTAGGGCTCCAGTAGCTGATGTATGTTGGCTCCAGTAGCTGAAGTATGTAGGGCTCCAGTAGCTGAAGTATGTAGGGCTCCAGTAGCTGAAGTATGTAGGGCTCCAGTAGCTGATGTAGGGCTCCAGTAGCTGATGTATGTAGGGCTCCAGTAGCTGATGTAGGGCTCCAGTAGCTGATGTAGGCTCCAGTAGCTGATGTAGGGCTCCAGTAGCTGAGGTATGTAGGGCTCCAGTAGCTGAAGTATGTAGGGCTCCAGTAGCTGAAGTATGTAGGGCTCCAGTAGCTGATGTAGGGCTCCAGTAGCTGATGTAGGGCTCCAGTAGCTGAAGTTTGTAGGGCTCCAGTAGCTGAAGTTTGTAGGGCTCCAGTAGCTGAAGTTTGTAGGGCTCCAGTAGCTGAAGTTTGTAGGGCTCCAGTAGCTATGTAGGGCTCCAGTAGCTGAAGTTTGTAGGGCTCCAGTAGCTGAAGTTTGTAGGGCTCCAGTAGCTGATGTAGGGCTCCAGTAGCTGAAGTTTGTAGGGCTCCAGTAGCTGAAGTTTGTAGGGCTCCAGTAGCTGATGTAGGGCTCCAGTAGCTGAAGTATGTAGGGCTCCAGTAGCTGATGTAGGGCTCCAGTAGCTGAAGTTTGTAGGGCTCCAGTAGCTGATGTATGTAGGGCTCCAGTAGCTGAAGTTTGTAGGGCTCCAGTAGCTGATGTAGGCTCCAGTAGCTGATGTAGGGCTCCAGTAGCTGAAGTTTGTAGGGCTCCAGTAGCTGAGGTATGTAGGGCTCCAGTACTGATGTAGGGCTCCAGTAGCTGAAGTATGTAGGGCTCCAGTAGCTGAAGTATGTAGGGCTCCAGTAGCTGATGTGGGCTCCAGTAGCTGAAGTATGTAGGGCTCCAGTAGCTGATGTAGGGCTCCAGTAGCTGATGTAGGGCTCCAGTAGCTGAAGTATGTAGGCTCCAGTAGCTGATGTAGGGCTCCAGTAGCTGATGTAGGGCTCCAGTAGCTGATGTAGGGCTCCAGTACTGATGTATGTAGGGCTCCAGTAGCTGATGTATGTAGGGCTCCAGTAGCTGATGTATGTAGGGCTCCAGTAGCTGATGTATGTAGGGCTCCAGTAGCTGAGGTATGTAGGGCTCCAGTAGCTGAAGTATGTAGGGCTCCAGTAGCTGATGTAGGGCTCCAGTAGCTGATGTAGGGCTCCAGTAGCTGATGTAGGGCTCCAGTAGCTGATGTATGTAGGGCTCCAGTAGCTGATGTATGTAGGGCTCCAGTAGCTGAAGTATGTAGGGCTCCAGTAGCTGATGTAGGGCTCCAGTAGCTGATGTAGGGCTCCAGTAGCTGAAGTTTTGTAGGGCTCCAGTAGCTGATGTATGTAGGGCTCCAGTAGCTGAAGTATGTAGGGCTCCAGTAGCTGAGTAGTAGGGCTCCAGTAGCTGATGTGTAGGGCTCCAGTAGCTGATGTAGGGCTCCAGTAGCTGATGTATGTAGGGCTCCAGTAGCTGATGTATGTAGGGCTCCAGTAGCTGAAGTATGTAGGGCTCCAGTAGCTGAAGTATGTAGGGCTCCAGTAGCTGATGTATGTAGGGCTCCAGTAGCTGAAGTATGTAGGGCTCCAGTAGCTGAAGTATGTAGGCTCCAGTAGCTGAAGTATGTAGGGCTCCAGTAGCTGATGTAGGGCTCCAGTAGCTGAAGTATGTAGGGCTCCAGTAGCTGATGTATGTAGGGCTCCAGTAGCTGAAGTATGTAGGGCTCCAGTAGCTGATGTAGGGCTCCAGTAGCTGATGTAGGGCTCCAGTAGCTGATGTATGTAGGGCTCCAGTAGCTGATGTAGGGCTCCAGTAGCTGAAGTTTGTAGGGCTCCAGTAGCTGATGTAGGGCTCCAGTAGCTGATGTAGGGCTCCAGTAGCTGATGTAGGGCTCCAGTAGCTGAAGTTTGTAGGGCTCCAGTAGCTGAAGTATGTAGGGCTCCAGTAGCTGATGTAGGGCTCCAGTAGCTGAAGTATGTAGGGCTCCAGTAGCTGATGTATGTAGGGCTCCAGTAGCTGAGGTATGTAGGGCTCCAGTAGCTGATGTATGTAGGGCTCCATAGCTGATGTAGGCTCCCGTAGCTGATGTAGGGCTCCAGTAGCTGATGTATGTAGGGCTCCATAGCTGATGTATGTAGGGCTCCAGTAGCTGATGTATGTAGGGCTCCAGTAGCTGATGTATGTAGGCTCCATAGCTGAGGTATGTAGGCTCCATAGCTGATGTAGGGCTCCAGTAGCTGGTATGTAGGGCTCCAGTAGCTGATGTAGGGCTCCAGTAGCTGGAGTATGTAGGGCTCCAGTAGCTGGAGTATGTAGGGCTCCAGTTCCTGCGATATTGCAGAGACGTAACAACAATTTTACCAGAAGTACCAGTCCATGTGAATGTTGCCACTGCAGGAGGGCAGGTTAGCGGTGAAAGATCTGGATTAGCGTCGTCGTGTTTACAAATCTTGTGATTACGCCATGTGGCTGTAGAGGCAAAGCTCTGCATGACCGCATATGTAAACTTAAGAGGGCTTTATACTGACGATGAGTCGAGCAAGAGGGCAGATTACCTGCCAGGGGTTCTAAAGTTGAGCTCTGTGATAAAAGCAGAGGGATCCACTCACTCAAGAGGGCAGAACATTTGATATAATTGCCTGCTAGGGGGGCAATGAGCTTGTTGTTGTTGTTGTCATAGATTCAGCTACTCGGAACAAGTTCCAAGTAGCACGGGCTATGGTGATCCCGTAACTTACCTGGCACAGGAGCTGGGCAAGAAGCACGGGCTATGGGTAGCCTCGTGGACAGAAGATGTCTCCCGTCGACAATGAGCTTTGTACCGCCTAATTATACTCGCATAATTGTGCTTGTGTGGGTTGGGCTTCGGCTCTTAGGTCTCATCTCAGAACTGTCAGTCAACTAGTGTACAGGGTCCTGAGGCCATGTACTCCATACTGTACACATTCTGTACACAGATTGGGTTCTGTCTGTGGTTGGACATCTGTGTATTCTGGTGAGCTAAATCAACGTGTGCCACAGATCATCCATTCTGACAACTTAGATGCTGACAGCTGAAGCATATGGCAGTCTATAGGCAGCTAATTTACGATCAATGAAGCATATTGCGGTTGACTGGGCTGAGGGCTAGGGTCTGTACTACTGCTGAGGGCTAGGGTCTGTAGCTACTGCGGAGGGCTATGTCTGTATCCCCTGCTGAGGGCTACAGTCTGTAGCCCCCTGCTGAGGGCTAAGGTCTGTAACTCTGCTGAGGCTAGGGTCCTGTAGCTACTGCTGAGGGCTAGGGTCTGTAGCTACTNGTTTTCTTAGGGTCAAATGTGGCATGTAATCACTTTCCCCCAGGAAGATACTACTGAAAGTTGATGATTAAAAACCCTCTTGGAAATTGGTATTAATTTTTTTTACATCAAATGTGTAGTGATGAGCAAAGGCCTGAGCTTCAGGAATGAGTTTGAAACAGTTCATTGAAGTAGACATTCCACAACACAGGCCCAGCACACTCTCCTATGGTATGCTCGTACCAATTAAGTGGCTCTCAGATTCAGCCCATTGAGGCCTGTTCATCTGAAGCCTGACCGTCTCAACTCATTTCGCTTATGAGCAATATTTATCGTAATATTGTAAGGCTTACGAACAAACTCAAATTTAATGCTAATTAACTATCAAGTAAGCAACAGGACAAGCCACGAGCCAACTGGGAGGGAGCCGGTCGGCCGAGCGGACAGCACGCGGGACTTGTGATCCTGTGGTCCTGGGTTCGATCCCAGGCGCCGGCGAGAAACAATGGGCAGAGTTTCTTTCACCCTATGCCCCTGTACCTAGCAGTAAAATAGGTACCTGGGTGTTAGTCAGCTGTCACGGCTGCTTCTGGGGGTGGAGGCCTGGTCGAGGACCGGGCCGCGGGGACACTAAAAAGCCCCGAAATCATCTCAAGATAACTGTGTGATTTAGCTTGTTGAGCAAAAAGTTCCAAAATGCAAGTCAGTCCAGCAATGAATACAAGCTGAAGGAATTAAGCGCTTGAGAAAGACACAGTGAACATGAGGCTGTCAATTACTGAGCGCCTGGTATTGTAAGTGCCAACTTCTGCTTAGTCCTCTAAGTTGGGCCTTGTGAACCTTGATAACATTTGCCTATTACATAACAGTAGGCACCAGACAGCGCCAGCTTTGAAGGTCTGATGTACTCACCAGTCCAACTGGAACGGCTGAAGATAAGTAATCATTCTTTAAAAAACCTTCAACAGCTCTCCAGTATTCCGATAAATGAAGAGAAGAGGCAGTATACAGGAGCGAGCGAGACAGAGAGAGAGAGAGAGGAGAGAGAGAGAGAGTGAGAGAGAGAGAGATGAGAGAGAGAGAGAGAGAGAGAGAGAGAGAGAGAGAGAGAGAGAGAGAGAGAGAGAGAGAGAGGAGAGAGAGAGAGAGAGAGAGGGGAATACTCAAAATCGGAGCGAACTTGAGCTTTATATATATAAAGTTTGCAACCTCTGCTGTCAAGAAGATATGAGATTTCCCCCTAAGGTTATAAGTTTCTTAGCTGCCATACTTGCCAGGTTAAACACGTGACTTTTCAATGTCATTGAAGAGTCAGACTTTATACCCAAGATGTCCACCTCGTCACTGTGGTTTTGGCCATCATCTGTATTTACACAACCTCCATTATTGTTCCAGGTGCAGTGGCATGACGTCCTGTTACCGTCATCAGTGTTTTTCTGCCGCAGGTGCGACTTGTTATATAACCTTCCCCCACGTAGATATTTGTTCAAGTTTGTGATTTATGAGCCTCAGATCAACCAGGCTGTGACTCATACGTCAGGCTGCGAGCAGCCGCGTCAAACAGCCTGGTTGATCAGTCCAGCAACCAGGAGGCTTGGACGACGACCGGGCCGCGGGGACGCTAAGCCCCGGAAGCACCTCAAGGTAACCTCGTAGCATCTGGCATTTCTTCTGTTCCACGTGGAAAGGTTAGAGTACAGTCATGAGCAAAGGCCAGAGCTTCAGGGATAAGTAATAAATGGTTGAAGTAGACATTCCACAACAAAGGGACCAGTACATTAATGTACCCTGCGGTACAGTACCCTGGGGTACAGTACCCTGGGGTACAGTACCCTGGGGTACAGTACCCTGGGGTACAGTACCCTGGGGTACAGTACCCCAGGGTACAGTACCCTGGGGTACAGTACCCCAGGGTACAGTACCCTGCGGTACAGTACCCTGGGGTACAGTACCCTGGGGTACAGTACCCTGGGGTACAGTACCCTGGGGTACAGTACCCTGCGGTACAGTACCCTGGGGTACAGTACCCTGGGGTACAGTACCCTGGGGTACAGTACCCCAGGGTACAGTACCCTGGGGTACAGTACCCTGGGGTACAGTACCCTGGGGTACAGTACCCTGGGGTACAGTACCCCAGGGTACAGTACCCTAGGGTACAGTACCCTGCGGTACAGTACCCTGGGGTACAGTACCCTGGGGTACAGTACCCTGAGGTACAGTACCCTGGGGTACAGTACCCTGCGGTACAGTACCCTGGGGTACAGTATCCTGGGGTACAGTACCCTGCGGTACAGTACCCTGCGGTACAGTACCCTGGGGTACAGTACCCTGGGGTACAGTACGCTGCGGTACAGTACCCTGGGGTACAGTACCCTGGAGTACAGTACCCTGCGGTACAGTACCCTGCGGTACAGTACCCTGGGGTACAGTACCCTGGGGTACAGTACCCTGCGGTACAGTACCCCAGGGTACAGTACCCTGGGGTACAGTATCCTGGGGTACAGTACCCTGGGGTACAGTACCCTGGGGTACAGTACCCTGGGGTACAGTATCCTGGGGTACAGTACCCTGGGGTACAGTACCCTGGGGTACAGTATCCTGGGGTACAGTACCCTGCGGTACAGTACCCTGCGGTACAGTACCCTAGGGTACAGTACCCTGCGGTACAGTACCCTGGGGTACAGTACCCTGAGGTACAGTACCCTGAGGTACAGTACCCTGGGGTACAGTACCCTGCGGTACAGTACCCTGGGGTACAGTATCCTGGGGTACAGTACCCTGCGGTACAGTACCCTGCGGTACAGTACCCTGGGGTACAGTACCCTGGGGTACAGTACGCTGCGGTACAGTACCCTGGGGTACAGTACCCTGGGGTACAGTACGCTGCGGTACAGTACCCTGGGGTACAGTACCCTGGGGTACAGTACCCTGGGGTACAGTACGCTGGGGTACAGTACCCTGCGGTACAGTACCTTGGGGTACAGTACCCTGGGGTACAGTACCCTGGGGTACAGTACCCTGGGGTACAGTACCCTGCGGTACAGTACCCTGGGGTACAGTACCCTGGGGTACAGTACCCTGGGGTACAGTACGCTGCGGTACAGTACCCTGGGGTACAGTACCCTGGGGTACAGTACCCTGCGGTACAGTACCCTGCGGTACAGTACCCTGGGGTACAGTACCCTGCGGTACAGTACCCTGCGGTACGCTAACACCAACTGCATAGTTTTCAGATTCTTCTTTACTGACAACCATTCTTAGGAGCTTTTCTTGAAAGGAATCCTTTATTAATAGTAAAATGGACCTTGAAATATCATGTGGTTGAATCTTTGCTAGTGGTCCAGAGTGCCACACCCGATCAGAGGCTCCTACAGTGTAAAGTATCTTTATATCTGAACAAATCAACAAAGGTCGTGATGAGAGTTCGAACCTACGTCCGGGATGATCCCAGACGCGTCTTAGTCGGTTACGCCACGACATGGTCAAAAGAATTGTACCCTATTGTGATTTCTGTGTGTAACTCTTTCTCTCTTTCGTATTGTCTTATTTTTGTATATTCTGTAGAACAGTTGAGCCGTAAAAGCTTTACAGCTTTATCCAATTACTGACTCAATTGTGCAGGAAACTGGGCTACCAACCAGGAACATATTCTCGTTAAAATTGGACATTTAAGTGCATTTATGCACTCACCAACATGCACTCACTTATCCTCGCCAAGACATGCTTGTGAGGACGAGTTGTGCTCCAAGTCCCACCTTCTGAAGCTCCTAAGAATATTGCAATAACTCAGGTAACCTTAAACTTACATTTAAAAGTTATACTGAGCTTCAACAACTTCTACGGGAAAACTATCCCACGTATTGACTGAAAATACTCTTTCTGACATCACGATGATTCATTTACATGTTTAATTTGCTAACTTGGAGTAATTCTGCGGCGTTGTCCACTATGCCAAATTTCCTTATAATCTGAATTGCCATGTCAATATATCTATTGTCTTGTGGGTTCACTTTCTTCAGTATTTCCTCGTAGGTGATCTTGAGCTCAGCAACGAGCCGTGTTGCATGTGTAAGGACAGTTTCTAGTTCTGAATTGTACATTTTCAGGTCAGGGTTCCATGCTAGGGGGTTCCATGCCAAGGGGTTCCATGCCAGGGTTCCATGCCAGGGTTCCATGCCAGGGTTCCATGCCAGAGGTTCCATGCCAGAGTGGCCTATTGCCTATAAATCTTAAAAGCAGCAGAGATTTTAACAAATCCCGGAGAGATAGATTGAGTACGCTCCAAACAGGGTGATGAACAAACAAGGTGATGAACAAATAGGGTGATGAACAAACAGGGTGATGAACAAACAGGGTGATGAACAAACAGGGTGATGAACAAACAGCGTCATGGACAAACAGGGTGATGAACAAAGAGGGTGATGAACAAACAGGGTGATGAACAATCAGGGTGATGAACAAACAGGGTGATGAACAAACAGACATCTAATGTTGTAAAACTGTAGTGTGCAGGACTTCCTCCGTAAAGCCTCATTGTCAATCTGTTCCTTAAACGTTTTGTGATCAACGTGAACAAGAACAAAAATAACGCAATTCTCGAGAAATCAACCCCCCCCCCAAAAAAAAAAAAGTACAATAAAAGTGTTTTGATGAAATTTATTTCAGATAATTTCAACTTAGTTGCTGCTGTGATTGAGATTTCAAAGATCTCACTCTTTTGAGATTTCAAAGATCTCAATCTTTTGAGATTTCAAAGATCTCAATCTTTTGAGATTTCAAAGATCTCAGTCTTTTGAGATTTCAAAGATCTCAATCTTTTGAGATTTCAAAGATCTCAATCTTTTGAGATTTCAAAGATCTCAGTCTTTTGAGATTTCAAAGTTCTCAATTTTTTGAGATTTCAAAGATCTCAATCTTTTGAGATTTCAAAGATCTCAATCTTTTGAGATTTCAAAGCTCTCACTCTTTTGAGATTTCAAAGATCTCAATCTTTTGAGATTTCAAAGTTCTCAATCTTTTGAGATTTCAAAGATCTCAATCTTTTGAGAATTCAAAGATCTCAATCTTTTGAGATTTCAAAGATCTCAATCTTTTGAGATTTCAAAGATCTCAATCTTTTGAGATTTCAAAGCTCTCACTCTTTTGAGATTTCAAAGATCTCACTCTTTTGAGATTTCAAAGATCTCAATCTTTTGATATTTCAAAGATCTCATTCTTTTGAGATTTCAAAGATCTCAATCTTTTGAGATTTCAAAGCTCTCACTCTTTTGATATTTCAAAGATCCCAATCTTTTGAGATTTCAAAGATCTCAATCTTTTGATATTTCAAAGATCTCAATCTTTTGAGATTTCAAAGATCTCAATCTTTTGATATTTCAAAGATCCCAATCTTTTGAGATTTCAAAGATCTCAATCTTTTGAGATTTCTAAGATCTCAGTCTTTTGAGATTTCAAAGATCTCTTTTTTGAGATTTCAAAGATCTCAATTCAACACGGTCAACCTCTCAGTGATGGATAGAATATCAAAGAATCATGGTTAGAATGACCCTTCCTTTTTGATGTTTTGTCATATTATTATGAAATATTATTCAATATTACTTATCGCATTAAAGATTTGCCAGCGAATACAAGTGCACTAAAAGATGGAATATTAACGAAGGAAATAATCATCCCTGAAAATACAACGAATGATTGATTGATGCAGATTAAGCCACCTAAGAGGTGGCATGGGCATGAATAGCCCGTAAGTTTTTTGTGTACAGTTTGCGGAAGTCGCATTTAATCGTCAAGCTGCTATCGCGGGGGAGGATATCGCTTGACAGTATTTATGAGGATCTCCACCTGCTGGACACCTTTTTTGACCGGAAGAGTGGCAGTGTTGATGGCCTCAGGGTAGCTACTGCAAGATTCAGGGACTCTTAAAGCTCTTCTAAGGTCGTTGAACAAAAAAATATATATTTGTTCATGAAAATATTTTTTCCTTTTGTTTTGGTGAGAGTATAGGTCGACTTTCATTGTATTTTACACAATAAGGCCCAGGGTGCAAAGGAATTTTTTAATTCCTTTAATTTCCTTAATTCCTTAAGAATCTTGAAGAAATGTTGAAAACTGTAAGATACTTAATTATATTTATGCACTTGCTTTGAAAAAAAAGTAAAAATCTGAATCTACTTAGCGAGATTAAAATGTGTGTACAGACTCTGCTGGTTCTGTACAACAATGTACGTTGGATTAGTAGAGGATCTGTGCTTGAGCGATGTACTCACCTAGTTGTGCTTGTGGGGGGGGGGTTGAGCATCGGCTCTTTGGTCCCGCCTTATTTGGCTCATTTGGGTACTCAGCTTCCACCTGTGTCCCCTTGTGCGTGTACCACCCGTGTTAATCCATCCTTGCCTATCCTGTCATTTCCCCTGAGAATTTTGTATGTGGTGATCACGTCTCCCCGAGCTCTCCTGTATTCCAGCGACGTGAGGTGCACTTCACTCAGCCCTTCCGCATAATTCATGCCTCTTAGTTCTGGGACTAGCCTAGTGGCATACCTCTGAACTTTTTCCAGCTTCGTCTTGTGCTTGACAACGTACGGGCTCCATACTGGGGCTGCATACTCCAGGACTGGTCTTACATACGTGGTCTACAAAGTTCTGAAGGATTCCTTACACAGGTTTTTGAAGGCATGTGGGAAGGGGATGTGATAAGTGCTTGAGTGAAATTGGTCTGCTTTCTTACGAACGACAAATTTTCTTGTCAAAAAATATCTGACGTTATGTGGATTTGTAAACTTTTTTTTATATAGATTTTCCCTCACATTTGAACGATTAAACCACCATATTACAGAGATCTGGCTAAAGGCTTTATGTTATGTATTGATGGTATAAAGACCCAACAACCCAACATAAATACCCAAATAACGGAACTATTCACACTACCACACCTGGAGGGTAAGAACAAGATCAGAACACGAAGATACCCACCTGGAGGGTAAGAACAAGATCAGAACACGAAGATACCCACCTGGAGGGTAAGAACAAGATCAGAACACGAAGATACCCACCTGGAGGGTAAGAACAAGATCAGAACACGAAGATGCCAACGTTGACGACACTGCTCAAAATGCCACGTCCGCTACACCTGATTAATCTTTGTATGTACTTCCTCCTGCCCCCTTTTTATTTAATTCGTTCCTATTTATATCCCCTATCCGTCCCCCATTTATGCCCTTTTCTTTCTTTACAACGTTCTCATCTATTTGTATTATGTACCTGACCCTAATGGTGTAACTCCAATACGTCCAGTACAGTCCCATCACTTGAGAATGAACCATGTAGGTTCGAAACGTTGTGTAAATTTATAATTAGTGTAATACATTCAAAAGTGAATTATTGGTTTAGTTTACCTAGAACAAAGATGACATTTGGAGAAATCCTCTTCAATTTAAACAAAGATACAAGAGCACTAGTCAGAAGGATAGAAGCCATAAACAAGAAAATAATGAACACAGAATTATGCAGTCATATTCAATAATATATATATATATATATATATATATATATATATATATATATATACATATATATATATATATATATATATATATATATATATATATATATATATATACAGGTAGCATCACAAACCTGGTGCTCTTCTGTTCATCTCATAGTTACCTGAAACAAAAAAGAAATATATAGTTAGAAAGACTGAATTATATATATCAAAACGTCATCCAATGACACCACCATGAGCAACAGTTCTACAAACTAAACTAGAAACTGTCATGAGAAATGAGAATATAGAACCCTTAATAAATTCATTGAAACATATTGATGGAAAAAAAAACATTTTATCTGCCAATTCGCAGAGCATCAAAGAACACTTAGAAATGTGTCATTTTCTGATACAAAGTGCAGCGTTAATGACTAAATGTGTGAACAATCTAAGACGTTTGTTGCAGACGCCCGACGTGAGTCTCCTTAGAAGAGGTCTCGACTGGGCGTAGCAATTTCCTCTCGGCTTATTTTGAGGTCCTTGTAAGATATTGTCTGAAGACTCCCCGGACCTCCCTGTTGCTTCGTGAACGACTGCCTGCAGCTTCACCCTGCAGGCAGAATTAGTAAATACACACACACACACGCGCACACACAAATACACATACACATTATAAGGGACCGACAAGAATGAGAGGAGGGATGAACCAGCCTTGCTTGATCTGATATTTACCCTAAATGAGTCAGATATAAGGGAAGTTAAGTTGGAAGCCCCCTTGGGAATGAGTGATTATATTGTATTGAGCTTTGAGTACCTGGTTCAGCTAGGAATTATCACCCCCAAAAAAGAACTGGGAACCAAAGGGCTGGCGTCCGAAAGGGAAACTATGAGAGATGAATAAATTCCTATGGATATACATTGGGACACAGAACTCGGAACCAAGTCCGTACAAGACATGATGGACTATGTCACCAAAAATGTCAGGAGGCTGTAAGCAGTTTTGTCCCAGCCCAACGGAAAAAACAGAGAAGCAAAGGAAGAATCCGTGGTTTAATAGGGAATGTATGAAAGCAAGGAGCTGAACAAAAGGGCATGGAGGAACTTCCGTAATAACAAACACCAGAAAGTAGAGAGAGATACCAGAGACCAGGAACGAGTATGTCAGTGTGAGAAGAGCAGCTGAGAAAAGGTATGAAATGATATAGCTAACAAAGCCAAGACTGAACCAAAGCTACTACACAGTCACATCAGGAGGAAGACAACAGTGAAGGAACAGGTGATTAAACTTAGGGTGGGCGAGGACAGGTACACAGAGAATGACAAAGAGGTGTGTGAAGAACTCAACAAAAGGTTCCAGGAGGTCTTTACAATAGAACAGGGAGATATCACGGCGCTGGGAGAGGTGGCAGCAAACCAGGTGACCTTGGATAGGTTCGAAATTACAAGAGATGAGGTCAAAAGCACCTATTGGAGCTGGATGTGAGAAAGCTGTTGGGGGATGAATCTCGCCATGGGTATTGAAGAGTGTGCAGGAGCACTTTGCTTACCACTCTCCATAGTGTATAGTAAGTCACTGGAAACGGGGGACCTACCAGAAATATGGAAGACTGCTAATGTAGTACCAATATACAAAAAGGTGACAGACAAGAGGCACTGAACTACAGGCCAGTGTCCTTAACTTGTATACCATGCAAGGTGATGGAGAAGATTGTGAGAAAAACCTAGTACACATCTGGAGAGAAGAGACTTCGTGACACCCATCAACATGGGTTCAGGGAGGGTAAATCTTGCCTTACAGGCTTGATAGAATTCTACGATCAGGTGACAAATTAAGCAAGAAAGAGAAGGGGGGCGGACTGCATTTTTTTGGACTGTCGGAAAGCCTTTGACACAGTACCCCATAAAGGTTGATGCATAAGCTGGAGAACAGGCAGGAGTACAGGTAGGGCGCTCCAGTGGATAAGGGAGTACCTAAGCAATAGGAAGCAGAGAGTTACAGTGAGGGTGAGACCTCAGACTGGCGTGAAGTCACCAGTGGAGTCCCACAGGGCTCTGTACTTGGACCTATCCTGTTTCTGATATACGTAAATGATCTCCCAGAGGGTATAGACTCATTCCTCTCAATGTTTGCTGACGACGCCAAAATTATGAGAAGGATTAAGACAGAGGAGGACAGCTTGAGACTTCAAGAAGACCTGGACAAGCTGCAGGAATGGTCGAACAAATGGCTGTTAGTTAACCCAAGCAAATGTAATGTAATGAAGATAGGGTAGGAAGCAGGAGACCAGATACAAGGTATCATTTGGGAGATGAAATACTTCAAGAGTCAGAGAGAGAGAAGACCTGGGGGTTGATATCACGCCAGACCTGTCCCCTGAAGCTCATATCAAGAGGATAACATCAGCAGCATATGCCAGGTTGGCTAACATAAGAACGGCCTTTAGAAACTTGTGTAAGGAATCTTTCAGAACATTATATACCACATATGTCAGACCAATCCTGGAGTATGCGGCTCCAGCATGGAGTCCCTATCTAGTCAAGCATAAGACTAAACTGGAAAAGGTTCAAAGGTTTGCCACCAGACTAGTACCCGAGCTGAGAGGTATGAGCTACGAGGAGCGACTGCAGGAATTAAACCTCACTTCGTTGGAAGACAGAAGAGTTAGGGGGGACATGATCACCACATTCAAGATTCTCAGGGGAATCGACAGGGTTGATAAAGACAGGCTGTTTACACAAGGGGCACACGCACTAGGGGACACAGGTGGAAACTGAGTGCCCAAATGAGCCACAGAGATATTAGAAAGAACTTTTTTAGTGTCAGAGTGGTTGACAAATGGAATGCATTAGGAAGCGATGTTGTGGAGGCTGACTCCATACACAGTTTCAAGTGTAGATATGATAGAGCCCATTAGGCTCAGGAAACTGTACACCTGTTGATTGACGGTTGAGAGGCGGGACCAAAGAGCCAGAGCTCAACCCCCGCAAGCACAACTAGGTGAGTACAACTAGGTGAGTACACACACCACACAACACACACACACACACACACACACACACACACACACACACACACACACCAACACACACAANCCTCACCCCTTCCTCTTCCACATCTCCATCCACTCACGACATTTCCCATTCGTTACCTAAAACTTATCTCTGTTGACATAATTCACTTATCATTTTTCCCCGTTAACTCTTCATTGACCTGCCCAGGCGGTCGCTGAAGGCTTCCTGTCCCCAGCGTGATGTTCGGCACAATGATAGCAAGTGCCAACGATCAGAAGGACATTAGTGCCTTTCGCCAAAAGGCCTTCCACCACTATCGTCAGTAGTTCGTAAGTCTGGGGGAATACAAGAGTGATTTATTTAAGCCTTAAATATTCACTTACATCATCCCATAGGCTGGTTACTGGCCCTGTCTTGGATCACCTGGTTGGTTGTTAAGATCTTGCTTGTTTCTTAAACCAGGACGTTAATTACCTCGTCTAAGTCTTAATTCATGGTTTCTTCCCCAACACCACCACCCCCCCCCCTTTATTTTCTTATCTTTTCTTGTATTCCCTCAATCACCTCTTCGTCAGATTTATTTTCCGGCTTTGGTTGTCGCTTCGTTTCTTATCGTGTCCTTTCTCTTTCTTATCTTATTCAGTCCTTTCTCTATCTTTTCTTATCCAATCCTCTCTCTATCTTTTCTTATCCTATCCATTCTCTTTCTTTTCTTACCCTATCCTTTCTCTATCTTTCTCTATCCTCTCTGAACTAGGTTTCACAACTCACCTAGTTGTGCTTGCCGGGGTTCAGATATTACCTTATCAAATTTCATATAAGTTTAAAATTATATTATTTTGTTTCAACAAAACCTTTGCTCTTCATGACATTTAATAATGAAACAAATAAAAAGAAACATTATATTTAGTCTATGACTTCGTTGTTTATATCCACATATTAAACAAGAGTTGCACTCGAATACCCACACACACACACACACACACACACACACACACACACACACACACACACACACACACACACACAGGAGGAGGAGGATTAATAAAGTATAGTAAACCCCTGGTGCATTAAGCAATGCAGAGAAGCTAAAGACACGCCAAAAAAAACAGTCTGAAAAAAACTAAAGAGAACAGAGAACATAGAACAACAGAGAGCCACTACAGAGAACAAGGAAGGAATACATCCGAGGTAGGAGAGAAGCCGAGAGCCAATTTGAAAATTACATTGCTTCAAAACTAAGGAACAAGCAAAGCTATTTTACAACCGTATAAGGAGGAAAACGACAGAGACCATGTATTCAGATTGAGGAAACAAGGGGGAAGCTCTTACAGAGAATGATAAGGAGGTATGCAAGGAACTCAATGAAAAATTTCCAGGAGGTCTTTACATTAGAACCAGCGTAGAGACCAAGGCTGCAGGAGGAAAACACTGGATGGAATTGTTTTCACTGTGGAAGAGGTGAAACTATCCGGGTGGAACTAGCCGTGACAAAATCAGTGAGACCAAGACCTAATCTCACCATGGCTGCTGAGGGAGGCTGCTGAAGTTCTCAGTCACCCGTTGTCTGACATTTTTAATAAAACGCTTAAGACAGGAAATCTCTCACAGATCTCTGGAAATGGGAAACGAAGTCCCAATAATAAAAAAAAGAAGACAGAAAGGAGGCACTAACTTACAGACTAGTGTCACTGACAAGTATTCCTTGTAGTGTGCTGGAGAAAGTCGATGAGTCACAATAACGTGGCTAAAGTATTTTGACCAGACCCCACACACTAGAAGGTGAAGAGACGACGACGTTTCGGTCCGTCCTGGACCATTCTCAAGTCGATTGTTTGATTCCCACAATCGACTTGAGAATGGTCCAGGACGGACCGAAACGTCGTCGTCCCTTCACCTTCTAGTGTGTGGTCTGGTCAACGTGCTGGAGGAAGTTATCAAGTGGAGAATGATGGAAAGTCTTGAGAGGATCGACTTTGTAACCAAAAAAGCAGCGTGGATTTAGAAATGGAAAGTCGAACCTGACAAACTTGATAAGAGTTATATGACAAAGTTACTACAATAATTCAGGAAACGAAAGGCTGGGTAGACTGTATTTTTCTTGACTGTCAAAAAGTATTTGACACTTTCCCCATGAAAGACTGCTACACTAGATGGAGAACTAGACTGGGATAACTGGGAAAATATTGAAGTGGGTAAGGGAGTACCTTAGGGCCAGAAAGCAGAGTCCCAGTCAGTGAGGAGGTTTCAAGCAGCAGTAGTGTGGGGTCCCACAAGACTTTGTCCTGGGACCGCTGATGTTCCTAATTTATGTGAACAACCTGCCTGAAGGAGTCAGCTCGGATATTTTAATGTTTACAGATGATGCAGAAAGTTACAGGAGGACCTTGACCAACTCCAGGAGCGGTCAGACAAATGGCTGCTGGAGTTCAACCCCAGCCAGTGTAAGGCAATGGGGATGGTAAAGGAAGAGAGGAGACCAGAATGCATCTAAACCACACCGGAAAGGCAGCTACAGGAATAAAAAAGAGAGAAGGATATGGGAGTGGATATAATTCCGACACTCACACCGGAGGCACACACAAACAGGATAACATCAACAGCATATGGGACGCTGGCAAATATAAGAACATCGTTTAGAAACCTGAATCAAGACTCCTTCGTACTCTATATGGAAAGTTAACAAGTGGAATGATCTAAAAGAGGAAGTTGTGGAAGCCACCTCTATCCACAACTTTAATGACCGATTCGACAAAGAATTCAAATCAGAGTAGTTAAGTTGAAAAGCAACAGGTACAAGGCCACAAGGCGGGGAAATAAAGAGCTAGACTTCACTCCCCCGTAGACACTGATAGACAAGATCTCACACACTAGAAAGTAGGAGGCCAAACACAAGATACCAAATGGGAGACGAATTCCTTCAAGAAACAAGACAGAATTGCCTATAAAACTGGCGAAAGGAATATTTCAGAGCCTTGTATACCACATATGTCAGGCAAATCCTGGAGTATGCGGCTCCAGAGTCGTTACCTAGTCAAGCACAATACGAGATTGGAGAAGGTTCAAAGGTATGCCACCAGACTAGTCCCAGAACTAAGAGGTATGAGTTACGAGGAAAGGCTCTATGAACTCAACCTAACGTCGCTAAAAGACAGAAGAGTTAGACGAGATGAGTACTCCATGCAAAACTAGAAGAGGAATTGATATCGTAGAAAAAGTAGACTATTTAGCACGGGTGGTAATCCCACAGAGCACAGGTGGCACACCCACAGAGCACGGGCGGCACTCCCACAGAGCACGGGCGGCACTCCCACAGAGCACGTGCGGCACTCCCACAGAGCACGGGTGGCACTCACACAGAGCACGGGTGGCACTCCCACAGAGCACGGGTGGCACTCACACAGAGCACGGGTGGCACTCACACAGAGCACGGGTGGCACTCCCACAGAGCACGGGTGACACTCCCACAAAGCACGGGGTGGCACTCGAAGGGACGCGCCCAAACGAACCAGAGATAATGAAAATAATAAAAATTATGTGTCAGAGTAGTTAAGAAATTGAATCCACTAATCAACGTAAGGGTATTCAGCAGGTAGAATACAGAGAAAAGAGATGTAAACAGTATACACGAATTCAAAAGTCAATCTGGTAAAGCTCGCAGGTTTACTGAGTGCGGGAGGAGGGGTCAGAGTGCACTGGAACTCATTCTCCCCCTCAACACGCACTCAGGAGCACATGAGTTTCAACACACTAATGATGCACTAGGAAGTGATGTGGTGGAGGCTGACTCCATACACAGTTTCAAATGTAGATATGATAGAGCCCAATAGGCTCAGGAATCTGTACACCAGTTGATTGACAGTTGAGAGGCGGGACCAAAGAGCCAAAGCTCAACCCCCGCAAGCACAAATAGGTGAGTATACGAATATCTGAAGTCTCAAGAAACTTTCCTCTAAGATTTGCAGAAATTGATTTCTGCAAATCAATTTCCCGTAACTAAGATCATTGACCTGGAAGTAAATAGAGCCCTTAAGATAGAGCCCACGTTAAGAGACTGGATTACACTGGTCAATTATGTCAAGTGCAACTGAATACGCTGAAAAATCTTAAGTGTTGTGTTAGTTTCTCAACTGATTGCAAGAAACGTTTGTTTTGCCTTTGACGTTGTTTGTTTGACGCATAACGTATCTACTCCTTACCTTCCGTTAAATACACTAACGACAGATATCGCGATGCGTTAACGATTCGTGTCTTACGTAAACACGAATGATGTGAAGGGGGAAAAGAGTTTTTCATCTTGCCTCCACACTTTGAGGAAGTTAGAATTTTTCATGAATTTAGAATATTTTATGGTTTTGTTTTACTGTTCTAGAGGCAGCCTCTAGCCTGCTCACTGTGAGATTTTCTGAGGGTGTCTGTGGAACAGTGAAACTCCACTCTGATAGGGAACTCCACTTCTGGGAGTCTGTGGAACAGTGAAACTCCACTCTGATAGGGAACTCCACTTCTGGGGAGTCTGTGGAACAGTGAAACTCCACTC
>WNGS01006636.1:16100855-16129535 GCA_020271785.1 Procambarus virginalis
TTCGTGGTCATCTCCTCTCTTTCTCTGCAGCTTCCTCTCTCGTCGTTGCTTTTGGGTGCGCCTTGGTACCGCTCTCTCTGCCTCTTTTCAGCAATACGAAGGTGTGCCACAGGGTAGTGTTC
This sequence comes from Procambarus virginalis, assembly GCA_020271785.1. NCBI lineage: Eukaryota > Metazoa > Arthropoda > Malacostraca > Decapoda > Cambaridae > Procambarus > Procambarus virginalis. The sequence continues at coordinate 16,100,978 of WNGS01006636.1, forward strand.
TGAGCACTACTCTTTTCTGGTTGCCCTCAATGATCTTCTTTCCTCTCTTCCTTCAGGTGTCTTCTCCACTCTCTATGTTGATGATCTTACCCTTTGCTGTCAGGGTGATGATTCGCCTCTCCTTGTAATAATTACCATAGTAATAACGCGCTTTGTTATATCTCGACCGCGCACCCCACTACTACCACTGAGCTAACCGTGCAATCTCCGCTCTTCCTATGGTAATAACAGATGCTATACCGATCATGTAAGATGTTAACACTCGGGCCGTCATACGAGGACGTAAACCAGTAAGCAGAGAGAGTGAGTGAGTGAGTGAGTGAGTGAGTGAGTGAGTGAGTGAGTGAGTGAGTGAGTGAGTGAGTGAGTGAGTGTGAGGACGAGAGCAAGGGAGGGAGAACGAGAGCCAGTGAGAGCGAGGGAGAGTGAGACACTAGTGAGGGAGAGTGAGAACGAGAGCAAGGGAGGGAGAACGAGAGCCAGTGAGGGCGAGGGAGAGTGAGACAGAAAGATAGAGATATTCGTAGTCACAGCCTATCGTATGAGTTACCGAGTGACGCTGCCACCACCCTGAGTTACCGGACAGGGGCCGGAGTGAGATTCGTAGGTCTTGCAGATGGAATAACCTACCAGGACAGGTGTAGGGGACAATTGAACGGTGCAAGGATCCTGGCCTGACACTCGAATAATCCTGACCACTTGGGAACTATAGAATACACAAGAATAAGGCGGGACACACCCAATACTAAACCCTCAACACGGGACGGACGGGGGGAGGAGTACTGGATAATTACGGATACTAGGTCACTAGGTCAAAGGGACGGTAGGCCCAATATCACTAAGACAAGGAACCATTAATACACATTTAATAACACTTGATAATATATAACTTTATTTAAAATAATTAAATCTGCACTTCCCTAACTAATTCCTACCAGAGGCCAAGAGTACTGAATGAGGTGCTTTAGTTCAAGAGAGCCGTACTTACTCGTATGTTGTTCCACAGTCCTCCTGGAGATGATGTTCCCTCCCTGAGTCCACACACACCGTCCTCCTGGGGCTGCGCCCACTCTACTGTCCATCTTCTCTGATCTCTTCCTCCTCAGCTGAACATGAGGGTTTGCATTTAATGTGGAGGAGTTAATCCCTGTAGATTATCATGACGGTACCAACTCTGACCTCCTAGTGACTTGGTAACCGCTGACCTGTCCTCCTGCTTCTGGTACCAAGGTGTAACTTTTACATTGTCTGCCGCCGCCTGACTGGCGCCTGTGGTTTGTTCATCCTCCACGTGGCTTGTTCATGCTGTTATGATGTTCATGTTGTACTATGTACTGCTCTCTTGTTACATCCTTCAGCGCCGGCTTTAACTTGTGATTGATGCCGTGTCATCTTGGGCCACTGTTCATGGCTTCAAGTTCTCTGCTTCTAAGACTTGTGCCATGTCTTTTACTCGGAAACGGGTCGTTCTTCGTCTCTCTTTGTCACTTTATGGTTATCCCCTTGAGTACAAAGATTCCGCGAAGCTTTTGGGGCTATTCCTTAACACTCGTTTGTCTTGGTCTCCCCATATCTCTTACCTCCGTGTTGAGTGCTCTAAGGCCCTTACCCTCCTTCGGGTATTGTCCCATACTTCTTGGGGAGCAGATAGGCGCACTCTCCTTGCTTTACATTCCTCTCTCGGCCTGTCTAAACTCGATTATGGTTGCCCTGCTTACTTGTCTGCTTCTCCTTCTGCTCTTCGCTGTCTTGATGCTTTGCACCATACTGGGCTGCGCCTCAGTTCTAGTGCCTTTCGTTCGACTCCCGTCCTTAGCTTGTACGTTGACACTGGCTTCCTGTCTCTCCAGGACCGCCGTGATCGCTACTGTCTTTGCTATCTTGCGCGGTCCTTACAACATCCTTCCTCTCGCCTCTGTCGTGCTTTAACTTTTACCTCTCCTGCGGTTCCTGTTCCTCTTCACCACCTCCCTCTTTCTGTCCGGTTATCTCGCTTACAGGATTCTCTTTCCGTTCGTGTTTCTAATGTTTCTCCTCGTGTTGTTCCTTCTTTGCCCCCGTGGAGAGTCCCCATTCCGCAGTTTTGTACATCCTTGACCCGCATCACTAAAGCTTTTACCCCTCCTACGGTTCTAAAAAGCCTTTTCCTTGAGCACTTTTCTTCTCACTCCCACTCCGTTTCTGTCTTCACCGATGGGTCTAAGTCTGCGGACGGTGTTGGCTACTCTGTTGTTTTTCCTGATCGCACTTATGTGTCGCTTACGTCTGGAGACTAGCATCTTTACAGCGGAGCTTTATGCTATTCTCTATGCTCTTCGTCTCCTGCTTTCTCGTTGTCAGTCTTCCTTTGTAGTTGTTGTTGACTCTCGTAGTGCCCTCATGGCTCTCGGGTCCTTTAATCCAGTTCATCCAGTAGTTGTCGAGATCCAGCATTGGCTGTTTCTTGTTCACAGTAAATTTAAGTCGGTTGAGTTTTGTTGGGTTCCCAGCCATATTGGTGTGTCTCAGATGCTGCCGCCAAGGAAGCTGTCTGCTCTTGTCCCATCTCTTGTAAAGGTATTCCATATTCCGACTTTTACCCGGTTATCCATTCCCCCATCCTTTACCCGTTGGCAGGCTTCTTGTTCATCTGCTATTGGAAACAAACTACGTACTCTTAAATGTTGTGTTTCCTCATGGCCGTCCTCTGACCACCGTAACCGGCGATGGGAAACCACCTCTGGCGAGGTTGCGTATTGGCCATGCTCGCTTAACCCATGGTCACTTGGAGCGCCGCCCTGCTCCTTATTGTCCTAATTGCATTGTCCCTCTTACAGTTGTGCATGCCCTTCTTGAATGTCCTGACTTCCAGGACGAGCTTGTGTCTTGCTTTCCGACCGCCCCTCGCGGTCACCTGTCCCTCAATAGAATTCTTGGTGACTCAGATAATTTTGATATCGTTCACGTTATGCGTTTTTGTTCTCGTATTGGCATCCTTGGTGATATTTAGCGCCCTCTGATTATTCCGCACATTTGATGGTGCTACATAGCCTTCCCGGTTTGGTGCCTTCTTTTGATAATTACTTACTTAGTTACTTCTGCCTGGTCCGGGAATCGAACCCGGGCCACAGAATTAAGAGTCCTGTGCGCTGTCCACTCGGCTTCCAGAACCCCCCCCTCTGTGTGTACTCACCTAGTTGTGCTTGCGGGGGTTGAGCTCTGGCTCTTTGGTCCCGCCTCTCAACTGTCAATCAACAGGCGTACAGGTTCCTGAGCCTATTGGTCTCTATCATATCTACACTTGAAACTATGTATGGAGTCAGCCTCCACCACATCACTTCCTAATGCATTCCATTTGTCAACCACTCTGACACTAAAAAGTTCTTTCTAATGTCTCTGTGGCTCATTTGGGCACTCAGTTTCCACCTGTGTCCCCTTGTGTGTGTGTGTGCCCCATGTGTTAAATAGCCTGTCTTTATCAACCCTGTCGATTCCCTTAAGAATCTTGAATGTGGTGATCATGTCCCCCTAACTCTTCTGTCTTCCAACGAAGTGAGGTTTAATTCCCGTAGTCTCTCCTCGTAGCTCATACCTCTCAGCTCTGAGTGTGTGTGCCCCTTGTGTTAAATAGCCTGTCTTTATCAACCCTGTCGATTCCCTTAAGAATCTTGAATGTGGTGATCATGTCCCCCCTAACTCTTCTGTCTTCCAACGAAGTGAGGTTTAATTCCCGTAGTCTCTCCTCGTAGCTCATACCTCTCAGCTCGTGTGTACTCACCTAGTTGTACTCACCTAGTTGTGTTTGCGGGGATTGAACTCTGGCTCTTTGGTCCCGCCTCTCAACCATCAATCAACAGGTGTACAGATTCCTGAGCCTATTGGGCTCTATCATATCTACACTTGAAACTGTGTATGGAGTCAGCCTCCACCACATCACTTCCTAATGCATTCCATTTGTCATCCATGCTGACGCTAAAAAAGTTCTTTCTAATATCTCTGTGGCTCATTTGGGCGCTCAGTTTCCACCTGTGTCCCATAGTGCGTGTGCCCCTTGTGTTAAATAGCCTGTCTTTATCTACCCTATCAGTTCTCTTGAGAATCTTGAATGTGGTGATCATGTCCCCCCTAACTCTTCTGTCTTCCAGCGAAGTGAGGTTTAATTTCCGTAGTTTCTCCTCGTAGCTCATACCTCTCAGCTCGGGTACTAGTCTGGTGGCAAACCTTTGAACCTTTTCCAGTTTAGTCTTATCCTTGACTAGATATGGACTCCATGCTGGGGCTGCATACTCCAGGATTGGCCCGACATATGTGGTATACAAAGTTCTGAAAGATTCTTTACATAATTTTCTGAATGCCATTCGTATGTTGGCCAGCCTGGCATATGCCGCTGATGTTATCCTCTTGATATAGGCTGCAGGAGACAGGTCTGGCATGATATCAACTCCCAAGTCTTTTTCTTTCTCTGACTCCTGAAGAATTTCCTCTCCCAGATGATACCTTGTATTTGGCCTCCTGCTCCCTACAACTATCTTCATTACATTACATTTGCTTGGGTTAAACTCTAACAACCATTTGTTCGACCATTCCTTCAGTTTTTCTAGGTCTTCTTGAAGCCTCAAACAGTCCTCTTCTGTCTTAATCCTTCTCATAATTTTGGCATCGTCCGCAAACATTGAGAGAATTGAATCTATACCCTCCGGGAGATCATTTACATATATCAGAAACAAGATAGGACCGAGTACAGAGCCCTGTGGGACTCCACTGGTGACTTCACGCCAATCGGAGGTCTCACCCCTCACCGTAACTCTCTGCTTCCTATTGCTTAGGTACTCCCTTATCCATTGGAGCACCTTACCAGCTACACCTGCCAGGTAGGCAGGTGCCAGGTAAGGCCCCTGTACCTGGTACAGGGGCCAGGTAGCCTGGTGGATAGCGAGCAGGATTCGTAATTCTGTGGCGCGGGTTCGATTCCCGCACCCGGCAGAAACAAATGGGCAAAGTTTCTTTCACCCTGAATGCCCTTGTTACCTAGCAGTAAATAGGTACCTGGGAGTTAGTCAGCTGTCACGGGCTGCTTCCTGGGGTGTGTGTGTGTGTGTGTGTGTGTGTGGTGTGAAAAAAAAAGTAGTTAGTGTAGTTAGTAAACAGTTCATTGACAGTTGAGAGGCGGGCCGAAAGAGCAAAGCTCAACCCCCGTAAATACAACTAAGTGAATACAACTAAGTGAATACCTGCCTGTCTCTCCAGCTTATGTACCAGCCTCTTATGCGGTACTGTGTCAAAGGCTTTCTGACAATCCAAGAAAATGCAGTCTGCCCAGCCCTCTCTTTCTTGCTTAATCTTTGTTACCTGGTCGTAGAATTCTATTAAGCCAGTCAGGCAAGATTTACCCTCCCTGAACCCATGTTGGCGATTTGTCACGAAGTCCCTTCTCTCCAGATGTGCTACCAGGTTTTTTTTCACGATCTTCTCCATCACCTTGCATGGTATACAAGTCAAGGACACTGACCTGTAGTTCAGTGCCTCTTGCCTGTCGCCCTTTTTGTATATTGGGATCACATTCGCCGTCTTCCATATTTCTGGTAGGTCTCCTGCCTCCAGTGACCTACTATACACTATGGAGAGTAGCAAGCAAAGTGCCTCTGCACAATCTTTCAGTACCCATGGCGAGATCCCGTCTGGACCAACAGCCTTTCTAACATCCAGTTCCAGCAGGTGTCTCTTGACCTCCTCTCTCGTAATTTCGAACTCTTCCAAGGCCGCCTGTTTTACCTCCCTTTCTCCTAGGACAGTGACCTCACCTTGTTCTGTTGTGAAGACCTCTTGGAACCTCTTGTTGAGTTCTTCACACACCTCTTTGTCATTCTCTGTATACCTGTCCTCGCCTGTTCTAAGTTTCACTACCTGTTCTTTCACTGTTGTTTTCCTTCTGATGTGACTGTGGAGTAGCTTTGGTTCAGTCTTGGCTTTATTTGCTATATCATTTTCATAACCTTTTTCTGCTTCTCTTCTCACCCTGACATACTCATTCCTGGTTCTCTGGTATCTCTCTCTGCTTTCTGGTATTCTGTTATTCCGGAAGTTCCTCCACACCCTTTTGTTCAGTTTCTTTGCTTCCATACATGCCCTATTATACCATGGATTCTTCTGTTGCTTCTCGTATTTTTCCTTTTGGGCCGGGATGTATCTGCTTACTGCCTCCTGACACTTCTGGGTGACATAGTCCATCATATCTTGTACAGACTTAGCTCTGAGGTCTGTGTCCCAAGGTATTTCCCTTAGGAAGCTTCTCATCTCTTCATAAATTCCCTTTCGGTATGCCAGTCTTTTGTTTCCTAGTTCTTTTTCGGGGAGGGTGGATAATTCCTAGCTCTACCAGGTACTCAAAGTTCAATACACTGTGATCACTCATTCCCAAGGGTGCTTCCATCTTGACTTCCCTTATATCCCACTCATTTAGGGTAAATATCAGATCAAGCATTGCTGGTTCATCTTCTCCTCTCATTCTTGTTGGATCCTTGATGTGCTGGCTTAGAAAGTATCTTGTTGCCACGTCCAGCAGCTTAGCTCTCCATGTTTCTGGTCCTCCATGCGGGTCTCTGTTCTCTCAATCTATCTTCCGATGGTTGAAGTCTCCCATCATTAGTAGTCCAAATCCATTCCTGCTAGCAACAAAAGCTGCTCTCGCTATTATGTTAATGGTGGCCAGATTGTTTCTATCATATTCCTGTCTGGGTCTTCTGTCATTTGTGTGTGTGTGTGTGTGTGTGTGTGTGTGTGTGTGTGTGTGTGTGTGTGTGTGTGTGTGTGTGTGCGCGCGCGCGCGTGTGAAAAATAAGTTGATTGATTAACAGCTGAGAGGCGGGCCGAAAGAGCAGAGCTCAACCCCCCCGCAAGCACAACTAGGTGAATACAACTAGGTGAACTAGATGAACTAGGTGAATACACACACACACACACAGACAGGCGTAGGTCTCATCCTGTAACTACACTTAAGTAATTAATCATACAGAGAGAGGGGGCCTCGCGACTGAGTTGTGTGCTAAACCTCCAAGTAGCCTAATGTGGCAGGCCTGCCTTTGTGAGAGTTACTGCGCACCTGACCAGATACAGGAGTCAGGTGAATGAATCAAACCAAGTAGACGTCAGTAATTACGACTAAGAAGAAGGGCAGCAGACGGCAAACATCTTATTAAGGAACCCAGGTAAGAGGTCGACAGTATGTTACGAGACCTGACTTGGGCGGAGGTCTTAAGACCTCACTTGAGTTGTGAGAGTCGACGGAGACGGACGTACGTCGCTGCCTTCCAAGGAAGAAGGAGGTTGGTAGCTCATGGTGAAAAATTGGTGAGAAGCTACATGAACAACGTATGAGGAAGATGTTGGAGGACGACGTGTAACGTTGATTGCCCGAAGCGCTGTGCGTATTAGTGGCTTTAGGTATTGTATGTACTAGCTCTGTCTATAAATCTAAAATTATGTTTGTAACTCGTCATACTCATACCTGAATAATAACTTTGAATAGGAATTTTTTGAACGTATCTCTGTTATCGTGGTGACGATATAGGGGCGACCTGCAGCCTACTGAGTGGTCGTGCCTGTGTGGACCCTACTGTGTGAAACTCCTTTAAGTGGATAAATTGGGCAGGTGTTCCCGTGTGGCGCCTGTTAGGCGACCGTTCACGCTCAAGACAGGACGAGTATACGAGCCGATATTGGCACGCACAAGAGAAATTTGTGGAGGACCGGGTTAGGCGTCATATTTGGGGACGTCTTTGACAAGTGGTGTCACACCTGTCAGTGACGTCCTGTCCTGATGATCACACCTGTTGATCGTGTGCCCAGCGATGTTATTGGAAGGTTGTGAATGTCGGTTAGAAAGTTTATGAAAATGAAGAGTCGATATAATGAGTTTAAGATGATTTGATATTATGGAGGGAGAGCGATACATGTTCACGCGGACGAGTGCAGTGTACGACTGAGAGGAGGGAGCCCCCAGCGGTGGGATATTTCCTGGGTGGACTCGTCCATTGTGGGGGAGTTCACTCTCAGTGCAGGCGCGGCACACGGGATAGGACATTGCCTGGTGAAATATATTCTGTATATTGTTTATGTTTGATAGATTATATTATGGTGTGGTAATGAAATTAAAGGTTCGTGTCTGGTGAAGTTAGTGTATGGGGAACTTCGCTTAGGAGGTTGTGTGTTCATATGGTGGATCTTCAAGTGTATAGTGGAACTTCAATGGTATAGTGGTACTTCAAGTGTAGTGGAACTACATGTGTATGGTGAAGCCTGTGTTGAGGAACTTCATGTATGTGGTGGAACTTCAAGTAGCAGTGGTACTTGATGGACGTGTTTCGTCATTGTTCGAAGCAGCAGTAATACTGAAGAGGCCGCCGGAGGACCTACCTAATATGTGGACCCATTAACGGATGGTCCAAGTGGTGGGCCTCAGGACGTAATACAGAGAGGTATATGGACACCATTATTGTGTGAGGGAGAGCATGACCTCATATGTTGAGAATGACGTGGCGTAAGGTTATCTTGAGATGATTTTGGGGCTTAGCGTCCCCGCGGCCCGGTCCTCGACCAGGCCTCCTTTTTCTTACACACCCCCAGGAAGCAGCCCGTAACAACTGACTAATTCCCAGGTACCTATTTACTGCTAGGTAACAGGGGCATCAGGGTGAAAGAAACATTTTGCCCATTTGTCTCCGCCTCCACCGGGATCGAACCTGGAACCTCAGGACTACGAACCCTAAGCGCTGTCCACCCAGCTGTCAGGCGCCCTGCTGAGAGGCGTTAATATTTTCTTGAGTTAAATTATATGCACGTTGCCTAGCCCAGACGGCGAGAAGAGGCAGGAGGTTGCTGGCGAAGATTAGGCAGCAGTCAAGCGTAGTCTGCGTGTTGCAGCACTGGTATTATATAAGCTTCATGCTAATTTGCTGCACCTGATCATACTATGCTGGTATTTGTCATTCTTTGTATTTTTATAATAAAGGGATTAGTTTTGTATATTTTATCAGGAGGTAACGATATTTATATCGGGACCTCCTGATAGTGGACAGTGCTTGGGGGTCGTAGTCCTAATACCTCGGGTTCGATTCCCGGCAGAGGCGGAAACAAATGGGCAGAGTTTCCTTTACCCTGATGTTTTTGTTCACCTAGCAGTAAATAGGTACCTGGGAGACAGCTACTACGGGTTGCTTCCTGGGGATGTGTGTGTGTTAGAGAGATATATATGAATAGTAGATACAGTAGAGGAAAAATAGATTGGTGTAGCTCTCTTCCTGTAACTACTCTTAGGTAATTACACTTAGGTAATTACACACACAGACGGGAGATTGATAGGGTAGATAAAGACAGGCTATCTAACACAAGGGGCACACGCACTTGGGGACACAGGTGGAAACTGAGTGCCCAAATGAGCCACAGAGATATTAGAAAAAACTTTTTTAGTGTCAGAATGGAATGCATTAGGAAGCGATGTGGTGGAGGCTGACTCCATACACAGTTTCAAGTGTAGATATGATAGAGCCCATTAGGCTCAGGAAACTGTACACCTGTTGATTGACGGTTGAGAGGCGGGACCAAAGAGCCAGAGCTCAACCCCCGCAAGCACAACTAGGTGAGTACAACTAGGTGAGTACAACTAGGTGAGTACACACACACACACACACACACACACACACAGTGGAGTACCTCAAGGATCGGTGCTGGGACCAATCCTCTTTCTAATTTACGTAAATGACATGTTTACAGGAGTGGAGTCATACATGTCAATGTTTGCGGATGACGCAAAATTAATGAGAAGAGTTGTGACAGACGAGGATTGTAGGATCCTCCAAGAGGACTTAAACAGGTTGCAGAGATGGTCAGGGAACTGGCTACTGGAGTTTAACACCAGTAAATGTAAAGTTATGGAAATGGGATCAGGTGATAGGAGACCAAAGGGACAGTACACAATGAAGGGGAACAGCCTACCTGTAACGATTCGAGAAAGAGATCTGGGAGTGGACGTGACACCTAATCTAACTCCTGAGGCACATATAAATAGGATAACGACAGCAGCGTACTCTACACTGGCGAAAATTAGAACTTCATTCAGAAACCTAAATGAGGAGGCTTTTAGGGCGCTTTACACTGCATACGTGAGACCCGTCTTAGAGTATGCCGCGCCATCATGGAGCCCCCACCTGAAGAAACACATAAGGAAACTGGAGAAGGTTCAAAGGTTTGCGACGAGGCTTGTCCCAGAGTTACGAGGGAAGGGATATGAAGAGCGACTGAAGGAACTGAACCTTACGACACTAGAGAAAAGAAGGGAGAGAGGAGATATGATAGGGACATATAAAATACTCAGGGGAATTGACAAAGTGGAAATAGATGAAATGTTCACAACGTAATAATAACAGAACGAGGGGACATGGGTGGAAACTGGAAACTCAGATGAGTCACAGAGATGTTAGGAAGTTTTCTTTTAGCGTGAGAGTAGTGGAAAAATGGAATGCACTTGGGGAACAGGTTGTGGAAGCAAATACTATTCATACTTTTAAGACTAGGTATGATAGGGAAATGGGACAGGAGTCATTGCTGTAAACAACCGATAGCTGGAAAGGCGGGATCCAAGAGTCAATGCTCGATCCTGCAAGCACAAATAGGTAAGTACAAATAGGTAAGTAAGTACACACACCACCACCACCACCACACCTCCCGTCTCGCCCCTTTCGTACTCTCTTCCCCCCTCCCCTCTCACTCTATATCTTACACAGCACCCAACTCCATCTCTATGCATTGGAATAGGAAATAGGAAACAACATTGAAGGGAGACATCAAAACACAGGTGGAAATGAGAGATAAGATGATCCAATTAATAAGATGATCTTTCGCATGTGGGGGGGGGGGGGGAATTCAAAGAGGAACTGAGAGTAATGCGGGAGACGATAAGCAACGTACAGGATGAGCTGAAAGCAGCAAAGGAGGAGATAAAAAGCCTGAAAAAGAACCCTACTTAGTACCAAACACGAACCATCCCTCAGGATGCTGGAAATATATTAGTAGAAGGGACTTCTACAGTACAAGCCTCATTTGCAGATATACTTAGAAAGAGCCTAGAAGCTATGTTTGTAGTGAAGGAAATTGCCATGAAGGCAGTCACTTCTTAGGAAGCAGCAAGATGTACTAGTCAGCTTCTGGAAAGGAAAAGAGCAGTAGTCATAGTAGGTATTTAGGAACAAGAAGGTTCTAGTCAGGTAGAAAGGAAAGCTAAGGACAAAGCTACAGTGACAGAGCTCTTGAAGAGGGTACACATGAAGAGGGCTGAAAAATGTAGAAAAGGTTTTCAAGCTTGGCCAGTACAACAAGGACAGAGATTGAGTGATAAAGATAGCATTCATGAACGAGATCACAAAAGATGAAATTCTAGTAAGGAAGAGCAAACTATTACATGTAACGGAATTCAAAACTGTATTCCTTCTGAGGGATATGACAAGGGACTAGAGATTCATGGCAGCAGATGCAAGGAAACACATCCCAGATTCCTGCAACAGATGCAGTGAGAGAGAAGGGAATCAAGTAACCATGGCCTCATACCCTACAATTACAGAGGGGAGTGGGGAACAACCCCAGTGAGAGGAGCATCACTCCCACCTTCCACCCAATAGAAGTCTTCCCTGCCTCTACCCCTCCCAACCTCCACTAAATGCTCACTCAGTCCCCCCTTCCCTTTCCAGCCCATTGCCGTCGTGAAGGGGGCTTGGTGGGCAGCTGCCAGAGTGTGATGCTCTATGGGACATATTTTCCTCTTTATTTTTGAAGCCTTATGCTCCTTCATCACAAATGTCATCACAAATTTGCTGGCTGCTTTTTCATCTTCCTCATGTTTCACTTTTCCTCCCCACCTCTTCTCCCTTCTGATTGTTCCGTTCCTGCCAACTGTTTTTCCATTCTTGAATATTCTTTCCGATGTCTTCTTTTGTTTTGACGCCGGGTGTTTTGGGACGCACACTCTCTCACCCATAAAACTATGATACCTGAAGTTGTCCAGCAAGGGGACGCTTTAATTTTGAAACTTTGCCCTCATTGCTGAGCCCGATCTCGACGGATTGACGGTTCTAAAGGTGATGATTGCAGGGTGTATAGATTGCAGGATTGCAGGGTGAATGTGTTGTTGGGTGTCATATGCATGAATTGCACCTCACGTTGCTGGAAGTCAGAAGTGCTCAGGAGACATGATCACCATGATACATGATAATTGTGGCTCCATGGTGGGTATGGGGGCTTATTTGGTGACGAAATTTTTACCAGTTTGTTTTTATGCCGTTCTCTGGCCCTCATTTAACTTCTCAGACTCGCGGGGTGGACGACCAGTCCCCCGAGTCCGACTGTGATGGAAGGCCGGGCTCTGTAGCCCCAGCTACATTGGGCCCTAACCAAGCTGCTTCTCTAACTCTCCCGACTGGCTCTCTGCTCCCTTCCCACCTCTGTGGCAGGGTTGAGCTCAAAGCCGCCGGTGGTGACCTCCTCATCACCTGGCATGGCTCCGTCTCTCATTGTAACAACTGCGCCTTTAACCCCTCTTTTACCGGGGTGCTCGGCGCTGTGACCTCCGCACTCGCATGCACACGACTCTTTCCCGATCTAATACATTCCAGGATTTGTTTGGTCCTACTACGTGGTTTAAGTATTTTGATCTCAGTCATGCCAGCCGGTTAAATCTGTGCCGGTAAATGCCATCATTGGCACAGTTCTTCTCTCACACCGTCTTGCAACTGGTGATAGGGAACTGAAAGACTGCAACGAGTATATTAAATATGTCCTTGAGGCCCAAGACCATTCTATCCTCTAGATAGATACGTTCACTTGACCCTCTCGTGTTCGTCGTCGGCAGCCTCTTCACATTGTGAAGGTCACTTTTGATAGTAGGTCCTTTCCATCTTCTGTCATTTTTGCTGGTGTCAGATGCTCCATTCAGGAGCACATCCTCTCTCATCGCCTCTGCAACAGGTGCTGGAGATTTGGGCATGGTCCCTTCAGATGCACAAGTGAGGTGTCTCTGTGCCCCTTGTGTGGAGATTCGGTGTTATAATTCAGCAGGAAGAGAAAAGAACGTGCGCTCTACATGACCTTCATTACAACAACAAACAATGACGTCACCGGGTATAGGTGCCATGAATACAAATGAGTATCAGATCTTAACATTACGAACCTAATCTTAATCCTAACATTCCTCCCCTTATAATTAAACTTATTTATTTATTTATTTATTTATTTATTTATTTATTTATTTATTTATTTATTTATTTATTTATTTATTTATATACAAGAAGGTACAAAGGGTTTGTGAGAATACATTGAATAGTACAGTATTTACAATCTTGTAAAGCCACTAGTACGCGCAGCGTTTCAGGCAGGTCCTTAATCTAACAAATAATTTTAAGTAGGTAATTTCTATCAGAATTAATAAATGATAACAAATACATTGCAAGAGAAAAATGAGATGAGAGAGCTTAGTGTAACAGGTTAAACTGTACAGGTTAAAATCCCTACAGGTTAAGTCTATCAGGCGGTCATATGACTCTTCCTGATTTTGTCAACTTGGGCTCCAGGCTTATTACTTCTTGGGAACCTTCTTCTGAATTATTATTTACCACAGAGTCCATAGGGTTACCTGTATCACATTCCCCTCTGTTGCTCCTTGCTCTGCCTCCCTGTCTCCTGCAGGGCTTCCCCTTAACTATTAGGTATTAGTGAACTAGTTGCCCCACCCCCACCTGAAGGGTCTTCAAAATTCCCCATGAACCTTGGAACGAGTTGATCTACATGTCTTTTTCCAATTAATAATCCCAAAGCTCTGCACTTGCACGGTGAAATTCCTGCGACCCAAGACTTTCATAAGTTTGCCTTCTACCCAAGGCTTACCCCTTCTAAAATTCCTTACATTTACCGCATCCCCCTCGTTAAACAATACTTCCTCTTCCTGACCCAACTGATTGGACAAGCTAGTTACAGATTTCTCTTTATGTGGATCTGTCTTAACTGCTTCCATGTACACTCTGAAATGTCTATTAAATAGTAATTCAGAAGGAGATTTGCCAGTCGTAGAATGAACAGTTTTTCTTCTATTAAACAAAAATCTACAAAGACTTGTATTTAGTACCTTCCATAAACCGCTGTAATCCTTCTTTTAAGGATCTCACTGCTTTCTCAGCCAGACCATCTGAAGACGGATTACAAGGGGCAGGTGTTACATGTTCAATACCATTATTTCTAAAAAAAAAATCCTTCATTTCCCCAGAAACAAAAATATGGAGCATTATCTGACACAACCATGTCTGGCAATCCAAAATTACAAAATGTTTTCCTGGGCAGTTAACATGTTACAGATGATGTCGTGGAATTACAGACATGAACATCAAGAAATTTTGTGTAAATCCACCACCACCAGGTAATATTTGTTATCCAGAGATCCAGCATAATCTATATGAAGTCTAGACCTGGGTTTCCCAGTGCATGGCCAGGAAAATACTTGGGCCTGCTTTTTTTAATAATTCTTAGAGCAAATGTGAAAATTCTTAATTACATCAGTAACATCCTGATCCATTTTTAGCCAACAAATCCAAATTCTAGCTTCTGCTTTCATAGCATTTGACATTATGGCCTACATGCAGCTGTTCCAAAATCTTGCATCTCAATTCCACAACTCTGTACCTATACAGGAGTACATTCTGGTGAATACTAAGGTCAGCCTTTACTGCAGCATACTCTGGCAATAGTAAATTATCTTTCCAACCATATTTGATATACTTCATCAATATACTTTATTTGGGATCTCTACTTGTCGCCTTTCTAATAGTCTAGAATGAAATATCCTCAAAAGACATAGATTCCACCAGGTTAACATATTCCACTGGAATACTGGAATTCAACTCTTCTGTAACAGGCAATCAATCCACTAAATGCATCAGCCACTACATTATCCTTGCCTGTCTTAAATTCCAATTCGTACTAAAACTGAGAAAGTAGCAATACCCATCTTTGAATTCTAGCATTGGCATTAACTGGAATTTGTTTACCTCTGCCAAACAATCCTAACAGGGATTTATGGTCTGTTCTAACTTTCTTAAACAGCAGAAAATACCTCATTTTTTACAGCATATACTAAAGCTAAGGCTTCTTAGGCTAATCTATATAAATAAAAATGGAAATGTTCGTTTGTTCAAAATCGCTAATCTCCGAAAGTTCTTCACCAATTGCTTTGAAATTTTCACACAACCTTCCATTCACATCCGAGCAGGTTTTTATGTACATACTATATAGATGTCACGTCTGTGACGATAAAAAAAAACATGCTTTTTCTGAAAAACTGTGTTTTTCATGTGAAGGAAATCATCGTAAGCTCTTTATTGATTGCTTTGAAATTTTGACACAACGTTGCATTTGAATAGGCACATCTTTTATATATATATATATATATATATATATATATATATATATATATATATATATATATATATATATATATATATATATATATGCCTTACCTGTGACAGGAAAAAACATGCTTTTTTGAAAAACAGCGCCATCTGTTAGACATAAGAGCAACACATGCTGTAATCTCCAAAAGTTCTTCACCGATCGCTTTAAAATTTTGACACAACGTTGCATTCGAATAGGTGTGTCTTTTTATATACCTACTATATAGATGCCACCCCTGTGACAGGTAAGAAACATGCATTTTTGAAAAAACAGTGCCATCTGTTGCACATAATGGCAATGTGCACGCTATACTAAATATGTCACAAATTCCATTTCAATGTTTCTGATTGCATTGATAAATTTTATTTTCATGGTTTTTTATTTATTTTATTTTTTTTGTGAATTATTTTGTGTGACATTGTGTTGGCATTGAGCTGTGTTGTTTACCATACCGTTCATTTCGGAAGTATACATATGAATGCCACATCTGTGACAGGTAAAACTATGTTTTTTCTTGAAAAACAATGCCATCTGTTGCATGAAAGAGCAACACACAAGCTATACTAGATATGTTACAATTCCATTTCAATGTGTCTGATTGCATTGATAAATTGAATTTTCTTAGATTTTGATTTATTTTCATTTTGATTTAATTATTTTGTGTGAATTGCAAAATTCACGTGTTGTGTTGTTTACCATACCGTTCATTTTGTGAGTATAGTTTATTTTTTTATTTCTTCATATTTTCATTTCCTTTTTAACTGTTTTTCTTCTATTTCAGTGATGGGAACATCAGATCACTTGATGTTCCCAATTTTCTGATGGGAACATCAGACCATTTGGGAAGGCATCGGACGAGGGAGTGGGGAATGGTGGGGAGGACGAGGGGACAAGGGAGGGGGTAATGGTGGGGAATGACGAGGGGATGGGGGAGTTTGAGATGGTGGGGATGGAAGAATGGAGAATGGTGGCGAGGAAGAGGAGATTGTAGAGTGAGGATTGGCGGGGAGGACGGGGGGATGGTGGAGTGGGGAATGGTTGGGAGGCCGAGGAGATGGGTGAGGGGAGAATGGTGGGGAGGACTGGGGGACAGGGAAGGTTGCTGTGGCTCAGCAACGCACATGCATTACTGAGCCACAGCAACGCGTGACCGGGTACTGCTAGTTAGGAATAATTTTGTTCTGCAGGAGATAATTTCTTGCTAGCGAAATAGACTGGTTTTTTTCCCTGACCATCTACTTCCTGTAATAACACACAGCCCACCCCTACTCAGGAAGCATCTGTCTCCAGTTTTAATGGGAGTTTACCAGTAAAATTAGTGAGTTCTGGAGAATTTATCAACTCCTGCTTGATATTCCTGAAAGTCTTCTCCTCTGAAGGGGGCACGTGGGAGTGTATTCCCCGCTGGAATATGGACTGTGCTCGGGCTGTCCACTGTAAGCGTAGAGTCTGTTAGAAACGCCGACACCGACGGACGCCCGATTCTTTTATTTTTGTTTCGTAAGGCGAGTGCAGTGGCCAGTAGGGCCATCCGTACGGCTAAGAGTGAGAGTTGGAGATCTAATGTCTAATAGTCATTAGACTATTCTAGTCATTATAGACTAATAGTCATTATAGTCATTAGACTATATTAGAGTAATAGTCAAATCTAATGTCGAGATCTAATAATGTCTCCACCATTACCACTGACATTCCTCTGCCTCAGATGTATTCAACTCAGGTAACTGGAATATTGCGTCACATTTAGTCGTCCCAGTAAGTGGTGCATGTTAAGGTTAAAATCTTGCAGAAACAATGCCAACCTGAGAAGACGTTTATTCTTCTCTTTCCTCTGATGGATGAACACTAGTGGGTTATGTCCACATACACTTCCACAATATTAGCTGTGAGATACACCTCAAACTTTTGACAGATCAACACTAACGTTTCTTTTTCTACTACGGAATAGTTGCACTGAGCCTTGTCAAATTTAGCAAAGTAATAGTACACTGGATGGTCCACCTGATCATCCACAGTTTGCAACAACACTGCACCAGCACCCGGATCATCGATATGGATTTTGAATGGTTTGTTTGAATCGTGGGCTAGCAAGAACTGAAGTGGAAGCTAAGATCGCTTTCAAACTTTTAAAGACCTCAAATGGTCTGTTGAACATTTGAACTTCACAGTTTTCTGCAGCAAGTTGGTTAATGGTGTTGCCACACTCGAGAAATTCTTATAGAGCCTGCGATAGTAAGCACACATACCTAGAAACCGTAGCACATCTTTTTTGGATTTAAGCACTGGGTATTCAAGAATGGCACGGATTTTACCTTGACGAGGTAACACTTTTCCTTGCACCTTGCCACCTTGCACTGGCCAAAATAATTCTTCTTCAAATTGAGAGTTAAATTAGCCGATTTCAAGATTGTGAATAACAGACGTAAACTGGTTATATGTTCCAGTCAACTATTATTATGCAACACAATATCATCCAGGAACGCCCAACAATTGGAAACATTCGCTAACAGAGAATTCATTAATTTCTGGAACGTTGCTGGGCATTCCTTGGTCCGAACGGTAAGACCTGATACTCGAAGACACCATCTGGTGTTACGAACGCTGTTAGTTCCTTGGCACGTTCAGGGAGAGGTATTTGATAGTATCCTCTCGAGAGGTCGAACTTGGACACATAAGTGGAATTTCCGATCTGATCGATACAATCCTCCAGAAGTGGAAACGGGTAAACATCCACTATGGTCACACTGTTGAGACGGCGGTAGTCGGTGCATAGCCTCCAGGAGCCGTCTGGTATAGGGACCAAAAGACAGGGAGAGCACCAAGAGCCCTGACTCGGCCGGATAAGGCCGTGCTGGAGCATGAAGTCGATCTCCTGCCGTACGATGGCCTTTTTCTCCGGACTCATCCGGTAGGGTTGAAGACGGATGGGGGTGTAGTCAGCCAACTCGACAACATGGTACGTGGCATCAGTCTGTGTCGGGACCTCCCCAAACAGACTGGAGAACTCGTCAAGTAGCGACTGCACCTCTTCAGGCTCGAACATCTGTATATGGGACAGCTTCTCCTCCACAGCACTCACAGAGCTAGAATGACTCAAAGTAGAATTAGCTGTGTCCCCAGAACAATTATTCCCTCCATCACTGGAAAAGGAAGTATTGGTTACAACGACAGGCATGGGGCCCTGGAACCTCTTCAGACGGTTCAAGTGCACAAGCATCACCTGGTTCCGTTTGTCCTTGTGCCTGACTTTGTATGTGAGGTCCTTAACCGTTTCTGTCACTATACAGGAGCCTTCGTACTTGTGGGACATAGTGTTTCCCAATCGAGGCATTAGCACGAGGACATAATCACCTGAATCAAATACCCTCAACTTAGCTTTAGCATCGTGTCGCTCCTTCATGCAAGCTTGGACCTTCTCTAGATGTTTTAAAGCAGCAGCTTTACTGTCACGGAGTCTCTGATGGTGTTGGACAAAATAATCTGAGCCTTCGGATAATGTCACATTACATAACAGTTTCTCCTGCAACATTTGTAAGGGTCCACGGACCTTATGACCAAAGACTAACTCAAAAGATGAACAACCCAGTGAACTCTGGAGCTCCTCTCGAGATGCAAACAAAACATACAGCAAGTTCTCATCCCAAACCCAGTTAGACCTTTCACAGGACGCCTTAAGCATCTGCTTCAGAGTCTGATGGAACCGCTCAATTACCCCTTGACTGTGAGGATATGGGCTAGAAAACTTGTGAGTTATTCCGTTTTCTTTACAGAATTGCTCAAAAGTATCAGACTTAAAATTTCTGCCATTGTCAGTTTGTTCGACCCGAGGCAATCCAAAAGTAAAAAGAATTGCAACATACGAGCAATTACAGTTCTTTCTCGGATGTTGCTTACAGCAAATACCTCTGGGAAACGAGTCGTGATACACATCATTGTTATCAGGAAATATTACCAGCCTTAGTTCTAGGCAATGGACCACACGATCTATCACAACATGAGAAAAGAGTTCCTCTGGCACTGCAATAGGCCTTAGAGGAGCCTTGGGTGGTGTCTGGTTTAGTTTCCCAATGATTTGACACGTCATACAAAAATAACACAATTTTGCCACATCACTTTTCAGCTTGGGCCATAGAAATACCTACACATTTTATTATAGGTGACATTCACCAATTGATGCCCCCATGAGGAACCCTTCCCCCCCCCCCCCCCCCGATTCTGATAACTCGACCGACTCCGAAGACGAACGCCCAACCACTTGAGGTTCACAGTAGAACGACGGTCTCACTTCATGCAGGTCGGCGTTCAATCCCCGACCGTGCAAGTGGTTGGGCACCATTCCTTCCAATCGTCCCATCTCAAATCCTCATCCTGATCCCTTCCATGTGCTATATTGTCGTAATGGCTTGGCGCTTTCTCCTGATAGTCCCCCTCCGAAGACGAACCCAAGGAAGCCGACCACGATGGCTCGACCGACGCTGATGCGCCGGTGTCAATGTTACCGGCTCTCCTGCCCCTCATGCGGCCGCCCGGGCACCATCTTAAACTCCTGATCCCGCACCAGCACCAACCAGACTGGCAGGCTCCCATGCTGCCTCCTCCGGGTATCCGACGTGGCCGCGTACTTTCCAAGGAAGACAGACAGCATAATCCATAATCAACAACGACTACTGGGAAGCAGGGATCATTCACATGGTCATCCCTCAAGAATGACCGCTGGGCATGGTCATGCCCAGCCCGCCTCCAGCGTGCCCAGCCCGCCTCCAGCGTGCCCAGCCCGCCTCCAGCGTGCCCAGCCCGCCTCCAGCGTGCCCAGCCCGCCTCCAGCGTGCCCAGCCCGCCTCCAGCGTGCCCAGCCCGCCTCCAGCGTGCCCAGCCCGCCTCCAGCGTGCCCAGCCCGCCTCCAGCGTGCCCAGCCCGCCTCCAGCGTGCCCAGCCCGCCTCCAGCGTGCCCAGCCCGCCTCCAGCGTGCCCAGCCCGCCTCCAGCGTGCCCAGCCCGCCTCCAGCGTGCCCAGCCCGCCTCCAGCGTGCCCAGCCCGCCTCCAGCATGCCCAGCCCGCCTCCAGCATGCCCAGCCCGCCTCCAGCATGCCCAGCCCGCCTCCAGCATGCCCAGCCCGCCTCCAGCATGCCCAGCCCGCCTCCAGCATGCCCAGCCCGCCTCCAGCATGCCCAGCCCGCCTCCAGCATGCCCAGCCCGCCTCCAGCATGCCCAGCCCGCCTCCAGCATGCCCAGCCCGCCTCCAGCATGCCCAGCCCGCCTTCAGCATGCCCAGCCCGCCTCCAGCATGCCCAGCCCGCCTCCAGCATGCCCAGCCCGCCTCCAGCATGCCCAGCCCGCCTCCAGCATAGTTGAGGCAGTTGATAGTGGTAAGGTTTGCAATGTTGTGTACCTTGATTTTAACAAAGCTTTTGATACAGTGCCACATGAAAGACTGATTAAAAAGATAGAGGCTCATGGTATTGGGGGTGCTATATTAAGTTGGATTAGGGCATGCCTATACCAAAGGAAACAGAGTTATTATAAATGGGGTTAAGTCAGACTGGGAAAATGTTGGAAGTGGAGTGCCTCAAGGCTCTGTCCTGGGATTGCTGTTATTCATAATATATATATAATGATTTAGGTTCAGGTTTGGGCAGCAATATTTGCAAATTTGCCGATGATACAAAAATCGGGAGGTAAATAAGCACGGAAAGGGATTCACTATCACTTCGAGACGATTTAAATAGACTTTTGAAATGATCAAAAGATTGTCAGATGCAGTTTAATGCTGACAAATGTAAGGTTTTGAGGTTAGATAATGATGATAGAGTTACAAGATACAAGCTAGATGGTGTTGAGATTGCGAAGTCGGATTGCGAAAGGAATCTGGGAGTTATGACCAGTAAGAATTTAAAACCAAAAAATCATTGCATAAAAGTTCGTAATATGGCAAATAGGACACTGGAGTTTATTAATCAAAGTGTTAGTAGTAAGACATTTGGTGTTGTTCTTTAGCTATATCTGTTCTGGTTAAACCTCATTTAGATTATGCAGTTCAGTTTTGGTCGCCGAATGGATATAAATTTACTAGAACGCATCAAATGTAGGCTGACAAAGTTAATCCCCCAAATTAGAAACCTGTCATATGAAGAAAGATTTACAAAGCTTAAATTACATTCTCTAGAAAATCAAAGAATTGGGTAAACATGATAGAGGTCAATAAGTGTAAGAATGGGCATAACAAAGGGGACATTAATAGGGTATTAAAGGTATCTACACAAGATATAACACGAAAGAATGGGTATAAATTGGATAAGTTTAGATTTAGGAAAGACTTTGGTAAATACTGAGTAACAGGGTTGTTGATTTGTGGAACCAATTCCCGCGTGGCGTGGTTGAGGTGGGATCCCTTGATTGTTTCAAACGTGGGTTGGATATGTATATGAGTGGGATTGGGTGGTTATAAATAAGAGCTGCCTCGTATGGGCTAATATGCCTTCTGCAGTTACTTTTGTTCTTATGATTTTAAGAACGCCTTGACCACCTCTGCGACTACGACACCTTGAAGAAGAAAATTCGACTAGACTACCAATTTTGAAGAACTGGGATAAGGAAACCAGTTCTCTTGTAACACACCGGACATCTCTCCCTAGACCGGTCGACTGTGGCTAGCCCGCCGACAGCCCTGCTGACCCCTGTAGCACTGAACTGTGAACGACGTGTGTACCCCATCAATTCACCAATCTGACCAGTCCTCTGGTCTTGGATTGGATTGGCGAGTCCATGGACCCCAACCCCTGATCTCTAGTATCAGCTATTGATACTGATAATGGCTCCAAAGGGCCTCCACCTACGGGCTCACCATAACCGATGCTACTTGGAACGTTTTGTTCCAAGTAGTTGAATCTAAAATAACAACAACTCGCTCCTATCACAATCAACTTGATAATGGTTCAGGACGGACCGAAACGTCGTCGTCTCCTCATCTTCTGGTGTGAGGTTTAGTCGTCTAAGGGGATATTTACGGGGGTATTATATTAAAGTCACAGTTGTCAAATGAAAATGTAGTTCATTTTCCTATGTGCAAAGAGCTGAAAAACACTGCCAATACTGAGTCTGTACTTAGCTTTGCTAAGTATGACAGTCACCTGGAATTATTGTCAAAGGAATTTCAGGAAAGATTTCGTGACTTCTCATCTTTTGAACAGGACTTTGCCTTAGTCTCAGCACCATTCATCCTTGATGTTGCCAAGGCAGAAGAAATGCTGCAGATAGAACTATTAGAAATGCAGTCGGATTCTACACTCAGAGCAAAGTATCTTGAAGTAGGGATGCCTGGTTTCTTTTTATACATTCCTGAAAAGTTTAAAAACTTGAGAAAATTTGCCACAAGGATTAAGACAATGTTCGGTTCTACCTGTGTGTGTGAACAGTTATTTTCCTTCATGTAATCAATACAAACTTCTTAGAGAACAAGGCTGACTTGTTCACTTCACTTGTCATTTCTGATCAAAGTGGGAACTGCACAGACATTTCAACCAGACATAACAAATATTGTCATTAAAAAGAGGTGTCAAACCTCAGGACAAAAGACTAAAAATGATTGAATAGTCGTAAATGAATGTTCATTTTGAACTGTTGTAATTTTTATACAATGTATTTGTTGTTGTTGTTGCATAGAATGTTGCCCTTTAAAATCTCTTGTTTTTTTCTTTTGTTAAACTACTTCATTACTTTGCAATTCATGAATGTGGCTAGCTGCTAAACCATTTGTATGCACATTGTATGTTTCTTAGTTTAAGTAATAACAATATTCTGCAATAACTTGTATTAAATGACTTTAATCAGTTGTGGTGTATGACCTTCATAACAACACAAATGTGGCCCATATGGCCCTCGGGGGCCCTCAGTGTGACATGCCTCAACTAGTTGATCTGTACATGGAGAGTATTGGTCACAGTGAAGTTGTCTCAGATGTGCAGATGCCTCGCATGACCAACACTCACCAACACTCTCACCAACACTCTCACCAACACTCTCACCAACACTCTCACCAACACACTCACCAACACTCTCCCAACACTCACCAACACACTCACCAACACTCTCACCAACACTCTCCCCAACACACTCACCAACACACTCACCAACACTCTCACCAACACTCTCACCAACACTCACCAACACTCTCACCAACACTCTCACCAACACTCTCACCAACACTCTCACCAACACTCTCACCAACACTCTCACCAACACTCACCAACACACTCACCAACACTCTCACCAACACTCTCACCAACACTCTCACCAACACTCTCACCAACACACTCACCAACACACTCACCAACACTCTCACCAACACTCTCACCAACACACTCACCAACACACTCACCAACACTCTCACCAACACTCTCACCAACACACTCACCAACACACTCACCAACACTCTCACCAACACTCTCACCACACTCTCACCAACACACTCACCAACACTCTCACCAACACTCTCACCAACACTCACCAACACACTCACCAACACTCTCACCAACACTCTCACCAACACACTCACCAACACACTCACCAACACACTCACCAACACTCTCACCAACACTCTCACCAACACACTCACCAACACACTCACCAACACTCACCAACACTCTCACCAACACACTCACCAACACTCTCACCAACACTCTCCCCAACACTCTCCCCAACACACTCACCAACACACTCACCAACACTCTCACCAACACTCACCAACACACTCACCAACACTCTCACCAACACTCTCACCAACACACTCCCCAACACTCTCACCAACACTCTCACCAACACTCTCACCAACACTCTCACCCAACCCACTCACCAACACACTCACCAACACACTCACCAACACTCTCACCAACACTCACCAACTCTCGCCAACACTCACCAACACTCTCACCAACACTCTCACCAACACTCACCAACACTCACCAACACTCTCACCAACACCTCACCAACACTCACCAACACTCACCAACACTCTCACCAACACTCTCACCAACACTCTCACCAACACACCACCACACACTCACCAACACTCTCACCAACACTCACCAACACTCACCAACACACTCACCACACTCTCAACAACACTCTCCCCAACACTCACCAACACTCTCACCAACACTCACCAACACTCACCAACACTCACCAACACTCTCACCAACACTCACCAACACTCCCAACACTCTCACCAACACTCTCACCAACACTCTCACCAACACTCACCAACACTCTCACCAACACTCTCACCAACACTCACCAACACTCACCAACACTCTCACCAACACTCACCAACCCTCACCAACACTCACCAACCCTCACCAACACTCACCAACACTCACCAACACTCACCAACACTCTCACTAACACTCACCAACCCTCACCAACACTCACCAATACTCACCAAACACTCTCACCAACACTCACCAACACTCTCACCACACTCACCAACACTCTCTCCAACACTCCAACACTCACCAACCCTCACCAACACTCACGAACACTCTCACCAACACTCTCACCAACACTCACCAACACTCTCTCCAACACTCCAACACTCACCAACCCTCACCAACACTCACGAACACTCTCACCAACACTCTCACCAACACTCACCAACACTCTTATCAATACTCACAAATACTCACCAACACTCACCAACAAGACAAAGTTAGAGAAGATTCAACGGTATGCCACCAGGCTCGTCCCGGAAGTGAGAGGATTGAGCTACGAGGAAAGGCTAAGGAGCTGAACCTCACATCCCTGGAAAACAGAAGAGTAGGGGAGACGTGATAACCACCTACAAAATTCTCAGGGGAATTGACAGGGTGGATAAAGACAAACTCTTCAGGCGGGTGGGACACGAACAAGGGGACACAGGTGGAAACTTAGTACCGATGTGCCACAGAGACGTTAGAAAGAATATTTTCAGTGTCAGAGTAGTTAATAAATGGAATGCATTAGGCAGTGATGTGGGTGGAGGCTGACTCCATACCACAGTTTCAAATGTAGATATGATAGAGCCCAGTAGGCTCAGGAATCTGTACACCTGTGATTGACAGTTGAGAGGCGGGACCAAAGAGACAAAGCTCAACCACCGCAAGCACAAATTAGGTGAGTACAATTAGGTGAGTACACACTCACCAACCCTCAGCAACACTCACCAACACACTCACCAACACACTCACCAACACTTTTTTCAACACTCACCACACTCACCCAACAACCACCAACACACTCACAAACACACAATACTCACCAACACTCTCACCAATACTCACCAACACTCACAACACACTCACCAACACCACCAACACTCTCACCACACACCAACACAACAACACTCACCAACTCACCAATACTCACCAACACACTCACCAACACCTCACAACACTCACCAACACACTCACCAACACACCAATACTCAACAACACACTCACCAACACACTCACCAACACACCAATACTCACAAACACATCACCAACACACTCACTAACAGTCACCAACACTCTCACCAACACTCTCACCAACACTCTCACCAACACTCTCACCAACACTCTCACCAATACTCACCAACACACTCACCAATACACTTACCAACACTTTCACCAACACTCATCAAAACTCTCACCAACACACTCACCAACACACTCACCAACACTCATCAAAACTCTCACCAACACACTCACCAACACACTCACCAACACACTTACCAACACACTCATAAACACTCATCAAAACTCTCACCAACACACTCACCAACACACTTACCAACACACTCACCAACACTCACCAACACACTCACCAACACACTCACCAACACACTCATAGGGGATAGACAGGAGGCACTGAACTACAGGCCAGTGTCCCTAACCTGCATACCATTCAAGCTGATGGAGAAGATTGTGCGAAGAAAGCTAGTGGAACATTTGGAGCGAAAGAACTTTGTAACACAGCATCAACATGGGTTCAGGGATGGCAGGTCCTGCCTCACAGAGTTACTTGAATTCTACGACCAGGCAAGAAAGAGAAGGGTGGGCAGACTGCATATTCTTGGATTGTCAGAAAGCCTTTGATACAGTACCACACAAGAGGCTAGTGAAAAAGCTGGAGATGCAGGCCGGTGTAAAAGGGAAGGTGCTCCATTGGATAAAGGAGTACCTAAGCAACAGGAGACAACGAGTCAGTGTGAGGGGTGAGGTCTCAGATTGGCGAGACGTTACAAGTGGAGTCCCTCAGGGGTCAGTCCTTGGACCTATACTGTTTCTGATATATGTAAATGATCTCCCAGAGGGTATAGAATCGTTTCTCTCAATGTTTGCCGATGATGCAAAAATTATGAGGAGGATTGAAACTGAGGATGACAGTAGGAGGCTACAAGATGACCTAGACAGACTGAGTGCATGGTCCAACAAATGGCTGTTGAAGTTCAACCCGAGTAAATGCAAAGTAATGAAACTAGGCAGTGGAAACAGGAGGCCAGACACAGGATACAGAATAGGAGATGAAGTACTTAATGAAACGGACAGAGAAAAAGATCTAGGAGTTGATATCACACCAAACCTGTCTCCTGAAGCCCACATAAAAAGAATAACGCCTGCGGCATATGCTAGGCTGGCTAACATCAGAACAGCGTTCAGGAACCTGTGTAAGGAATCATTCAGAATCTTGTACACCACATATGTGAGACCAATCCTGGAGTATGCGGCCCCAGCATGGAGCCCGTACCATGTCAAGCACAAGACGAAGCTGGAAAAAGTCCCGAGGTATACCACTAGACTAGTCCCAGAACTAAGAGGCATGAGTTACGAGGAAAGGCTGCGGGAAATGCACCTTACGACCCTGGAGGAAAGAAGAGTAAGAGGAGACATGATCACAACCTACAAAATCTTCAAGGGAATCGACCGGGTAAACAAGGATAAACTATTCAACACTGGTGGGACGCAAACAAGGGGACACAGGTGGAAACTGAGTACCCACATGAGCCACGGAGACGTTAGAAGGAACTTTTTCTGTGTCAGAGTAGTTAACGGATGGAATGCATTAGGCAGTGATGTGGTGGAGGCTGACTCCATACACAGTTTTAAATGTAGATATGATAGAGCCCAGTAGGCTCAGGAACCTGTACACCAGTTGATTGACAGTTAAGAGGCGGGACCAAAGAGCCAAAACTCAACCCCCGCAAACACAAATAGGCGAGTACAAATAGGTGAGAACTCACCAACACTCTCACCAACACTCTCACCATCACTCTCACCATCACTCTCACCAACACTCACCAACACCCTCACCAACACCCTCACCAACACTCTCACCAACATACTAACACACTCACCAATACTCTCACCAACACTCTCACCAACACTCACCAACACCCTCACCAACACCCTCACCAACACTCTCACCAACATACTAACACACTCACCAATACTCTCACCAACATACTAACACACTCACCAACACACTCATGAACACTCACAAATACACTCACTAACTCACTCACTAACACACTCACCAACACTCGCCAACACGCAAAAACACTCACTAGCACACACACAAACACACTCACTGAATCACTCACCAAAACACTCACCAACACTCTCACTAACACACTCATGTAGTCCCAATATGCAAGAAAGGTGATAGGCAGGAGGCACTGAACTACAGGCCAGTGTCCCTAACGTGCATTCCTTGCAAGATGATGGAAAAGATTGTGCGAAAAAAGCTAGTGAAACATCTGGAGCAAAAGAACTTTGTAACCC
This sequence comes from Procambarus virginalis, assembly GCA_020271785.1. Lineage (NCBI taxonomy): Eukaryota > Metazoa > Arthropoda > Malacostraca > Decapoda > Cambaridae > Procambarus > Procambarus virginalis. The sequence continues at coordinate 16,129,232 of WNGS01006636.1, forward strand.
AACATCAGCATGGGTTCAGAGATGGCAAATCATGCCTAACCGGATTAATCGAGTTCTATGACCAGGCAAGAAAAATCAGGCAAGAGAGAGAGGGCTGGGCAGACTGCATATTTCTGGACTGCCAGAAAGCTTTTGACACAATACCACATAAGAGACTAGTACACAAACTGGAGATGCAAGCAGGAGTGAAAGGGAAGATGCTCCACTGGATAAGAGAGTACCTAAGCAATAGGACACAGCGAGTCACCGTGAGAGGTGAGGTCTTGGAGTGGAGGGGAGTCACCAGTGGAGTCCCACAGGGACT
>WNGS01006636.1:16130535-16162040 GCA_020271785.1 Procambarus virginalis
TAGTAATTATATTCAGTCTTATTGAACTTTTTTATTCAATTTAGACATAAACTGTTGTATGAACAGTGTTTAATAATGTAATACACGGCGACGTCGATGACGTCACGGAGTCTCCCATTCTCTATTTTAAGAGATACTGACAAGGGGACTATGTTATTTGTGTGGTGTGTCGGTTTCCCGACATAATCCGGGGGAAGAACACGGGTCGTCCCGGTAGGACTGCGATCACTTTATTCTTCTCCTTCAGAATTATAATGCTGCTTAATTTGAGTTTACATTGTTGAGCTGCAGTCCTTTGGGACGTATGTCCCGTACTGGCGTATCGGGCTGGAAGTCGTTGACGTCTTCGTCCTGGCCAGTTCTAAAGGAACTAATTTCTCTAAAGTTTTGAGAGTAGTGTTGCCTCGGCATTTTACTTTCACTATTCTCAAGATGCCCTGGCTGTCTGGATGAACAGAGACTATTTGACCTAAGGCCACTCTGAGCGTGGTCCATCACTATCCACCAGAACTATGTCACCAGGGTTCAAGTTAATTCTGTTGTAGGGGTTGTTTGCCCCGTATAATACTCTCTCAGAGCTGTAAGGTATTCTCGAGTCCATACGTCATTCCACCGACTTATCACCCTTGATAGATGTTTGAAACGTTGAACCAAATCACTCTCTTGGACATATGAAGGATCCTCTGGTTCCTCGTCCGTAAGGGACACAAGTGTTTTGAGAGGTCTCCCATACATCAAATGAGCTGGACTTAATGGTTCACGCTGCAAACATCATCAGAGAGGTAGGTAAGTGGTCGGTTATTGACTCGTGCTTCTATCTCTATGACTACTGTTTGAAGCTCCTGTAGGTCAATCTTTTGGCGGTGTAGGGTTTTCCGTAGAGAACGTTTCACCGTACCAACCATGCGTTCATAGAAGCCTCCGTGCCATGGTGCTCTGGGAGGTATGAATTTCCAATGGCACTGCCGTTGATTTAGGGCTGTGCGTACCTTGGGTGTGTCCAGATTTTCCTCAGACATGCTTCTCCTGCCACTAAGTTGGACCCATTGTCTGAGATCATTAACTTAGGACAGGATCTACGTGAAGCAAACCTGCGAAAGCCTGTAAGAATGCTTCGGCACTCATATCGGGAGTCACTTCTAGATGGACTGCCCTTGTTGTGGCACAAGTAAAAAGACAGATGTAAGCTTTTACTGGTTTCTTGTCTTTAGTGCCTGTCAGTGTTAGTGCTCCTGTGAAATCTACTCCTGTAGTCTCAAAGGGACGAATATGTACGACTCGTTCCTTCGGAAGTGGAGGAGGGCCAGGATATGGACACACTCTGGCATCGTATCTCCGGCAAATAACACAGGATTTGATTATTGATTTTACTGTCTGTCTACCTTGGGGTAGCCAGTACTGTTGTCTTAAGTCTGTGAGAGTATCTAATACCCCACCATGCAGAGTGCAGTATTTGTGTATATGTAACACAATTAGTTTGCTTACTATGTGGTGACGAGGGAGCAATATTGGATTTTTTGCTTCCAATCTATGTCAGCGTGCTGTAAGCGGCCTCCGCATCTGATTATGTTATAATTGTCAGTGTCTAACCAGAGACCCAGATCATGTTGTAGCTTCTTTGGAACATTGTCAAATTCTGTCCCGAATGTGTCGATCTGAGCTCTTTTGACCCAATACCTTAGGGCATTAGGGAATTTATGCTTGATTCCTATTTTCTTTAGAAAATCAAACACTACTTGGTGACACCTATAAGTTTGTTCAGTTCAGAGTACCGAGTAGGATCAATTACCAAAGTCCGAGGTGGTTCTGGGTTCTCAGTGGGAACAGTAACATTGGTCACAATGACTTGTGGCTTTTGTTCAGGCCACTGGTCGCTGATTAGCCACTGAGGTCCATTGAACCACATCTCTGCCTTTGTTAATTGCCGTAAAGTCAGTCCTCGGAGAGATAGTCAGCTGGATTCTCTTTAGTGGGTACATATCTTAGTTTATACCCTGCTGACAACTCTCGTATTTCCTTAACGCGGTTACTCACGTAAGGATTCTTACTGTTATTGTTCTTAACCCACTGTAGCACTGCCTCATTATCTGACCAAACTACTGTTTCTTTAAAGTGGATGTGGCTAAGGCCTTGATCAGATAATGAGCCAATCTTACACCTACAGTAAGGCTGTTAATTCCAGTTGTGGCAGTGATCTTTTCTTTAAAGGTGCCACTCTGGCCTTTGATGTGAGCAAATTGGCTTGCCCATTTGAGACCAGGTAAGCTACTGTGCCATAAGCCTTTCCTGAGGCACAAAATACATGTAGCTTAATTGGTTCTTTTTCATTTACTACTGTGTTCCTAGGGAACTTGACAGACTCTAGGGTACTTAATCTTTTACTAACCCTTGCCATTTTTCTTGTAAGGCAGGTTCAGAAGATCATCCCAGCCTATCTTTTGTTGCCAACATTCCTGTATTATCAACTTCCCATTAATCAGTATTGGGCTTAATAGTCCTAATGGGTCGAAGGGTTTGCTGACTTGTGATAGTAATTTTCTCATTGTTAAGTTAGTGGTATCAGGCTCCACTGACTTGATTGTCAACTGATCTGTTGTCGTGTTCCATTCGACACCTAGTACCTTTGTCATCTCGGGTACCTGGTAATCGGGAAATTCAGTTGAGATCAGTTGATTTAATTTGTCATTGTTAGAGACCCAAGACTGGAGAGGCATATTGGCTCCCATTAATTCTCGATTGGCCTCATGGTATATGTCCAACAGTTTACTTTCACTGTTGGTTGTACCTTGAAAATTATCCACATACAGGTTTTGCTAATTTCCGTCTTGTTTGGGCTATTGGACTTCTTCAAGTGCGTATCCAAGGTAGCTTGGAGCAGAAAGGAGATGACGTGGCGCCAAACAGGACGGAGGCAAACCGGTAAGTGATTAATTCACTGTTCGGATCGTTAGGATCCTTAATCCATAGGAACTTTGTGTAGTTCCGGTCTTCTTCTTGAAGACCTACCCTAAGGAATGCCTTGCTGATGTCGGCCGTATATGCATAAGTCCCAATACGGAACTTTAACAGCACGTCGTAAAGCCTTTGTGTTAGGCTAGGGCCAGTTTGAAGCAGTCGTTTAACGAAACACTACTCGGCCTCGTTTTAGCACTGCAATTACTATCCGTAATGGGGTAGTTGCAGAATTCTTCTGTACACAATGATGTGGTAAGTAGTGACCTTCCTTTGGGTTATCATTTGTAACAACTTCGATAAATTTGTCATCGAGTTGCTTCTGTATTATTTCATGGTACAACTTCAAGTTCTCAGGTTGTCTTTGTAAGCGCAACACCTGTGATCTCAATTGGTTTTGTGCCATAAAATGGTTGACGGTAGCTGAGGGTGATTCAGCTTCCATGGTAACCTGACCCAGTATTGATTATCTCTGTATATAACTGAGTCCAGGTATTGTTTGTAAGTCCAGTCATCATCTGGGCTAGGTTGTTCAGGGACAATGCCGAGAGTTGCCAGGTCCCATAACTTATGTACAGGGGATCAAGCTCTTCCTCGGACATGTCTCTGAGTTGCAGTGGAGACTGGTCTCCTAGTCATGCAACCATTACTGGGTTGGCATGTTGGTGGTCTACAGGTGCGGGTTGTTTAGCCGTAATACTGGGCCTGTTAGCAAATAGCCACCTGCAGATGGTAACACGTTCATACCGTGTTTGTCTTCCTTTCCTTTGATAAACTTATGGTAGACATCTGATCCCATAAGGATTCCAATATTGGAAAGGTTGTCTGATTTGATTTTATCAGCCAAATGAATTCCCTTTTTCTAGGAATTTGGCTGTTGTCCCCAGACCCTTACATACAGATCTGTTGGGAATCTATCTACTACTAGAGCTTGTACCTTTTGTTCGTAACCTCCTAATCGTACTTTGGGTTGTACTACCTTGAAGACTCGGGCTCCTGAGTCAGTCAGGAATCCTGCTATGTTTATTCGTGTCTCCTCTACAGTGTAAGTTTCAGTGTATCTACCAACTCTTTGGATATAAAGGTCAATGGGACCCTTGATCAAATAATCCACGTACGGTGGCTTTGTTCTCTCCATTTCTAATGATCAATCGTGCAGTAGGTAGAGCTGATTTATGTTTAGACCTTGTTGAGAAGACACTTATGTCAGGTAACACAGTACAAAGCTGTACTGAAGTGGTAGTTCCTTCCTCCTCCTGTGGTTTGGCAGACTTTGTACTTGAGTTGCCACAAAGTGCTGTATGGTGTTGACCCTTATGGCACCTATTACAGGTGCGTATTGTAGATGTGCAGGTGTCGGGATGATGTTCCCTTATACACTTGGTACATCTATGTAACTCCTTGAGTCGTTTTATGCATGTTGCACGATCGGGGAAACGTCTGCAATTGTACATGGAATGTGATTGTCCACAGAACAGACATGGTCTCCAGACGTTAACAGTATCTTGAGGAGTCACCAATTTGGGTGACACGTTATCTGTAGGTTTGGAGGGTCCAACTGCATATGTGCCCACACTGCCTTGTTTCCACTTTGGGGAGGGAGAAGTTGGTTTTGATTTGTTTGGAGTACTGTTTGTACTCTGTTGTTTACTATTAGTAGTAGACGAAGGTTTAGATGTCGCTTTTTTATCTGGGTTAACTCTTTCTCGTTCTATGATGGTTTGTAACCCTTTTGTAATCTTTGTTATGTTTAGAGATGACTTACCATACAACACAAACAGCTTATCCAGGATGTCCCTGGGTAATTTGCGTGTCATATGGACTTGGATTATCCAGTCTGACGCATCTAAGTCCACTTTGTTTTTAAGTGCCTTAAGCAAAGACTCAAGCTCCAATCTAAAGGCTTGGAGTGAGCTTGCTGTATTATTTGGAGGTTTAATATCTAACAGCTTCTGGGTTAGAATTCTGATAGTCCTTTCGGGTTTTGCATAATTGTCCTTAAGGAGTTGTACGGCATTGTCATAATCGTCATCTGTGTGATTCAGATTACAGACCACCTGAAACGCTTCATCCTTCAAGACACTCTGTAAATATGTAAACTTTGTCGTCTTTGGTACATTTGCATTAGAATCGACAAATTTGCTCCAGAAATTGTCCCAACTCTCGTCCTCTGTTCCAGAAAAAGTTGGGAGACTGAGTGACGGTAATTTGACTTCTGGTGCTGTCTGATTCTGGGTAGTTGCGGCTGCAATATTTATATTGGCCTTATGGGCGTTTATCAAATCGTCATAGTGTTGTAATTTTACAAACATTGCATCTTCATAATCAGAGTGTTCTTGGAGAATGTTGTTCATCGTAACTTCATCAATACTGGAAATGTTAAATAAATCTTGATATTCTTTCATTTGTTGCAACACACGGTCATATTTGTTCCATGTAAGCTGAAGATAGTTTTTCCAGTGCTGCATAATTAACTGGAGTTTGGTTACTCATGTCTTCACATTTGTTAATCTGCCTTGTGAGGTGACCCTTTAAGCCATTAAGGGTTAATTTTACATTTTTGAGAGTAGACATCTTGGAAGTACTTGCTAGTCGTATGGACTTTAACTATTTCTTTCACTTGAATTAGTAGAGCAACTAGTTTCCGAACTAGAGCTGTTTATCATTTAAAATATACACTACTGTATAATCATACACGCTATAATTTGAGTGGTAAGCCTGTATCAATGCTGGTATTCCGCAAGTTAGCCCATCATTATCACTCTTGGTTGGTACAGAGACACAGGTTAACACTCAAAGGTGAAATGATTATAGTTAAATTATACCTGTAGTTATACTGTATGAATATCAGGTTAACAACACAACTCGGGTTGTCGTGAGTACTGCATAAAAATATGTACTTGCTAGGTTGTAATATATGTTCAACTCTAGACAAGTGTAAAAAATTCTTACCCTTACACCAGATTAGCACAATAAATTAAACTAGGTTGCTGTACAACACCAGCCTAAAATGTCCTACCCTTGTGCAAGAATTTGCTGTAAATAATGTGGTATGCAGTAAATGTTGTTTGGTGCAATATTAAAGTAATGTTTATATTTACTTAAAATACAAAAACATTTATAAGTAACTTATAAGTAAAGTAGCCTCTTATCAACCTCTTGTAATGAAAAAAGCACAATTGTTCTTTTGGCACAGGCCTCAGAACAATAATAGTGCTTTGTTGTAAGTTTTGTTTGCTATGAGATTGAAAAGTTAGGCTAGAAAATGCAAATATATGGCAGTGTCTTCCTGCTATAATTTATGTATAATATTGCACTAATGTTATATCAGGATCTTATATCTCGATGCAATGTACCTACTGGTTAACTGATATAATCATCTGGTTCGAAGGACCATAGCTTATGTGGTAAAACTCCAGGCAGTATATCCCTTTTTAATTGACTTCAATAACATAAAGTTTATCTTATTTATTCTTAGTAAGTAAGAATTAATTGAGTGGACTGTATGTACTTGTTAAAACTGCCTGAAATTAATCTCACATAATTGGGGGGGACAATTTGTAGCTTAAATCACTTTAAGATGGCTCTTTCTTAAACTACCAATTGTTTACCTAAGTTTAATTTTATATCATACCACATATGGTGGTCTAATCTACTATTATTTCAATAATTATTACTAGTTATGAATACTACTTCTACAATAATTAGAATGGTCTTAGCTCAGCCTGTAGTATGGGCCTGCTAAGGCTGTGTAGTTTTAGCATCAAATGGGTGTGGCCCTGTGCCTCATGGGTGCCACGTAATGGCGGCTGTGGGAGGCTACAAGCGTTGGCAAACAGCTAGGTTAATTATGTATGGTCCAACTGTCTGCACAGCATCTTGCTATTCCAACTCACAATTTACCTGTTTGGGATACAAGGAGTTAATAACAGGTCCCTAAACATATCAATTACAGGTATAACATGAAATATGAGGGCTGTAAATGGGGTACACGTACATTGTGGTGGTGTTATTCATTCATTGTAACCGACTTATCTTAATAATGTTAAAAATGTGCACACAGATTTAAACATAAAGATACTTGGTAAGCCGGATACTGGAGTGCTCTTAGTTGTAGTAGTGGTGTTGCTATGGCAGTTTCTTGAGACAGAGTAGGTCTATCCTCTGTGACCATTATCACAACACACGGGCACCCATTGTTATTGTTTTGTATATGAGGTAGCGTCAGTAAGTGACGCTCTGGCTTCCCTGAACTCTTGGTTCCACTTCTAAGTTAAATTTACGTTAACAAGGATGTCAAGCTATATTATGGTGTTAGTAATTATATTCAGTCTTATTGAACACTTTTTTATTCAATTTAGACATTAAACTGTTGTATGAACAGTGTTTAATAATGTAAATACACGGCGACGTCGATGACGTCACGGAGTCTCCCATTTTCTATCCTGAAGGGAATACAGACTAAGGGAGACTATGTTATTATCTGTGTGTGTGTGTCGGATTCCCGACACTGATCATCATGGACAAACCCCAGGTGTTTGTAATGATTATGATCTCTGTAATGGATAATCCCATTTTTTAGTATATTCCAGCAGAGGTCCAAGAAAGTGATGAAGTTTCTCCTCCGGTTTTGGTGACCTCCGACCGCAACCAGCTGACTACTGCTACCGCAGTCCCTCAAGACCCTCAGAATCTACCACCGAATCTTACTAAGTTGGAGTTCCATAAGTTACAGAGGGAAGATCCTTCATTAACACCATTATTCTTCCAGGCTGAGACTCAACCTGACACTATTCCTTGGTTCTTCCTAGAGAATCAGCTGCTCTACCGCAGGTACAGACCCAGTAAGCTGAAGGAGGATGACGATTGGGCCAATGTCGAACAACTAGTGGTTCCTACCAGTTTACGGCCCGATATTCTACACCTGGCCCATGGAGCACTTTCTCACTATGGTTTTAACAAAACCTACCACGGAATCAGACAAGACTACTACTGGCCAGGTATGGTTAAAAACTTCAAAAGTTACATACAACAGTGTCATACATGTCAGATGACGGGTAAACCTAACATCTCTATTCCCAAGACGCCGTTGACTCCTATGCCGGTGCCTGCAGAACCTTTCCACAGACTCATCATAGACTGTGTTGGTCCTTTATCCAGGACCAGTTCTGGCAACGCCTATATAGTAACCATCCTGTGTCCTACCACCAGATTCCCCATAGCAGTTCCAGTAAAGAACATTACGGCTGCTACTGTGGTGAAACAACTAATGAAGATCTTCACCCAGTATGGATTTCCAAGAGAGGTTCAAAGTGACTGTGGCACCAACTTCACCAGTGATCTCTTCAAGAAGACACTGGAAGAGTTCAACATCACACAGGCATTGTCCAGCCCCTATCATCCTGCTTCACAGGGTTCTCTTGAACGTAGTCATCAGACTATTAAAGCACTCCTAAAGAAATTTTGCAATGAAACCTTGAAGGACTGGGATAAACAACTTGACCTCATTATGTGCATTTTCAGAAGTCTCCCCAATGAGTCTCTAGGAGTATTTCCTTATGAGATGCTCTACGGACGTAAGTGCCGTACTCCTCTCAAAGCTTTTAAAGACTCTCTACGTAATGCCACCTTCAGTGACCCTCAGAATGTGCCCCAGTTTCTTCAAAACTTAAAACACATTCTAGAGAGAGTACGTAAATTTGCTAATGACAATCTATTGAAAGCTCAGGAGAGGATGAAGACTCATTTTTACCAAAACAGCAAAATAAGGAAATTTAAACCAGGAGACTTCGTGTTGGCATATTTTCCTATCCCAGGTTCTCCATTGCAAAACAAGTTTTCAGGACCCTACCGCATCAAGGAGTGCAGAAACAACCACAACTACGTTCTTGAGACTCCAGATAGGCGGCGGAAGACCCAGTTGTGCCACGTCAACCTCCTGAAGCAGTATCAAGGTACTCCCCCCACTGTGTTGGTATCAGTATCCACATTTAAAGGTCCATACCTCCACAGTGAGACCTTCCCTGCTTCTCCTCCCGAAAGAACTAACACCGAGTCAGTGCCTTCTAACTCGGAAATCGTAACTGATCTTCATACCTATTTGCAGAACAGTAATAGTGCACCTCTCATCAGAATCTTCAAGGAACATCAGAAGGGTTTTCAGCGATGATCCACAGGAGTGTAATGTGGTTCAGCACGACATCCAGTTACTCACTGACACCCGGCCAATTCGTCAACCTTTCTACCGAATCAGCCCGAGCAAAAAGAAAGTCATGCGTGCTGAAGTACAGTACCTCCTGGATCATGGGCTAGCCACCCCTTGTGAGTCCCCTTGGGCCTCACCCTGCATCTTGGTGCCAAAACCGCAAGGTAAAGTGAGGTTGTGTACCTATTATCGGAAATTGAATCTTGTGACTGTCAAGGATGTGTACCCCTTACCTAGATTAGATGACATCCTTGACGCCATTGGTAATGCTCGGTATTTGTCCAAGCTAGACTTACTCAAAGGATACTACCAAGTATGTTTGACAGAGCGAGCTAAGGAAATATTTGCCTTCACCACTCCTTTTGGCCTTTAAAGATATGAACGCCTTCCCTTTGGACTATGTAATGCCCCGGCCACCTTCCAGCGAGCTGTCAACCGCGTAATCCATGGCTTAGATAACACCTATGCCTACTTGGATGATATCGTTGTGGCATCCAGCACCTGGAACGAACATCTGCTCCAGCTGCAACGATTGTTCGCCAAGCTCCTGACAGCCGGCCTCACCATCAACCTGGGCAAGTCCACCTTTGCTAAAGGTAAAGTGCGTTATCTTGGTCATGTGATAGGGAGTGGCAGCCTAGCTCCGTTAAACATACACACTCAAGCCATCCAGCATTACCCACAGCCTACCACCAGGAAGCAGCTCCTGCGCTTCCTTGGTCTTGCTTCCTACTATCGTAGGTTTGTGAAGAGTTGTAGTATGGTAGCGACACCATTGATCACTTTAACCAGCCCCAAGCAACGGTATCATTGGACCATTCAGCAAACCATTGCTTTTGAACAACTTAAATCTCTGCTCTGTTCTAATCCTATTCTCGCCTCGCCAGATATCACGAAGCCTTTCATCCTCCATGTCGACGCCAGTGGTACCGGCATCGGGGGTGTCCTGATGCAACAACGAGGCGAGGAGGTTCTACTTGTTAGCTACTACAGCTACAAGTTAAAACCACACCAGAAGAATTACAGCACTATCGAAAAGGAGCTACTCTCCATCGTCCTGAATTTACAGTACTTTGCATCGTACCTACAAGGTGCTCGGTCTACCACCATCTACTCGGACCACAATCCCCTACGCTTCTTGCAGCAAGCCCAGTTCAACAATCAACGACTTCTACGATGGGCTTTATATCTGCAGAATTTCAACCTGGAGATCTTCTACATCAAGGGTTCTGACAACATCATAGCAGACGCCCTCTCCAGAGTCTATGAGGTAGAGGCAGCTCCACCTACCACTCTACCATCTGAAGAAGTAACTTGACCCGCAAGAGCAGGCTTTGGGGGAGAGTTGTGACGATAATCTCTTTCAAGAGAGATTGAGCCTGCTCTTCCCTACATAAAGTTACTTACATATATACAAGAATAAGATGCTACCTTCAAGATACGTCTACCAGTAGCACAAAACGTTTTGACCAGGAGGCAAAACGTACCCCCTACTCCACACTCCCTCCATGCCGGCTCACCCGTTGTCAACCAGCAAACTACCATTCCCAGCCTGCCTGCTTCTGATTGGTGACCAGCCGACTGCACACCTGCACCTCTGCACCTCAGCGCCCTCTACCTTAGTCGATGTCTGGGCTTGAACCAGTCATTGAAGTCAGAATATCTTTGTGCTCTCAAGCTGTGAACAACCAACTGATACACGCTTGTTTATCGGTGGAGGTTCTAGCTAGCGCTTTATTCTCAGCACCTGTTTATTGCATTTTGTCTTTATATTATTCCTAGAGTAATTTATCCCTGTTCTTCATTTTTATGTTATATTTTTTGACTTGTTTGTTTGCACTGTACATAGCCAAGGGATTGTCTTTGTTATTAATTTGCTTTCCAGTTAATTAAAGTTTCATTGTTCATACTATGTGTTTTGCGTGTCTTCCCTTACTTTACCACAGACAACAGCCAAGCAGTCTCTTTTTTTTTTTTTTGTAAATGTGATAGGCATTGACACCAGCCATTAGGAGGACTGCCGAACATCTACACTCCTACACTTTCCCGTCACAATAAATAAATATATATNAAATCACATTGTAAAATTCATTCACTTGAGAAGAAAACCATGAGGTTCGAAACGTTGTGCAAATTGTTTAAATAAGTGTACTACATTCTATAGTAATTCACATCTTTTCTTCACCCGGAAATTACGAAAATGAGTTTGGAGAAAACTCCTATTTCAGCTAAGCCCTGATGCTAAGGAAATAGTTAGAGGGATAGAAGCCCTAAATCAGAACGATAGTAAATACAGAATATGCGGTCATATTCAATGAGACATGTTAAAAGAAAACCTGCTGCCAGTATACACCAATATAAACCCACATGACCCAGCAGTTCGCAATACAGAGTTTACCTATAGGTATAGGCAAGAACTCATCGGCATCAACTAAACAAGAAAAAGGAAGCCCTCCAAACCCTTACAGAGCAAGCTGAGCATCTGTTAAACAAATGGACCCAGTACGACATCCCTATCCAACTCAAGCAAACCATTAACAGTGAACTATTTAACCTGAAACAACAACATAAAACTCGTGTAGAAACAAAGACACTTCGTAAGTTAACAGCCCTAAACGGTGGACAGTTAAAGATCCCTCGTCCTAAAGATGGCTACATTAACCTGACTCTTATGATCTTACCCAGGACACACGAGACCTCTTAATCTTGGACTAAATTGTCAATTCATATCTAAACCAAAGATGCATCAAAAACGCCTGGAAATCGAAATGCTTCTGGACGACATCCATAAGCTAGAAGACAACAAAAAAGTCATCACCACGGACACACACTCAGGCTGAACTACTAACAGAAGCGGGGAAAAAACGAGGAACATATTCATCTACAATCTTAACCCACGACTCAAAGAAGCAGCAAAACAACTAAAAAATCTGAAAGACGTAACAATAAGAAAAGCCGACAAGACACAGCAGCATATGTATTGATTCCTACACAAGAATACATGAACAAAATTAGCGATATCCTTAATGATGACTCCAAATTTCAACGAATCACGAGGAACCCTGTGGAAGACCTTAAGCGGAAAGTAAACAAAACAATTACGGCAATCAACGCAAAGAAAGGTAGTGTGCATTTCAATAAACTTCAAGGCGACTATGGCTTAGGATATGCCTACGGCAATGTTAAGACACATAAACCAGGTAACCCACTACGCCCTATAATCAGCCAAATACCAACTCCAACTTATCACCTGGCAAAAAACTCAATGAACTCCTAACTCCATACACTCCAAGTAAGTATAGTCTACAATCATCAGCAGATTTCCTAGAATTAATCAAATCTACCCAGCCCGATGGAATCATTGCTTCCCTGGACGTGGAATCCCTATTTACCAACGTCCCAGTCGACACAACCATAGGAATGATACTGGACAGAGTATACAGAGACGAGAGCACCCCCAAATTAGACATACCTGAGCCACACTTGAAGAGTCTTCTCGAAGCATGTACAAAGGAAGCCCCTTTCATCAGTCCACAAGGAGACATGTATTTACAAATAGACGGAGTAGCAATGGGCTCTCCCTTAGGAGTTTTATTTGCTAATTTTTACATGGGAACCATCGAAGACAGGGTCTTCAGTAGCAGACAAAAACCAACTGTATATTGCCGTTATGTAGATGACATATTCGTAATAGTAAAAGACTCAGATGAACTAATTGACCTAAAAAGACATCTAGAGAGAGAGTCAGTACTCCGATTTACACATGAAAATAGTGAAAATAACAGTCTGCCATTCTTGGATGTACTAATAACAAAAACAGGAACCTCTTTAAGCACCAACGTATATACCAAGCCCACCAACATAGGATTATGCCTGAACGGTAGAAGTGAGTGCCCCCAAAGATACAAAGCCAGTGTTCTCAATGCTTATATTCGTCGAGCGCTTACCCACTGCTCTGAATGGAGCAACGTGAGTAGAGAGTTTGAAAGAGTAACTCAGGTATTGGTGAACAATGGATATAGCAACGCGGAAATAAACGCTGCTATAAGAAGACACTTGGACCGTTGGTATAATCCAGAACCTAGAACAGAAACCACAATACCTCCAATAAAATTATATTACAAATCAACCATGCACAGTGAACATATAAAGAGGAAAGAATAATGAAAGAAATAATCCGTAAAGGAGTAAAAAGCACTACTCCTAACCAAAACATAAACCTGATAATATTCTATAAAACCAAGAAGACTTCCGAACTCCTTATCAAAAACAGCCCGAAGCCGACAGAGAACCCTCTACAGCAGTCAAGCGTTGTATACATGTACACTTGCCCCCACGAAGGATGTAACCTTCAATCTAAGTACATAGGTATGACGTCGACCAAGCTGACGAGGCGTTTGACATGCCATCTTCAATCCGGTGCCCCTAGGAATCACATGAGACAAGCCCATGACATCACCCTAACAAGAGAAATGTTGAACAAAAATACATGCATAATAGACAGAACCCAAGATGCAAGAAGATTACAAATTCTTGAAGCAATTCACATAAGAACAGAACAACCTACCATGAACACCCAAATCACGGAACTATTTACTCTTCCCACAATGAGAGTAAGGACAAGACCAGAACATAACGATGCCAACACAGAAGACAATGTTCAACATAACAGGCCAATTACACTGGATTAATCTTTGTATGTAGATGCCAGCTGCCTCGTATGGGCCAATAGGCCTTCTGCGGTTACCTCTATTCTTATGTTCATATGTTTCACCCCATTTATCCCTTTGTATCCCCTATGTTTTCACCTTTATTGTCTTATCACCTGACCCAGTGCGGGTATAAAATCAAACCACATTGTAAAATTCCTCACTTGAGAATGAACCATGGAGGTTCGAAACGTTGTGCAAATTGTTTAAATAAGTGTAATACATTCTATAGTAATTCACTCTTTTCTTCACCCGGAAATTACGAAAATGAGTTTTGGAGAACTCCTATTTCAGCTAAGCCCTGATGCTAAGAAAATAGTTAGAGGGATAGAAGCCCTAAATCAGAAGATAGTAAATACAGAATATGCGGTCATATTCAATGAGACATATATAATATATATATATATATATATATATATATATATATATATATATATATATATATATATATATATATATATATATATATATATATATATATATATATATATATATAACTGAAAACTCACACCCCAGAAGTGACTCGAACCCATACTCCCAGGAGCAACGCAACTGGTATGTACAGGGATGCCTTAAACCACTTGACCATCACGACCGGACATAAGGAAGTGATAGCCGAGGCTATATGAACCACTTCCCCGCCGGCACCTGGATGGTTATCTTGGGCATAGCATTTTATCAAATCACCTCATTTTTTGGGGCAACACGTGAGGAACACAAATGCAAACAAGCCTGAATGGTCCCCAGGACTAGATACAACTGAAAACTCACACCCCAGAAGTGACTCGAACCCATACTCCCAGGAGCAACGCAACTGGTATGTACAGGGATGCCTTAAACCACTTGACCATCACGACCGGACATAAGGAAGTGATAGCCGAGCTATATGAACCACTTCCCCGCCGGCACCTGGATGGTTATCTTGGGCATAGCATTTTATCAAATCACCTCATTTTTTGGGGCAACACGTGAGGAACACAAATGCAAACAAGCCTGAATGGTCCCCAGGACTAGATACAACTGAAAACTCACACCCCAGAAGTGACTCGAACCCATACTCCCAGGAGCAACGCAACTGGTATGTACAGGGATGCCTTAAACCACTTGACCATCACGACCGGACATAAGGAAGTGATAGCCGAGGCTATATGAACCACTTCCCCGCCGGCACCTGGATGGTTATCTTGGGCATAGCATTTTATCAAATCACCTCATTTTTTGGGGCAACACGTGAGGAACACAAATGCAAACAAGCCTGAATGGTCCCCAGGACTAGATACAACTGAAAACTCACACCCCAGAAGTGACTCGAACCCATACTCCCAGGAGCAACGCAACTGGTATGTACAGGGATGCCTTAAACCACTTGACCATCACGACCGGACATAAGGAAGTGATAGCCGAGGCTATATGAACCACTTCCCCGCCGGCACCTGGATGGTTATCTTGGGCATAGCATTTTATCAAATCACCTCATTTTTTGGGGCAACACGTGAGGAACACAAATGCAAACAAGCCTGAATGGTCCCCAGGACTAGATACAACTGAAAACTCACACCCCAGAAGTGACTCGAACCCATACTCCCAGGAGCAACGCAACTGGTATGTACAGGGATGCCTTAAACCACTTGACCATCACGACCGGACATAAGGAAGTGATAGCCGAGGCTATATGAACCACTTCCCCGCCGGCACCTGGATGGTTATCTTGGGCATAGCATTTTATCAAATCACCTCATTTTTTGGGGCAACACGTGAGGAACACAAATGCAAACAAGCCTGAATGGTCCCCAGGACTAGATACAACTGAAAACTCACACCCCAGAAGTGACTCGAACCCATACTCCCAGGAGCAACGCAACTGGTATGTACAGGGATGCCTTAAACCACTTGACCATCACGACCGGACATAAGGAAGTGATAGCCGAGGCTATATGAACCACTTCCCCGCCGGCACCTGGATGGTTATCTTGGGCATAGCATTTTATCAAATCACCTCATTTTTTGGGGCAACACGTGAGGAACACAAATCGAGTCACTTCTGGGGTGTGAGTTTTCAGTTGTATCTAGTCCTGGGGACCATTCAGGCTTGTTTGCATTTGTGTTCCACACGTGTTGCCCCCAAAAAATGAGGTGATTTGATAAAATGCTATGCCCAAGATAACCATCCAGGTGCCAGCAGGGAAGTGGTTCATATAGCCTCGGCTATCACTTCCTTATGTCCGGTCGTGATGGTCAAGTGGTTTAAGGCATCCCTGTACATACCAGTTGCGTTGCTCCTGGGAGTATGGGTTCGAGTCACTTCTGGGGTGTGAGTTTTCAGTTGTATCTAGTCCTGGGGACCATTCAGGCTTGTTTGCATTTGTGTTCCTCACGTGTTGCCCCAAAAAAATGAGGTGATTTGATAAAATGCTATGCCCAAGATAACCATCCAGGTGCCGGCGGGGAAGTGGTTCATATAGCCTCGGCTATCACTTCCTTATGTCCAGTCGTGATGGTCAAGTGGTTTAAGGCATCCCTGTACATACCAGTTGTGTTGCTTCTGGGAGTATGGGTTCGAGTCACTTCTGGGGTGTGAGTTTTCAGTTGTATCTAGTCCTGGGGACCATTCAGGCTTGTTTGCATTTGTGTTCCTCACGTGTTGCCCCAAAAAATGAGGTGATTTGATAAAATGCTATGCCCAAGATAACCATCCAGGTGCCGGCGGGGAAGTGGTTCATATAGCCTCGGCTATCACTTCCTTATGTCCGGTCGTGATGGTCAAGTGGTTTAAGGCATCCCTGTACATACCAGTTGCGTTGCTCCTGGGAGTATGGGTTCGAGTCACTTCTGGGGTGTGAGTTTTCAGTTGTATCTAGTCCTGGGGACCATTCAGGCTTGTTTGCATATATATATATATATATATATATATATATATATATATATATATATATATATATATATATATATATATATACACCTACACGTCGGTCAGAGATAATGATATTTACTTAGGTAGGGAATTAGCTTTCTTTTTTCAGAGCACAAAGTTCACTAATTCTGTATCATATTTCATTTAGTGGGAAAACCCTTGCTTCTGTCCTATAGAGACTCGGCAAGGTATGCTACATTCTTGGACTACCTTATTCACTTTTGGAGTAATTAAATGTTTCATTTGTTTTAGAAACTCAGTTTCATATATTTAGTATGATTTTCTTGCCCTTATTTTCTTACATTGAGTACCGGGTACAAGATTTCCTGCGATTTTGATTGACTAATCATTTACCATCTTAAAATTAACGTTAACTGTTAACGATTAAAATTCCACAGGATAGTTACCAGTTGCCACGTCATCCTGTTACTGACACTTACCATACAAGTATATTCATTGTACATTTATATGCTATTTTCACCATGTTTCGTCTCCCAACTTTCCGTAACGATCCAGCAGGTGAAATAGGGACCTTAAGTCGTGCCAAGAGGACCGAATTACAAGCTCTTGCACACGAGTATCAACTAGATGTTCCCCAAGGAGCCAACAAAAAATGACTTGCATAATTTAATATTGGATCACCTCTTAGATGAAGGGAAGATTGACTCTGAAACTCACGAAAATTATTCTATTGCAGATAAATATGCTCTGGCAACTATGAAATTGAAGCTCGAACTTGCAAACATAGAGCGGGAACAACAAAAAGAAGCTCTACAAATAAGGGAAAGAGAGGCTGCCATAAGGAAAGAAGAACATGAACGAGAGGTGGCCCTCAAAGAACGTGAGGCTGCCCTCAAGGAACGTGAGGCTACCCTACTCCGTGAGCGAGAGCGAGAGCAGCTTGAAGCAAGAAAACGTGACCTGGAGATACAACGGGAGCACAATAAACAGCAAGCTGATAGTGCTCTCGAATATCGTCGACAAGAACTCGTGTTGGAAACTACACACCACACTCAGCGCCAACAAGCTACCGCTAGTCTTCCCATAAGTTTCAATGTCTCCCATGCAAGTAAGTTAATGCCACCATTCGTTGAGACAGAGATCGACGTCTTTTTCACCACTTTTGAGACCCTAGCTAAAAAACTTAGCTGGCCTGCAGACCAATGGTCTACCCTTCTCAGAGTGCATCTCACAGGTAGAGCTGCAGTTACCCTCAGTACCTTAGCGTCTGAGAATGACTACCAGACCCTGAAGCAAGCAGTTTTGGACGCCTACCTTCTCTCCACAGAAAGCTACAGACGAAAATTCCGTGATTATCTAAAGGCAAGTACCACCACCTTTCTAGAATTTGCCAATATAAGAAAAGATATTTCATGAAATGGTTGGAAGCAGCACATGTCTCTACATTTTCAGAACTCGTCAACCCCATGCTAGTTGAGGAATTCTTGAGACGTGTTCCCCCTTCCGTGCGTTTATATATAGCAGACAAAGAAGAAACCGACTACATCAGATGTGCGAAGTCGGCTGACACGTACAGCCTCATCCACCGGCTAACACCAGAACCACCTTCCAGTAAGACGTCTTGGTATAGTTACGATAAAGTGAGTACAGATCAAGCGAGCTCTCAACTGTATTGTAAGTATTGCAAACTCTATGGACATACCATAGATAATGTGGGGAATCTCAATCCAAAAGCAATAATGAAACTACTAAACCCAAACCGACTCCTCTTAAGTCCGGTAAGCCTGTGATGAATGTTGGTGTTCCTGTTAATGATCTTTCTCTCTTCAGTAAACACCTGTATCCTGGAACTGTCTCTACCAACGGTACAGATTCGGAGGGACGTTTCAAATTGAAGATCTTGAGGGATACAGCGGCTCTTCAGTCCATAATATTGAAATCAGCTGTGCCTAACATCACCTACACCAGAGAAACCGTCCTTATCACTGACCTAACTGTTACCACTCCGTATCCACTCGCCTGAGACCACCTGGATTGTCCTTTCGTGACCGGTGAAGTCCAAGTCGCCATCAGGGAAAAGCCTTTTCCCATGCCTGGAGTGCAACTTCTCTTGGGCAACGACTTGGCAGAAGATCTGCAACCGTCCAACCTGATTGTGGTAAAACTCCAGGCAGTACATCCCTTTTTAATTGACTTCAATAACATAAAGTTTATCTTATTTATTCTTAGTAAGTAAGAATTAATTGAGTGGACTGTATGTACTTGTTAAAACTGCCTGAAATTAATCTCACATAATTGGGGGGGACAATTTGTAGCTTAAACCACTTTAAGATGGCTCCTTCTTAAACTACCAACTGTTTACCCAAGTTTAATTTTATATCATACCACATATGGTGGTCTAATCTACTATTATTTCAATAATTATTACTAGTTATGAATACTACTTCTACAATAATTAGAATGGTCTTAGCTCAGCCTGTAGTATGGGCCTGCTAAGGCTGTGTAGTTTTAGCATCAAATGGGTGTGGCCCTGTGCCTCATGGGTGCCACGTAATGGTGGGTGTGGGAGGCTAGAAGCGTTGGCAAACAGCTAGGTTAATTATGTATGGTCCAACTGTCTGCACAGCATCTTGCTATTCCAACTCACAATTTACCTGTTTGGGATGCAAGGAGTTAATAACAGGTCCCTAAACATATCAATTACAGGTATAACATGAAATATGAGGGCTGTAAATGGGGTACACGTTCATTGTGGTGGTGTTATTCATTCAATGTAACCGACTTATCTTAATAATGTTAAAAATGTGCACACAGATTTAAACATAAAGATACTTGGTAAGCTGGATACTGGAGTGCTCTTAGTTGTAGTAGTGGTGTTGCTATGGCAGTTTCTTGAGACAGAGTAGGTCTATCCTATGTGACCATTATCACAACACACGGGCACCCATTGTTATTGTTTTGTATATGAGGTAGCGTCAGTAAGTGACGCTCTGGCTTCCCTGAACTCTTGGTTCCACTTCTAAGTTAAATTTACGTTAACAAGGATGTCAAGCTATATTATGGTGTTAGTAATTATATTCAGTCTTATTGAACACTTTTTTATTCAATTTAGACATTAAACTGTGTATGAACAGTGTTTAATAATGTAAATACACGGCGATGTCGATGACATCAGAGTCTCCCATTTTCTATCCTGAAGGGAATACAGACAAAGGGAGACTATGTTATCTGTGTGTGTGTGTCGGATTCTCGACATAATTCCGGGGGGGAAGAACACGGGTCAAAGTCCCGGTAAGGACTGCGATCACTTTATTCTTCTCCTTCAGAATTATAATGCTTCTTTAATTTGAGTTTACATTGTTGAGCTGCAGTCCTTGGGAATGTATGTCCCGTACTGGCGTATCGGGTGCGGGAAGTCGTTGAACTTCTTCCGTCCTGGCCAGTTCTAAGGACTAATTTCTCTAAAGTTTTGAGAGTAGTGTTGCCTCGGCATTTTACTTTCACTATTCTCAAGATGCCCTGGCTGTCTGGATGAACAGAGACTATTTGACCTATAGGCCACTCTGAGCGTGGTTCATCACTATCCACCAGAACTATGTCACCAGGGTTCAAGTTAATTCTGTTGTAGGGGTTGTTTGCCCCGGAATAATACTCCCTCAGAGCTGTAAGGTATTCTCGAGTCCATACGTCATTCCACCGACTTATCACCCTTGATAGATGTTTGAAACGTTGAACCAAATCTCTCTTGGACATTGAAGGATCCTCTGGTTCCTCGTCCGTAAGGGACACAAGTGTTTTGAGAGGTCTACCATACATCAAATGAGCTGGACTTAATGGTCACGCTGCAAAACATCATCATAGAGGTAGTAAGTGGTCGGTTATTAACTCGTGCTTCCATCTCTATGACTATGGTTTGAAGCTCCTGTAGGTCAATCTTTTGGCGGTGTAGGGTTTTCCGTAGAGGACGTTTCACCATACCAACCATGCATTCATAGAAGCCTCCGTGCCATGGAGCTCTGGGAGGTATGAATTTCCAATGGCACTGCCGTTGATTTAAGGCTGTGCGTACCTTTGGGTGTGTCCAGATTTCCTCAGACATGCTTCTCCTGCCACTAAGTTGGCCCATTGTCTGAGATCATTAACTTAGGACAGGATCTACGTGAAGCAACCTGCGAAAAGCCTGTAATAATGCTTCGGCACTCATATCGGGAGTCACTTCTAGATGGACTGCCCTTGTTGTGGCACAAGTAAAAAGACAGATGCTTTTTTTTTTACTGGTTCTGGCTGTCTTTAGTGCCTGTCAGTGTTAGTGCTCCTGTGAAATCTACTCATGTAGTCTCAAAGGGACGAATATGTATTACTCGTTCCTTCGGAAGTGGAGGNCCACTGTACACCAGCCACTGTACACCATCCACTGTACACCAGCCACTGTCCACCAGCCACTGTACACCAGCCACTGTACCCAGCCACTGTACACCAGCCACTGTACACCAGCCACTGTACACCAGCCACTGTACACCAGCCACTGTACTCCAGCCACTGTACACCAGCCACTGTACTCCAGCCACTGTACTCCAGCCACTGTACACCAGCCACTGTACTCCAGCCACTGTACTCCCGGCCACTGTGCGCCAGCCACTGTACACCAGCAACTGTACACCAGCCACTGTACACCAGCCACTGTACACCAGCCACTGTGCGCCAGCCACTGTACACCAGCCACTGTGCGCCAGCCACTGTACACCAGCCACTGTACTCCAGCCACTGTGCACCAGCCACTGTGCACCAGCCACTGTGCACCAGCCACTGTGCCCAGCCACTGTCACCAGCCACTGTACACCAGCCACTGTACACCAGCTACTGTGCGCCAGCCACTGTACACCAGCCACTGTACACCAGCCACTGTACACCAGCCATTTACACCAGCCACTGTACACCAGCCACTGTGCGCCAGCCACACTCACCAGCCACTGTGCACCAGCCACTGTACACCAGCCACTGTGCACCAGCCACTGTGCCCCACCCACTGTACACCACCCACTGTACATCAGCCATTGTAGTTTAGCCACTGTACTCCAGCCACTGTACTCCAGCCACTGTACACCATCCACTGTACACCAGTCACTGTACTCCAGCCACTGTCCACCAGCCACTGTCCACCAGCCACTGTCCACCAGCCACTGTACACCAGCCACTGTACACCAGCCACTGTACACCAGCCACTGTACACCAGCCACTGTACTCCAGCCACTGTACACCAGCCACTGTACACCAGCCACTGTACTCCAGCCACTGTACTCCAGCCACTGTGCGTCAGCCACTGTGCGCCAGCCACTGTGCGCCAGCCACTGTACACCAGCCACTGTACACACAGCCACTGTACACCAGCCACACTCACCAGCCACTGTGCACCAGCCACTGTGCGCCAGCCACTGTACACCAGCCACTGTACACCAGCCACTGTACACCAGCCACGGTACACCAGCCACTGTACACCAGCCACTGTACACCAGCCACTGTACACCAGCCACTGTACACCAGCCACTGTACTCCAGCCACTGTACACCAGCCACTGTACACCAGCCACTGTACTCCAGCCACTGTACTCCAGCCACTGTACTCCAGCCACTGTACTCCAGCCACTGTACTCCAGCCACTGTACTCCAGCCACTGTACTCCAGCCACTGTACTCCAGCCACTGTACACCAGCCACTGTACACCAGCCACTGTACACCAGCCACTGTACACCAGCCACTGTGCGCCAGCCACTGTGCGCCAGCCACTGTGCGCCAGCCACTGTGCGCCAGCCACTGTGCGCCAGCCACTGTACACCAGCCACTGTACACCAGCCACTGTCCACCAGCCACTGTGCACCAGCCACTGTGCGCCAACCACTGTGCACCAGCCACTGTACACCAGCAACTGTACACCAGCCACTGTGCACCAGCAACTGTACACCAGCCACTGCATGTACACCAGCCACTGCATGTACACCAGCCACTGTGCACCAGCAACTGTACACCAGCCACTGTACTCCAGCCACTGTGCACCAGCAACTGTATACCAGCCACTGTACACCAGCCACTGTGCACCAGCCACTGTACACCAGCCACTGTGCGCCAGCCACTGTGCGCCAGCCACTGTACACCACCCACTGTACACCAGCCACTGTACACCAGCCACTGTACACCAGCCACTGTACACCAGCCACTGTGCACCAGCCACTGTGCAACAGCCACTGTGCACCAGCCACTGTGCACCAGCCACTGTACTCCAGCCACTGTACACCAGCCACTGTACACCAGCCACTGTGCACCAGCCACTGTGCACCAGCCACTGTACTCCAGCCACTGTACCCCAGCCGCTGTGCACCAGCCACTGTGCACCAGCCACTGTGCACCAGCCACTGTACTCCAGCCACTGTACTCCAGCCACTGTACCCCAGCCGCTGTGCACCAGCCGCTGTGCACCAGCCACTGTGCACCAGCAACTGTAAACCAGCCATTTTACACTAGCCACTGTACACCAGCCACTGTACACCAGCCACTGTACACCAGCCACTGTACTCCAGCCACTGTACACCAGCCACTGTGCACCAGCCACTGTGCACCAGCCACTGTACTCCAGCCACTGTGCACCAGCTACTGTGCACCAGCCACTGTACACCATCCACTGTACACCAGCCACTGTACACCAGCCACTGTACTCCAGCCACTGTGCACCAGCCACTGTGCACCAGCCACTGTGCACCAGCCACTGTACACCAGCCACTGTGCACCAGCCACTGTACAGCAGCCACTGTACACCAGCCACTGTGCACCAGCCACTGTGCACCAGCCACTGTGCACCAGTCACTGTGCACCAGCCACTGTGCACCAGCCACTGTGCACCAGCCACTGTACACCAGCCACTGTGCGCCAGCCACTGTGCACAGCCACTGTGCACCAGCCACTGTGCACCAGCCACTGTACTCCAGCCACTGTACACCAGCCACTGTACACTAGCCACTATGCACCAGCCACTGTACTCCAGCCACTGTACCCCAGCCGCTGTGCACCAGCCACTGTGCACCAGCCACTGTGCACCAGCCACTGTACTCCAGCCACTGTACTCCAGCCACTGTACTCCAGCCACTGTACTCCAGCCACTGTACCCAGCCGCTGTGCACCAGCCGCTGTGCACCAGCAACTGTAAACCAGGCATTTTACACTAGCCACTGTACACCAGCCACTGTACACCAGCCACTGTACTCCAGCCACTGTACCCCAGCCACTGTGCTCCAGCCACTGTGCACCAGCCACTGTACTCCAGCCACTGTGCACCAGCTACTGTGCACCAGCCACTGTACACCAGCCACTGTACACCAGCCACTGTGCCCCAGCTACTGTGCTCCAGCCACTGTGCACCAGTCACTGTGCACCAGCCACTGTGCAC
Organism: Procambarus virginalis; assembly: GCA_020271785.1. Taxonomy (NCBI): domain Eukaryota; kingdom Metazoa; phylum Arthropoda; class Malacostraca; order Decapoda; family Cambaridae; genus Procambarus; species Procambarus virginalis. The sequence goes on from WNGS01006636.1 coordinate 16,154,708, forward strand.
CAGCCACTGTACACCAGCCACTGTGCACCAGCAACTGTAAACCAGGCATTTTACACTAGCCACTGTACACCAGCCACTGTACAACAGCCACTGTACACCAGCCACTATACTCCAGCCACTGTACACCAGCCACTGTGCACCAGCCACTGTGCACCAGCCACTGTACTCCAGCCACTGTGCACCAGCTACTGTGCACCAGCCACTGTACACCATCCACTGTACACCAGCCACTGTGCACCAGCTACTGTGCTCCAGCCACTGTGCACCAGTCACTGTGCACCAGCCACTGTGCACCAGCCACTGTGCACCAGCCACTGTGCACCAGCCACTGTGCGCCAGCCACTGTGCGCCAGCCACTGTGCAACAGCCACTGTGCACCAGCCACTGTGCACCAGCCACTGTACTCCAGCCACTGTACACCAGCCACTGTACACCAGCCACTATGCACCAGCCACTGTACTCCAGCCACTGTACCCCAGCCGCTGTGCACCAGCCACTGTGCACCAGCCACTGTGCACCAGCCACTGTACTCCAGCCACTGTACTCCAGCCACTGTACTCCAGCCACTGTACCCCAGCCGCTGTGCACCAGCCGCTGTGCACCAGCCACTGTGCACCAGCAACTGTAAACCAGGCATTTTACACTAGCCACTGTACACCAGCCACTGTACAACAGCCACTGTACACCAGCCACTGTACTCCAGCCACTGTACACCAGCCACTGTGCACCAGCCACTGTGCACCAGCCACTGTACTCCAGCCACTGTGCACCAGCTACTGTGCACCAGCCACTGTACACCAGCCACTGTACACCAGCCACTGTGCACCAGCCACTGTACAGCAGCCACTGTACACCAGCCACTGTGCACCAGCCACTGTGCACCAGTCACTGTGCACCAGCCACTGTGCACCAGCCACTGTACACCAGCCACTGTACACCAGCCACTGTACACCAGCCACTGCACACCAGCCACTGTGCACCAGCCACTGTACACCAGCCACTGTACACCAGCCACTGTGCTCCAGCCACTGTGCTCCAGCCACTGTGCTCCAGCCACTTTGCACCAGCCACTGTGCACCAGCTACTGTACACCAGCCACTGTACACCAGCCACTGTGCACCAGCCACTGTGCTCCAGCCACTGTGCACCCGCCACTGTGCACCAGCTACTGTACACCAACCACTGTGCTCCAGCCACTGTGCTCCAGCCACTGTGCACCAGACACTGCACCAGACACTGTGCTCCAGCCACTGTGCACCAGCTACTGTACACCAGCCACTGTACACCATCCAATGTACACCAGACACTGCACCAGCCACTGTACACCAGCCACTGTGCACCAGCTACTGTACACCAGACACTGTACACCAGCTACTGTACACCAGCCACTGTGCACCAGCTACTGTACACCAGACACTGTACACCAGCCACTGTGCACCAGACACTGCACCAGCTACTGTACACCAGCCACTGTGCTCCAGCCACTGTGCACCAGCTACTGTATACCTGCCAGTGTACACCTGCCACTGTACACCTGCCACTGTACACCAGCCACTGTACACCAGCGACTGTACACCAGCCACTGTGCACCAGCCACTGTGCCCCTGCCACTGTGCCCCAGCCACTGTGCCCCAGCCACTGTGCACCAGCTATAGTGCACCAGCCTTTGCACACCAGCCACTGCACACCAGCCACTGTACACCAACCACTGTGCCCCAGCCACTGTACACCAGCCACTGTGCACCAGCCACTGTACCCAGCCACTGTACACCAGTAACTGTGCCCCAGTCACTGTGCACCAGACACTGTACACCAGTAACTGTGCCCCAGTCACTGTGCACCAGACACTGTACACGAGCCACTGTACACCAGCCACTGTGCACCAGCCACTGTGCACCAGTCACTGTACACCAGCAACTGTACACCAGCCATTGTGCTCCAGCCACTGTGCTCCAGCCACTGTGCTCCAGCCACTGTGCACCAGCTACTGTACACCAGCCACTGTACACCAGCCACTGTGCACCAGCCACTGTGCTCCAGCCACTGTGCACCAGCCACTGTGCACCAGCCACTGTGCTCCAGCCACTGTGCACCAGCCACTGTGCACCAGCCACTGTGCACCAGCCACTGTGCACCAGCTACTGTACACCAGCCACTGTGCTCCAGCCACTGTGCACCAGACACTGCACCAGCCACTGTGCACCAGCTACTGTACACCAGCCACTGTACACCAGACACTGCACCAGCCACTATACACCAGCCACTGTGCACCAGCTACTGTACACCAGACACTGTACACCAGCTACTGTACACCAGCCACTGTGCACCAGCTACTGTACACCAGACACTGTACACCAGCTACTGTACACCAGATACTGCACCAGCCACTGTGCACCAGCTACTGTACACCAACCACTGTACACCAGCCACTGTGCACCAGACACTGCACCAGCCACTGTGCTCCAGCCACTGTGCACCAGCTACTGTACACCTGCCAGTGTACACCTGCCACTGTACACCAGCCACTGTACACCAGCCACTGTACACCAGCCACTGTGCACCAACCACTGTGCACCAGCCACTGTGCCCCTGCCACTGTGCACCAGCTACTGTGCACCAGCCATTGCACACCAGCCACTGCACACCAGCCACTGTACACCAACCACTGTGCCCCAGCCACTGTACACCAGCCACTGTGCACCAGCCACTGTACCCCAGCCACTGTACACCAGTAACTGTGCCCCAGACACTGTACACCAGCCACTGTACACCAGCCACTGTACACCAGCCACTGTACACCAGCCACTGTACACCAGCCACTGTGCACCAGCCACTGTGCACCAGCCTGCTTGATACCTGGTTGATGGGGTTCTGGGAGTTCTTCTACTCCCCAAGCCCGGCGGACAACACAAGTGTCTTGAAGAGTACAACCATTGTGATGGGATCCCTGGATTTGAAGAATCTCGTAATCCATCCTATCATTTTTCTGGCTGATGCAATACTTGCTTGGTTATGCTCCCTAAACGTTAGGTCGTCGGACATTATTATTCCCAAATCCTTGACATTCTGTTTTCCTACTATCTCCAGATTCGATTGTGTTTTGTACCCTGTATAATGTTTCAGATCCTCATTTTTGGCGTATCTGAGTACCTGGAATTTACCACCGTTTAACATCATGTTATTTCTGCTGCCCAATCGAAAACTTTGTTAATATCTGTTTGTATTTTATCAATGTCTTCAGCAGAGGTAATTTTCATGCTGATTTTTGTATCATCTGCAAAGGATGACACGAAGCTGTGACTTGTGTTTTTGTCTATGTCTGATTTGAGAATAAGGAACAGTAGCGGTGCAAGGACTGTACCTTGAGGTACAGAGCTTTTAACTGCGCTCGGACTCGATTTTACTCGATTGACTGTTACTCTTTGTGTTCTGTTCGACAGGAAATTGAGTATCCAGCGTCCTACTTTACCAGTTATTCCCATTGACCTCATTTTGTGAGCAATCACTCCATGGTCACATTTGTCGAATGCCTTTGCAAAGTCTGTGTATACAACATCTGCATACTGTTTTTCTTCTAATGCCTCAGTGATTTTGTCATAGTGGTCAAGTAGCTGTGAGAGGCATGATCTTCCTGCTCTAAATCCATGTTGGCCTGGTTGTGGAGGTCATTGGTTTCGATGAATCTAATGACCTGACTCCTGATCACTCTCTCAAATACTTTTATTATGTGGGACGTTAGTGCAACTGGTCTATAATTCTTTGCCAATGCTTTGCTCCCTCCCTTGTGTAGAGGGGCAATGTCTGCTACTTTAAGTGCATCTGGTATCTCCCCTGTGTCCAAGCTCTTCCTCCACACTATACTGAGTGCCTTTGCTACTGGCACTTTGCAATTCCTTTATAAATATTGAATTCCATGAGTCTGGACCTGGGGCTGAGTGCATGGGCATATTGTCAATTTCTCTTTCAAAATCTGCCATGCTCATGCTGATATCAGTTACATTTACAGGTGTTTGTATATCACTCATAAAGAAATTGTCCGAATCTTCCACTTTCATGCTGAATATCGGAGTGCTAAACATGTCTTCATACTGCTTTTTTAGGATTTCACTAATTTCTTTGTCATCCTCCGTGTATGAACCTTCACTAATACGAAAAAAAAGTTTTCGCTTTTGATTTAGCATATGTGAAGAAATATTTGGGTTTTTCTTATTTCTTGAATTGCTTTCTGTTCTAATTGCCTTTCTTCAGTCTGATAGGAATGCTTCAGTCTCTGTTCGATTTCTTCAATCTCCCGTTTAAATTATTCTTCTTTATATGGAGAGTCGTGTCTGATTAAGCATTTCCGTTAATTTCTTCCTTCTTTTGTAATGTCGTCTGCGTTCTCTTTCTACATTGGACCTCTTCTGGCTTTCCTCAAAGGAACATGTTTCAGACAGACTTCATATGCTTCAGAAGTCAGTTTTTCTATTCCTTGTGTAGGATTTGTATTTCTTAGAACATTTTCCCATTGAATGTTTGTAAGTTCCCTGTTTATTTTCTCCCAGTCTATCCTCTTATTATTAAAATTGAATTTATTGAATAACCTTCTCGCTTGTTGTTTCTCTTGGGCCTACTACCGTTATTAATGTTAGTTTGCACTTCAATGAGCTTGTGGTCCGAGTACGTAGCGTCTGAGACAGTAATGTCTCTGATTAGCTCCTCATTGTTCGTGAATATCAGGTCCAGCGTGTTTTCGTTCCTAGTTGGCAGCCACTATGCCCCTGCCACTGTGCATTGTGCACCAGCCACTGTGCACCAGTCACTGTGCACCATCCACTGTGCCCCAGCCACTGTGCATTGTGCACCAGCCACTGTGCCCCAGCCACTGTGCATTGTGCCCCAGCCACTGTGCATTGTGCCCCAGCCACTGTGCATTGTGCCCCATCTACTGTTCATTGTGCACCAGCCACTGTGCATTGTGCCCCAGCCACTGTGCATTGTGCCCCAGCCACTGTGCATTGTGCACCAGCCACTGTGCCCCAGCCACTCTGCCCCAGCCACTGTGCATTGTGCCCCAGTCACTGTGCATTGTGCACCAGCCACTGTGCACCAGCTACTGTGCATTGTGCACCAGCCACTGTGCCCCAGCTACTGTGCATTGTGCACCAGCCACTGTGCACCAGCCACTGTGCCCCAGCCACTGTGCCCCAGCTACTGTGCATTGTGCACCAGCCACTGTGCACCAGCCACTGTGCCCCAGCCACTGTGCCCCAGCCACTGTACACCAGCCACTGTGCCCCAGCCACTGTACACCAGCCACTGTACACCAGCCACTGTGCACCAGCCACTGTGCACCAGCCACTGTGCACCAGCCACTGTGCACCAGCCACTGTGCCCCAGCCACTGTACACCAGCCACTGTACACCAGCCCTGTGCACCAGCCACTGTGCACCAGCCACTGTGCACCAGCCACTGTGCACCAGCCACTGTGCACCAGCCACTGTGCACCAGCCACTGTGCACCAGCCACTGTGCACCAGCCACTGTACACCAGCCACTGTGCACCAGCCACTGTGCCCCAGCCACTGTGCCCCAGCCACTGTGCCCCAGCCACTGTGCCCCAGCCACTGTGCCCCAGCCACTGTGCCCCAGCCACTGTGCCCCAGCCACTGTGCCCCAGCCACTGTGCCCCAGCCACTGTGCACCAGCCACTGTGCACCAGCCACTGTGCACCAGCCACTGTACACCAGCCACTGTACACCAGCCACTGTGCACCAGCCACTGTGCCCCAGCCACTGTGCCCCAGCCACTGTGCCCCAGCCACTGTGCCCCAGCCACTGTGCCCCAGCCACTGTGCACCAGCCACTGTACACCAGCCACTGTGTACCAGCCACTGTGCCCCAGCCACTGTGCACCAGCCACTGTGCCCCAGCCACTGTACACCAGCCACTGTGCACCAGCCACTGTGCACCAGCGTCCCCGCCACAGAAGGCAAAGCTCACATTGTGCTACATTCAATACTTAGTACCTCCACCACCTCACTCAAAGGTCTGTTTTGGGTGATATTTGTTACATTTACCTGATGATCCGCGGCGGGGAAGGAGGAGACTGGCACAAATCCAAGAGGTGAAAATCCTATATTTTTCTAGGGCTATGGCGTGGTATGAAGGCACAAAACACACTATAAATACAGGAGGGTGACCACAGTCGGCACGCGTGCGGCTGGGACGCCCTCGCCCCACACCGTCAATGAGACACTGGCACACGGTTGTCGCGCGTACACAGTTCTTACCAGGCGCTCGCATGCCAGCCGTACGAGTCCTCCCATCTCATTGGTCTTTATAAACAATTTGCTAAATAATTATGACATTACCTGCCCGTGGTAAAGTATGTGGACAATTTCCTAAACTCTTAATATATTTGCATGTTACGTAACATACGCGAATGGTTTGGATAGTGCAATGCAGTGTGTCTACGTTGGTGCCATCTGGTGGCAGGTGGCAGAAAGTGACACGCCTCAGCCCATTGATCTGAAAGTTGGGCGATAGGCTATCAGCTTTTGACCATTTTTCCGCGTTTGTTTCTGCGTGATACGCCTAAGGAAACGCGTAAATGTTGGACTGAATTACGCTACATCATATTCCTCTAACGATATGACCGTCGTTTAATTAATTAAATAATGAAACTATTAATAATTCGATAGTTGAGGAGGGAAACAGAGGTAGAGCCACAAGAGATCAACAGGTGCCGTATATAGGAGAGGGAGACACCCGGCATCTTGCTAGGTTATCAGCACTCCTTACAGGGGTTGAAGGCAGCAGCAGCTTCACTCAAGCCTATAGTGAAGCTTATAACCTGCCTACATAAGCTTAACTGAAGCTGTCTGGAGGAGACTGTTGATTCCTTTTTTGTAGTTTGCAACAATTTGCTCGGTGTGATAATTTGAGCCCAGCTATTGTGATTAGTACGGAGCCAGATAAAAATGTTAACCTGTTAGAGAGTAAGTAATTAGTTGACATGTAATAACGTATCGGCGGAGCGTGTGTGTGTGTGTGCTAGTTCACGCGATCGTTTGATAGTGTGATCCCTGGCGTGTGGTAACGCCATTTTCAGCCCTGGTGCCTCCATTTAGCGAAGAGGCATCGAGTGTTTGAGCTCCCATCTGCCTGAGTGTGTTTGTGTTTGTAGTGTGTGGGGGCGTGTTTGTAGTGTGTGGGGGCGTGTTTGTAGTGTGTTGGGGCGTGTTTGTAGTGTGTGGGGGCGTGTTTGTAGTTGTGGGGGCGTGTTGTAGTGTGTGTGGGGGCGTGTTTGTAGTGTGTGGGGGCGTGTTTGTAGAGTGTGGGGGCGTGTTTGTA
>WNGS01006636.1:16162390-16198147 GCA_020271785.1 Procambarus virginalis
CAGCCACTGTATCCAGCCACTGCACACCAGCCACTATACACCAGCTACTGTACACCAGCCACTGTGCATCACCCTGTGCATCAGCCCCTATACCCCAGCTACTGTACACCAGCCAATGTACACCAGCCACTGTGCACCTGCCACTATACACCTAACTGTGCATCAGCCACTATACACCACACCACCCCTGTGCACCAGCCACTGTGCATCAGCCACTGTGCACCTGCCACTATACACCAGCTACTGTACACCAGCCAATGTACACCAGCCACTGTATACCAGCCACTGTACACCAGCTACTGTACACCAGCCACTGTGCACCAGTCACTGTACACCAGCTACTGTGCCCCAGCCACTGTGCACCAGCCACCGTGCTCCAGCCACTGTGCCCTAGCGACTGTGCACAGTGACCCAGCCACTGTGCACTTTGCATCAGCTACTGTATACAGTGCACCATCCAATGTGCCCCAGCTACTGTGCACCAGCCACTGTGCACCAACCACTGTGCTCCAGCCACTGTGCCCTAGCGACTGTGCAGTGACCCAGCCACTGTGCACTTTGCATCAGCCACTGTATACAGTGCACCATCCAATGTGCACCAGCCACTGTGTACTTTGCATCAGCCACTGTGTACTGTGCACCATCCAATGTGCACCAGCCACTGTGCTCCAGCCACTGTGCCCTAGCGACTGTGCACAGTGCACCATCCAATGTGAACCAGCCACTGTGTACTTTGCATCAGCCACTATGTACTGTGCACCATCCAATGTGCTCCAGCCACTGTGCTCCAGCTACTGTGCCCTAGCGACTGTGCACATGGCACCATCCAATGTGCACCAGCCACTGTGCTGCAGCCACTGTGCCCTAGCGACTGTGCACAGTGCACCATCCAATGCGCACCAGCCACTGTGCACTTTGCATCAGCCACTGTGTACTGTGCACCAGCCATTGTGCCCCAGCCACTGTGCCCCAGATACTGTGCTCCAGCCACTGTGCGCCAGCCATTGTGTGCCAGCCACTGTGCGCCAGCCACTGTACACCAGCCACTGTGCGCCAGCCATTGTGCCCCAGCCACTGTGCTCCAGCCACTGTGCGCCAGCCACTGTACACCAGCCACTGTACACCAGCCACTGTACACCAGCCACTGTACACCAGCCACTGTACACCAGCCACTACACCAGCCACTGTGCGCCAGCCACTGTACACCAGCCACTGTCCACCAGCCACTGTGCGCCAACCACTGTGCACCAGCCACTGTACACCAGCAACTGTACACCAGCCACTGTGCACCAGCAACTGTACACCAGCCACTGCATGTACACCAGCCACTGCACTCCAGCCACTGTGCACCAGCAACTGTACACCAGCCACTGTACTCCAGCCACTGTCACCAGCCACTGTACACCATCCACTGTGCACCAGCCACTGTACACCAGCTACTGTGCGCCAGCCACTGTACACCAGCCACTGTACACCAGCCACTGTACACCAGCCATTTTACACCAGCCACTGTACACCAGCCACTGTGCGCCAGCCACACTCACCAGCCACTGTGCACCAGCCACTGTACACCAGCCACTGTGCACCAGCCACTGTGCACCACCCACTGTACACCACCCACTGTACATCAGTCATTGTAGTTTAGCCACTGTACTCCAGCCACTGTACTCCAGCCACTGTACACCATCCACTGTACACCAGTCACTGTACTCCAGCCACTGTCCACCAGCCACTGTCCACCAGCCACTGTCCACCAGCCACTGTCCACCAGCCACTGTCCACCAGCCACTGTCCACCAGCCACTGTCCACCAGCCACTGTACTCCAGCCACTGTACACCAGCCACTGTACACCAGCCACTGTACACCAGCCACTGTACACCAGCCACTGTACACCAGCCACTGTACTCCAGCCACTGTGCGCCAGCCACTGTGCGCCAGCCACTGTACTCCAGCCACTGTACACCAGCCACTGTACACCAGCCACTGTGCGCCAGCCACACTCACCAGCCACTGTGCACCAGCCACTGTGCACCAGCCACTGTGCGCCAGCCACTGTACACCAGCCACTGTACACCAGCCACTGTACACCAGCCACTGTACACCAGCCACTGTACACCAGCCACGGTACACCAGCCACGGTACACCAGCCACGGTACACCAGCCACTGTACTCCAGCCGCTGTACTCCAGCCACTGTACACCAGCCACTGTACACCAGCCACTGTACACCAGTCACTGTACTCCAGCCACTGTACACCAGCCACTGTACATCAGCCACTGTACACCAGCCACTGTGCACCAGCCACTGTGCGCCAGCCACTGTGCGCCAGCCACTGTACACCAGCCACTGTACACCAGCCACTGTACACCAGCCACTGTCGACCAGCCACTGTGCACCAGCCACTGTGCGCCAACCACTGTACACCAGCCACTGTACACCAGCCACTGTGCACCAGCAACTGTACACCAGCCACTGCATGTACACCAGCCACTGTATGTACACCAGCCACTGTGCACCAGCAACTGTACACCAGCCACTGTACTCCAGCCACTGTGCACCAGCCACTGTACACCAGCCACTGTACACCAGCCACTGTGCGCCAGCCACTGTGCGCCAGCCACTGTACACCACCCACTGTACACCACCCACTGTACACCAGCCACTGTACACCACCTGTACACCAGCCACTGTGCACCAGCCACTGTGCAACAGCCACTGTGCACCAGCCACTGTGCACCAGCCACTGTGCACCAGCCACTGTACTCCAGCCATTGTACACCAGCCACTGTACACCAGCCACTGTACACTAGCCACTGTACACCAGCCACTGTGCACCAGCCACTGTACTCCAGCCACTGTACCCCAGCCGCTGTGCACCAGCCACTGTGCACCAGCCACTGTGCACCAGCCACTGTACTCCAGCCACTGTACTCCAGCCACTATACTCCAGCCACTGTACCCCAGCCACTGTGCACCAGCCGCTGTGCACCAGCCACTGTGCACCAGCACTGTACACCAGCCATTTTACACTAGCCACTGTACACCAGCCACTGTACAACAGCACTGTACACCAGCCACTGTACTCCAGCCACTGTACACCAGCCACTGGGCACCAGCCACTGTGCACCAGCCACTGTACTCCAGCCACTGTGCACCAGCTACTGTGCACCAGCCACTGTACACCAGCCCTGTACACCAGCCACTGTGCTCCAGCCACTGTGCACCAGCCACTGTGCACCAGTCACTGTGCACCAGCCACTGTGCACCAGTCACTGTGCACCAGCCACTGTACACCAGCCACTGTGCACCAGCCACTGTACACCAGCCACTGTACACCAGCCACTGTGCACCAGCCACTGTGCACCATCCACTGTGCACCATTCACTGTGCACCAGCCACTGTGCACCAGCCACTGTGCACCAGCCACTGTGCACCAGCCACTGTACACCAGCCACTGTGCCCCAGCCACTGTACACCAGCCACTGCACACCAGCCACTATACACCAGCTACTGTACACCAGCCACTGTGCATCAGCCACTGTGCATCAGCCACTATACACCAGCTACTGTACACCAGCCAATGTACACCAGCCACTGTGCACCTGCCACTATACACCAGCAACTGTGCATCAGCCACTATACACCAGCCACTGCGCACAGCCACTTTGCATCAGCCACTGTGCACCTGCCACTATACACCAGCTACTGTACACAGCCAATGTACACCAGCCACTGTATACCAGCCACTGTACACCAGCTACTGTACACCAGTCACTGTGCACCAGTCACTGTACACCAGCTACTGTGCCCCAGCCACTGTGCACCAGCCACTGTGCTCCAGCCACTGTGCCCTAGCGACTGTGCACAGTGACCCAGCCACTGTGCACTTTGCATCAGCTACTGTATACAGTGCACATCCAATGTGCCCCAGCTACTGTGCACCAGCCACTGTGCACCAGCCACTGTGCTCCAGCCACTGTGCCTAGCGACTGTGCAGTGACCCAGCCACTGTGCACTTTGCATCAGCCACTGTATACAGTGCACCATCCAATGTGCACCAGCCACTGTGTACTTTGCATCAGCCACTGTGTACTGTGCACCATCCAATGTGCACCAGCCACTGTGCTCCAGCCACTGTGCCCTAGCGACTGTGCACAGTGCACCATCCAATGTGAACCAGCCACTGTGTACTTTGCATCAGCCACTGTGTACTGTGCACCATCCAATGTGCTCCGGCCACTGTGCTCCAGCCACTGTGCCCTAGCGACTGTGCACAGGGCACCAACCAATGTGCACCAGCACTGTGCTGCAGCCACTGTGCCCTAGCGACTGTGCACAGTGCACCATCCAATGCGCACCAGCCACTGTGCACTTTGCATCAGCCACTGTGTACTGTGCACCAGCCATTGTGCCCCAGCCACTGTGCCCCAGATACTGTGGCTCCAGCCACTGTGCGCCAGCCATTGTGCGCCAGCCACTGTGCGCCAGCCACTGTACACAGCCACTGTGCGCCAGCCATTGTGCCCCAGCCACTGTGCTCCAGCCACTGTGCGCCAGCCACTGTACACCAGCCACTGTACACCAGCCACTGTACACCAGCCACTGTACACCAGCCACTGTGCGCCAGCCACTGTGCCCAGCCACTGTACACCAGCCACTGTACACCAGCCACTGTACACAGCCCACTGTGCACGCCACTGTGCGCCAGCCACTGTACACCGGCCACTGTACACCGGCCACTGTGCGCCAGCCACTGTACACCAGCCACTGTACACCAGCCACTGTACACAGCCAATGTGCCCCTGCCACTGTGCTCCAGCCACTGTGCACTTTGCATCAGCCACTGTGTACTGTGCACCAGCCATTGTGCCCCAGCCACTGTCCACCAGCCACTGTACACCAGTCACTGTACTCCAGCCACTGTACTCCAGCCACTGTACTCCAGCCACTGTACTCCAGCCACTGTACTCCAGCCACTGTACTCCAGCCACTGTACACCATCCACTGTACACCATCCACTGTACACCATCCACTGTCCACCAGACACTGTCCAACAGACACTGTCCACCAGACACTGTACACCAGTCACTGTACACCAGCCACTGTACCCCAGCCACTGTACACCAGCCACTGTACACCAGCCCTGTACACCAGCCACTGTACACCAGCCACTGTACTCCAGCCACTGTACTCCAGCCACTCTACACCAGCCACTGTACACCAGCCACTGTACACCAGCCACTGTACACCAGCCACTGTACTCCAGCCACTGTACTCCGGCCACTGTGCGCCAGCCACTGTACACCAGCCACTGTACACCAGCCACTGTACAACAGCCACTGTACACCAGCCACTGTGCGCCAACCACTGTACACCAGCCACTGTGCGCCAGCCACTGTACACCAGCCACTGTCCACCAGCCACTGTGCGCCAACCACTGTGCACCAGCCACTGTACACCAGCAACTGTACACCAGCCACTGTGCACCAGCAACTGTACACCAGCCACTGCATGTACACCAGCCACTGCACTCCAGCCACTGTGCACCAGCAACTGTACACCAGCCACTGTACTCCTGCCACTGTGCACCAGCCACTGTGCACCAGCCACTGTGCACCAGCCACTGTGCACCAGCCACTGTGCGCCAGCCACTGTCACCAGCCACTGTACACCAGCCACTGTGCACCAGCCACTGTACACCAGCTACTGTGCGCCAGCCACTGTACACCAGCCACTGTACACCAGCCATTTTACACCAGCCACTGTACACCAGCCACTTTGCGCCAGCCACACTCACCAGCCACTGTGCACCAGCCACTGTACACCAGCCACTGTGCACCAGCCACTGTGCACCACCCACTGTACACCACCCACTGTACATCAGTCATTGTAGTTTAGCCACTGTACTCCAGCCACTGTACTCCAGCCACTGTACACCTTCCACTGTACACCAGTCACTGTACTCCAGCCACTGTCCACCAGCCACTGTCCACCAGCCACTGTCCACCAGCCACTGTACACCAGCCGCTGTACACCAGCCACTGTACACCAGCCACTGTACACCAGCCACTGTACACCAGCCACTGTACTCCAGCCACTGTGCGCCAGCCACTGTGCGCCAGCCACTGTGCGCCAGCCACTGTGCGCCAGCCACTGTACACCAGCCACTGTGCGCCAGCCACACTCACCAGCCACTGTGCACCAGCCACTGTGCACCAGCCACTGTACACCAGCCACTGTACACCAGCCACTGTACACCAGTCACTGTACACCAGCCACTGTACACCAGCCACTGTACACCAGCCACGGTACACCAGCCACTGTACACCAGCCACTGTACACCAGCCACTGTACACCAGCCACTGTACACCAGCCACTGTACTCCAGCCACTGTACTCCAGCCACTGTACTCCAGCCACTGTACTCCAGCCACTGTACACCAGCCACTGTACACCAGCCACTGTACACCAGCCACTGTACACCAGCCACTGTACACCAGCCACTGTACACCAGCCACTGTGCGCCAGCCACTGTGCGCCAGCCACTGTACACCAGCCACTGTACACCAGCCACTGTCCACCAGCCATTGTGCGCCAGCCACTGTGCGCCAACCACTGTGCACCAGCCACTGTACACCAGCAACTGTACACCAGCCACTGTGCACCAGCAACTGTACACCAGCCACTGCATGTACACCAGCCACTGTACTCCAGCCACTGTGCACCAGCAACTGTACACCAGCCACTGTACTCCAGCCACTGTGCACCAGCCACTGTACACCAGCCACTGTACACCAGCCACTGTACACCAGCCACTGTACACCAGCCACTGTGCGCCAGTCACTGTGCGCCAGCCACTGTACACCAGCCACTGTACACCAGCCACTGTCCACCAGCCACTGTGCGCCAGCCACTGTGCGCCAACCACTGTGCACCAGCCACTGTACACCAGCAACTGTACACCAGCCACTGTGCACCAGCAACTGTACACCAGCCACTGCATGTACACCAGCCACTGCATGTACACCAGCCACTGTACTCCAGCAACTGTACACCAGCCACTGCATGTACACCAGCCACTGCATGTACACCAGTCACTGCATGTACACCAGCCACTGTACACCAGCCACAGTACACCAGCCACTGTGCACCAGCCACTGTGCACCATCCACTGTGCACCAGTCACTGTGCACCAGCCACTGTGCACCAGCCACTGTGCACCAGCCACTGTACACCAGCCACTGTGCCCCAGCCACTGTGCCCCAGCCACTGTACACCAGCCACTGTATACCAGCCACTGCACACCAGCCACTATACACCAGCTACTGTACACCAGCCACTGTGCATCAGCCACTGTGCATCAGCCACTATACACCAGCTACTGTACACCAGCCAATGTACACCAGCCACTGTGCACCTGCCACTATACACCAGTAACTGTGCATCAGCCACTATACCAGCCACTGTGCACCAGCCACTGTGCATCAGCCACTGTGCACCTGCCACTATACACCAGCTACTGTACACCAGCCAATGTACACCAGCCACTGTATACCAGCCACTGTACACCAGCTACTGTACACCAGCCACTGTGCACCAGTCACTGTACACCAGCTACTGTGCCCCAGCCACTGTGCACCAGCCACCGTGCTCCAGCCACTGTGCCCTAGCGACTGTGCACAGTGACCCAGCCACTGTGCACTTGCATCAGCTACTGTATACAGTGCACCATCCAATGTGCCCCAGCTACTGTGCACCAGCCACTGTGCACCAGCCACTGTGCTCCAGCCACTGTGCCCTAGCGACTGTGCAGTGACCCGCCACTGTGCACTTTGCATCAGCCACTGTATACAGTGCACCATCCAATGTGCACCAGCCACTGTGTACTTTGCATCAGCCACTGTGTACTGTGCACCATCCAATGTGCACCAGCCACTGTGCTCCAGCCACTGTGCCCTAGCGACTGTGCACAGTGCACCATCCAATGTGAACCAGCCACTGTGTACTTTGCATCAGCCACTGTGTACTGTGCACCATCCAATGTGCTCCAGCCACTGTGCTCCAGCTACTGTGCCCTAGCGACTGTGCACATGCACCATCATGTGCACAGCCACTGTGCTGCAGCCACTGTGCCCTAGCGACTGTGCACAGTGCACCATCCAATGCGCACCAGCCACTGTGCACTTTGCATCAGCCACTGTGTACTGTGCACCAGCCATTGTGCCCCAGCCACTGTGCCCCAGATACTGTGCTCCAGCCACTGTGCGCCAGCCATTGTGTGCCAGCCACTGTGCGCCAGCCACTGTACACCAGCCACTGTGCGCCAGCCATTGTGCCCCAGCCACTGTGCTCCAGCCACTGTGCGCCAGCCACTGTACACCAGCCACTGTACACCAGCCACTGTACACCAGCCACTGTACACCAGCCACTGTACACCAGCCACTGTGCCCAGCCACTGTGCCCAGCCACTGTACACCAGCCACTGTACACCAGCCACTGTACACCAGCCACTGTGCACAGCCACTGTACACCGGCCACTGTGCGCCAGCCACTGTGCGCCAGCCACTGTACACCAGCCACTGTACACCAGCCACTGTACACCAGCCACTGTACACCAGCCAATGTGCCCTGCCACTGTGCTCCAGCCACTGTCCCACTTTGCATCAGCCACTGTGTACTGTGCACCCCACTGTGCCCCAGCCACTGTCCACCAGCCACTGTACACCAGTCACTGTACTCCAGCCACTGTACTCCAGCCACTGTACTCCAGCCACTGTACACCAGCCACTGTACACCATCCACTGTACACCAGCCACTGTACACCAGCCACTGTCCACCAGCCACTGTACACCAGCCACTGTACACCAGCCACTGTACACCAGCCACTGTACACCAGCCACTGTACACCAGCCACTGTACACCAGCCACTGTACACCAGCCACTGTACTCCAGCCACTGTACTCCAGCCACTGTACTCCAGCCACTGTACACCAGCCACTGTACTCCACCACTGTACACCAGCCACTGTACTCCAGCCACTGTACTCCGCCACTGTGCGCCAGCCACTGTACACCAGCCACTGTACACCAGCCACTGTACACCAGCCACTGTACACCAGCCACTGTGCGCCAGCCACTGTACACCAGCCACTGTGCGCCAGCCACTGTACACCAGCCACTGTCCACCAGCCACTGTGCGCCAACCACTGTGCACCAGCCACTGTACACCAGCAACTGTACACCAGCCACTGTGCACCAGCAACTGTACACCAGCCACTGTGTACACCAGCCACTGCACTCCAGCCACTGTACACCAGCCACTGTGCACCAGCCACTGTGCACCAGCCACTGTGCACCAGCCACTGTGCACCAGCCACTGTGCACCAGCCACTGTCACCAGCCACTGTACACCAGCCACTGTGCACCAGCCACTGTACACCAGCTACTGTGCGCCAGCCACTGTACACCAGCCACTGTACACCAGCCACTGTACACCAGCCATTTTACACCAGCCACTGTACACCAGCCACTGTGCGCCAGCCACACTCACCAGCCACTGTGCACCAGCCACTGTGCACCAGCCACTGTGCACCACCCACTGTACACCACCCACTGTACATCAGTCATTGTAGTTTAGCCACTGTACTCCAGCCACTGTACTCCAGCCACTGTACACCAGCCACTGTACTCCAGCCACTGTCCACCAGCCACTGTCCACCAGCCACTGTCCACCAGCCACTGTCCACCAGCCACTGTCCACCAGCCACTGTACACCAGCCACTGTACACCAGCCACTGTACACCAGCCACTGTACTCCAGCCACTGTACACCAGCCACTGTACTCCAGCCACTGTGCGCCAGCCACTGTGCGCCAGCCACTGTGCGCCAGCCACTGTGCGCCAGCCACTGTACACCAGCCACTGTACACCAGCCACTGTGCGCCAGCCACACTCACCAGCCACTGTGCACCAGCCACTGTGCGCCAGCCACTGTGCACCAGCCACTGTACACCAGCCACTGTACACCAGCCACTGTACACCAGCCACTGTACACCAGCCACTGTACTCCAGCCACTGTACACCAGCCACTGTACACCAGCCACTGTACACCAGCCACTGTACACCAGCCACTGTACACCAGCCACTGTACTCCAGCCACTGTACTCCAGCCACTGTACTCCAGCCACTGTACTCCAGCCACTGTACACCAGCCACTGTACACCAGCCACTGTACACCAGCCACTGTACACCAGCCACTGTACACCAGCCATTGTACACCAGCCACTGTGCGCCAGCCACTGTGCGCCAGCCACTGTACACCAGCCACTGTACACCAGCCACTGTCCACCAGCCACTGTTCGCCAGCCACTGTGCGCCAACCACTGTGCACCAGCCACTGTACACCAGCAACTGTACACCAGCCACTGTGCACCAGCAACTGTACACCAGCCACTGCATGTACACCAGCCACTGCATGTACACCAGCCACTGTACTCCAGCCACTGTGCACCAGCAACTGTACACCAGCCACTGTACTCCAGCCACTGTGCACCAGCCACTGTACACCAGCCACTGTACACCAGCCACTGTACACCAGCCACTGTACACCAGCCACTGTACACCAGCCACTGTGCGCCAGCCACTGTACACCAGCCACTGTACACCAGCCACTGTCCACCAGCCACTGTGCGCCAGCCACTGTGCGCCAGCCACTGTGCACCAGCCACTGTACACCAGCACTGTACACCAGCCACTGTGCACCAGCAACTGTACACCAGCCACTGCATGTACACCAGCCACTACATGTACACCAGCCACTGTACTCCAGCCACTGTGCACCAGCAACTGTACACCAGCCACTGTACTCCAGCCACTGTGCACCAGCCACTGTGCACCAGCCACTGTACACCAGCCACTGTACACCAGCCACTGTACACCACCCACTGTACACCACCCACTGTACACCACCCACTGTGCACCAGCCACTGTGCACCAGCCACTGTGCACCAGCCACTGTGCACCAGCCACTGTGCACCAGCCACTGTGCACCAGCCACTGTGCACAGCCACTGTGCACCAGCCACTGTACTCCAGCCACTGTACACCAGCCACTGTACACCAGCCACTGTGCACCAGCCACTGTGCACCAGCCACTGTACTCCAGCCACTGTACCCCAGCCACTGTGCACCAGCCACTGTGCACCAGCCACTGTGCACCAGCCACTGTACTCCAGCCACTGTACTCCAGCCACTGTACTCCAGCCACTGTACTCCAGCCACTGTACTCCAGCCACTGTACCCCAGCCACTGCTGTGCACCAGCCACTGTGCACCAGCCACTGTGCACCAGCCACTGTGCACCAGCAACTGTAAACCAGCCACTGTACACCAGCCACTGTACACCAGCCACTGTACAACAGCCACTGTACACCAGCCACTGTACTCCAGCCACTGTGCACCAGCCACTGTGCACCAGCCACTGTACTCCATCCACTGTGCACCAGCCACTGTGCACCAGCCACTGTACACCAGCCACTGTGCCCCAGCCACTGTGCTCCAGCCACTGTGCACCAGCCACTGTGCACCAGTCACTGTGCACCAGCCACTGTACACCAGCAACTGTACACCAGCCACTGTGCACCAGCAACTGTACACCAGCCACTGCATGTACACCAGCCACTGCATGTACACCAGCCACTGTACTCCAGCCACTGTGCACCAGCCACTGTACACCAGCCACTGTACTCCAGCCACTGTGCACCAGCCACTGTACACCAGCCACTGTACACCAGCCACTGTACACCAGCCACTGTACACCAGCCACTGTGCGCCAGCCACTGTGCGCCAGCCACTGTACACCAGCCACTGTACACCAGCCACTGTCCACCAGCCACTGTGAGCCAGCCACTGTGCGCCAACCACTGTGCACCAGCCACTGTACACCAGCAACTGTACACCAGCCACTGTGCACCAGCAACTGTACACCAGCCACTGCATGTACACCAGCCACTACATGTACACCAGCCACTGTACTCCAGCCACTGTGCACCAGCAACTGTACACCAGCCACTGTACTCCAGCCACTGTGCACCAGCCACTGTACACCAGCCACTGTACACCAGCCACTGTACACCAGCCACTGTGCGCCAGCCACTGTACACCACCCACTGTACACCACCCACTGTACACCACCCACTGTGCACCACCCACTGTGCACCAGCCACTGTGCACCAGCCACTGTGCACCAGCCACTGTGCACCAGCCACTGTACTCCAGCCACTGTACACCAGCCACTGTACACCAGCCACTGTGCACCAGCCACTGTGCACCAGCCACTGTACTCCAGCCACTGTACCCCAGCCGCTGTGCACCAGCCACTGTGCACCAGCCACTGTGCACCAGCCACTGTACTCCAGCCACTGTACTCCAGCCACTGTACTCCAGCCACTGTACCCCAGCCGCTGTGCACCAGCCGCTGTGCACCAGCCACTGTGCACCAGCAACAGTAAACCAGGCATTTTACACTAGCCACTGTACACCAGCCACTGTACAACAGCCACTGTACACCAGCCACTGTACTCCAGCCACTGTGCACCAGCCACTGTGCACCAGCCACTGTGCTCCAGCCACTGTGCACCAGCTACTGTGCACCAGCCACTGTGCCCCAGCTACTGTGCTCCAGCCACTGTGCTCCAGCCACTGTGCACCAGCCACTGTGCACCAGTCACTGTGCACCAGCCACTGTACACCAGCCACTGTGCACCAGCCACTGTACACCAGCCACTGTACACCAGCCACTGTGCACCAGCCACTGTGCACCATCCACTGTGCACCAGTCACTGTGCACCAGCCACTGTGCACCAGCCACTGTGCACCAGCCACTGTACACCAGCCACTGTGCCCCAGCCACTGTGCCCCAGCCACTGTGCCCCAGCCACTGTACACCAGCCACTGTACACCAGCCACTGCACACCAGCCACTATACACCAGCTACTGTACACCAGCCAATGTACACCAGCCACTGTGCATCAGCCGCTGTGCATCAGCCACTATACACCAGCTACTGTACAACAGTCAATGTACACCAGCCACTGTGCACCTGCCACTGTGCACCTGCCACTATACACCAGCAACTGTGCATCAGCCACTATACACCAGCCACTGTGCACCAGCCACTATGCATCAGCCACTGTGCACCTGCCACTATACACCAGCTACTGTACACCAGCCAATGTACACCAGCCACTGTATACCAGCCACTGTACACCAGCTACTGTACACCAGCCACTGTGCACCAGTCACTGTACACCAGCTACTGTGCCCCAGCCACTGTGCACCAGCCACTGTGCTCCAGCCACTGTGCCCTAGCGACTGTGCACAGTGACCCAGCCACTGTGCACTTTGCATCAGCTACTGTATACAGTGCACCATCCAATGTGCCCCAGCTACTGTGCACCAGCCACTGTGCACCAGCCACTGTGCTCCAGCCACTGTGCCCTAGCGACTGTGCAGTGACCCAACCACTGTGCACTTTGCATCAGCCACTGTATACAGTGCACCATCCAATGTGCACCAGCCACTGTGTACTTTGCATCAGCCACTGTGTACTGTGCACCATCCAATGTGCACCAGCCACTGTACACCAGCCACTGTGCGCCAGCCACTGTGCGCCAGCCACTGTACACCACCCACTGTACACCACCCACTGTACACCACCCACTGTACACCAGCCACTGTGCACCAGTCACTGTGCAACAGCCACTGTGCAACAGCCACTGTGCACCAGCCACTGTGCACCAGCCACTGTACTCCAGCCACTGTACACCAGCCACTGTACACCAGCCACTGTACACTAGCCACTGTGCACCAGGCACTGTGCACCAGCCACTGTACTCCAGCCACTGTACACCAGCCACTGTACACCAGCCACTGTACCCCAGCCGCTGTGCACCAGCCGCTGTGCACCAGCCACTGTGCACCAGCCACTGTACTCCAGCCACTGTACTCCAGCCACTGTACTCCAGTCACTGTACTCCAGCCACTGTACCCCAGCCGCTGTGCACCAGCCGCTGTGCACCAGCCACTGTGCACCAGCAACTGTAAACCAGGCATTTTACACTAGCCACTGTACACCAGCCACTGTGCACCAGCCACTGTGCACCATCCACTGTGCACCAGTCACTGTGCACCAGCCACTGTGCACCAGCCACTGTGCACCAGCCACTGTGCACCAGCCACTGTACACCAGCCACTGTGCCCCAGCCACTGTGCCCCAGCCACTGTACACCAGCCACTGTGCCCCAGCTACTGTGCTCCAGCCACTGTGCACCAGTCACTGTGCATCAGCCACTGTGCATCAGCCACTATACACCAGCTACTGTACACCAGCCAATGTACACCAGCCACTGTGCACCTGCCACTATACACCAGCAACTGTGCATCAGCCACTATACACCAGCAACTGTGCATCAGCCACTATACACCAGCCACTGTGCACCAGCCACTGTGCATCAGCTACTGTACACCAGCCAATGTACACCAGCCACTGTATACCAGCCACTGTACACCAGCTACTGTACACCAGCCACTGTGCACCAGTCACTGTACACCAGCTACTGTGCCCCAGCCACTGTGCACCAGCCACTGTGCTCCAGCCACTGTGCCCTAGCGACTGTGCACAGTGACCCAGCCACTGTGCACTTTGCATCAGCTACTGTATACAGTGCACCATCCATGTGCCCCAGCTACTGTGCACCAGCCACTGTGCACCAGCCACTGTGCACCAGCCACTGTGCTCCAGCCACTGTGCCCTAGCGACTGTGCAGTGACCCAGCCACTGTGCACTTTGCATCAGCCACTGTATACAGTGCACCATCCAATGTGCACCAGCCACTGTGTACTTTGCATCAGCCACTGTGTACTGTGCACCATCCAATGTGCACCAGCCACTGTGCTCCAGCCACTGTGCCCTAGCGACTGTGCACAGTGCACCATCCAATGTGAACCAGCCACTGTGTACTTTGCATCAGCCACTGTGTACTGTGCACCATCCAATGTGCTCCAGCCACTGTGCTCCAGCCACTGTGCCCTAGCGACTGTGCACAGTGCACCATCCAATGTGCACCAGCCACTGTGCCCTAGCGACTGTGCACAGTGCACCATCCAATGCGCACCAGCCACTGTGCACTTTGCATCAGCCACTGTGTACTGTGCACCAGCCATTGTGCCCCAGCCACTGTGCCCCAGATACTGTGCTCCAGCCACTGTGCGCCAGCCATTGTGCCCCAGCCACTGTGCGCAGCCATTGTGCCCCAGCCACTGTGCGCCAGCCACTGTACACCAGCCCTGTGCGCCAGCCATTGTGCCCCAGCCACTGTGCTCCAGCCACTGGCTCCAGCCACTGTGCGCCAGCCCTGTACACCAGCCACTGTAACACCAGCCACTGTGCGCCAGCCACTGTGCCAGCCACTGTACACCAGCCACTGTGCACCAGCCACTGTACACCAGCCACTGTGCCACAGCCACTGTGCGCCAGCCACTGTACACGGCCACTGTACACCGGCCACTGTGCGCCACCACTGTACACCAGCCACTGTACACCCAGCCACTGTACACCAGCCAATGTGCCCCTGCACTGTGCTCCAGCCACTGTGCACTTTGCATCAGCCACTGTGTACTGTGCACCAACCATTGTGCCCCNGTGAGGAGTGTGACCTTGTGGTGCAGCAGTGTGAGGGAGTGTGACCTTGTGGTGCAGCAGTGTGAGGAGTGTGACTTGTGGTGCAGCAGTGTGAGGGAGTGTGACCTTGTGGTGCAGCAGTGTGAGGGAGTGTGACCTTGTGGTGCAGCAGTGTGAGGGAGTGTGACCTTGTGGTGCAGCAGTGTGAGGAGTGTGACCTTGTGGTGCAGCAGTGTGAGGAGTGTGACCTTGTGGTGCAGCAGTGTGAGGGAGTGTGACCTTGTGGTGCAGCAGTGTGAGGAGTGTGACCTTGTGGTGCAGCAGTGTGAGGGAGTGTGACCTTGTGGTGCAGCAGTGTGAGGAGGTGGACCTTGTGGTGCAGCAGTGTGAGGAGTGTGACCTTGTGGTGCTGCAGTGTGAGGAGTGTGACCTTGTGGTGCAGCAGTGTGAGGAGTGTGACCTTGTGGTGCAGCAGTGTGAGGAGTGTGACCTTGTGGTGCTGCGTGTGACCTTGTGGTGCAGCAGCAGTGTGAGGAGTGTGACCTTGTGGTGCAGCAGTGTGAGGAGTGTGACCTTGTGGGTGCAGCAGTGTGAGGAGTGTGACCTTGTGGTGCTGCAGTGTGAGGAGTGTGACCTTGTGGTGGAGCAGTGTGAGGAGTGTGACCTTGTGGTGCAGCAGTGTGAGGAGTGTGACCTTGTGGTGCTGCAGTGTGAGGAGTGTGACCTTGTGGTGCTGCAGTGTGAGGTGTGACCTTGTGGGCTGCAGTGTGAGGAGTGTGACCTTGTGGTGCTGCAGTGTGAGGAGTGTGACCTTGTGGTGGCAGTGTGAGGAGTGTGACCTTGTGGTGCTGCAGTGTGACCTTGTGGTGCTGCAGTGTGAGGAGTGTGACCTTGTGGTGCTGCAGTGTGAGGAGTGTGACCTTGTGGTGCTGCAGTGTGAGGGAGTGTGACCTTGTGGTGCAGCAGTGTGAGGAGTGTGACCTTGTGGTGCAGCAGTGTGAGGAGTGTGACCTTGTGGTGCAGCAGTGTGAGGAGTGTGACCTTGTGGTGCAGCAGTGTGAGGGAGTGTGACCTTGTGGTGCAGCAGTGTGAGGAGTGTGACCTTGTGGTGCAGCAGTGTGAGGAGTGTGACCTTGTGGTGCTGCAGTGTGACCTTGTGGTGCTGCAGTGTGACCTTGTGGTGCAGCAGTGTGAGGGAGTGTGACCTTGTGGTGCAGCAGTGTGAGGAGTGTGACCTTGTGGTGCAGCAGTGTGACCTTGTGGTGCAGCAGTGTGAGGAGTGTGACCTTGTGGTGCAGCAGTGTGAGGAGTGTGACCTTGTGGTGCTGCAGTGTGACCTTGTGGTGCTGCAGTGTGACCTTGTGGTGCAGCAGTGTGAGGAGTGTGACCTTGTGGTGCTGCAGTGTGAGGAGTGTGACCTTGTGGTGCTGCAGTGTGAGGAGTGTGACCTTGTGGTGCAGCAGTGTGAGGGAGTATGACCTTGTGGTGCTGCAGTGTGGGGGAGTGTGACCTTGTGGTGCTGCAGTGTGAGGAGTGTGACCTTGTGGTGCTGCAGTGTGAGGAGTGTGACCTTGTGGTGCTGCAGTGTGAGGAGTGTGACCTTGTGGTGCTGCAGTGTGAGGAGTGTGACCTTGTGGTGCAGCAGTGTGAGGAGTGTGACCTTGTGGTGCTGCAGTGTGGGGGAGTGTGACCTTGTGGTGCAGCAGTGTGAGGAGTGTGACCTTGTGGTGCAGCAGTGTGAGGAGTGTGACCTTGTGGTGCAGCAGTGTGAGGAGTGTGACCTTGTGGTGCTGCAGTGTGAGGAGTGTTACCTTGTGGTGCAGCAGTGTGAGGAGTGTGACCTTGTGGTGCAGCAGTGTGAGGGAGTATGACCTTGTGGTGCTGCAGTGTGAGGAGTGTGACCTTGTGGTGCAGCAGTGTGAGGAGTGTTACCTTGTGGTGCAGCAGTGTGAGGAGTGTGACCTTGTGGTGCAGCAGTGTGGGGGAGTGTGACCTTGTGGTGCAGCAGTGTGAGGGAGTGTGACCTTGTGGTGCAGCAGTGTGAGGAGTGTGACCTTGTGGTGCTGCAGTGTGAGGAGTGTGACCTTGTGGTGCAGCAGTGTGAGGAGTGTTACCTTGTGGTGCAGCAGTGTGAGGAGTGTGACCTTGTGGTGCAGCAGTGTGGGGGAGTGTGACCTTGTGGTGCAGCAGTGTGAGGGAGTGTGACCTTGTGGTGCAGCAGTGTGAGGGAGTGTGACCTTGTGGTGCAGCAGTGTGAGGAGTGTGACCTTGACATTAAACAGTTAAAAAATCAGCTGACAGCAATTAAATACGCAAAACATCAAAATAACGAATAATTTCATATACACTAATGAGGAAAACGTAACTCATAACTTTAAGCCAAGATGAGGTTATATTTAGTATATCTTGTACAAGATATAACAAAATCTGAGCTATATCTTGATATCTTGCCGGTAAAATAGAAAAGGAAATTGTTTATTTTATTAGATAAACTACAGATTGGTTGACGGAACGTTTCCCTTCTATGTGGCCGGCTTTTTATTTTAACTCGTGAATTAAAACCCACCTGAAAAGTTTTCAAGAAAAACCATCACTTCCTACCAACAAAACTGCAATATATTGCTGGAAACCCGAAATATCCCCAATATTCTTAATAGTAAATATAAATAAATTTAAATTGCCACTGCGTATGACCTAGAGTTTCAAAATCAGTGCAAAGAGATATTTACAAAATTACTAAAAAAATATTGTTAGAATCGTATCCAGAAAATGAAATAAAAAGATGAACTGGTATGGGATTGCTAATGCTCTTTATAATAAATTATAATATAAAAAGCCCATCAAAATATGAATCTCGTTCTCCTGTGCACATCAATTGAGACTAAGATGTAGTGCGAGAAGCCGGGGTACAGCTGACACAGCGGGGGTACAGCTGACACAGCGGTGGTACAGCTGACACAGCGGTGGTACAGCTGACACAGCGGGGGTACAGGTGACACAGCGGGGGTACAGGTGACACAGCGGGGGTACAGCTGACACAGCGGGGGTACAGCTGACACAGCGGGGGTACAGCTGACACAGGGGGTACAGCTGACACAGCGGGGGTACAGCTGACACAGCGGGGGTACAGCTGACACAGCGGGGGTACAGCTGACACAGCGGGGGTACAGCTGACACAGCGGGGGTACAGCTGACACACTGGGGGTACAGCTGACACAGCGGGGTTACAGGTGACACAGCGGGGGTACAGGTGACACAGCGGGGGTACAGCTGACACAGCGGGGGTACAGCTGACACAGCGGGGGTACAGGTGACACAGCGGGGGTACAGCTGACACAGCGGGGGTACAGCTGACACAGCGGGGGGTACAGCTGACACAGCGGGGGGTACAGCTGACACAGCGGGGGTACAGCTGACACAGCGGGGGTACAGCTGACACAGCGGGGGTACAGCTGACACAGCGGGGGTACAGCTGACACAATGGGGGTACAGCTGACACAGCGGGGGTACAGCTGACACAACGGGGGTACAGCTGACACAACGGGGGTACAGCTGACACAGCCGAGGTGCAGATGACACAACAGAGGTGCAGATGACACAGCAGAGGTGCAGATGACAACAGAAGTACTCCTGACACAGCGGGGGTACAGGTGACACAGCGGTGGTACAGCTGACACAGCGGGGGTACAGCTGACACAGCCGGGGTACAGCTGACACAATGGGGGTACCGCTGACACAGAGGGGGTATACTAACCTCGTAAACCCTCCTGTTTGCACAGCAGAGGTGCAGATGACACAACAGGAGTACTCCTGACACAGCGGGGGTACAGATGACACAGCGGTGGTACAGCTGACACAGCGGGGGTACAGATGACAGCGGGGGTACTGCTGACACAGCGGGGGTACAGCCGACAGCGGTGGTACAGCCGACACAGCGGGGGTACAGCTGACACAGCGGGGTACAGCTGACACAGCGGGGGTACAGCTGACACAGCGGGGGTACAGCTGACACAGCAGGGGTACTGCTGATACAGCGGGGGTACAGGTGACACAGCAGGTGTACTGCTGACATAGCGGGGGTACAGGTGACACAGCGGGGAAACTGCTGACACAGCGGGGGTACAGGTGACACAGCGGGGTACAGATGACACAGCGGGGGTACAGATGACACAGCGGGGGTCCAGCTGACACAGCGATGGTACTGCTGACACAGCGGGGGTACAGATGACACAGCGGGGGTACAGATGACACAGCGGGGGTCCAGCTGACACAGCGATGGTACTGCTGACACAGCGGGGGTACAAGTGACACAGCGGGGGTACTGCTGACATAGCGGGGGTACAGGTGACACAGCGGGGAAACTGCTGACACAGCGGGGGTACAGGTGACACAGCGGGGGTACAGATGAAACAGCGGGGGTACAGCTGACACAGCGGGGGTACAGCTGACACAGCGATGGTACTGCTGACACAGCGGGGGTACAAGTGACACAGCGGGGGAACTGCTGACACAGCGGGGGTACAGGTGACACAGCAGGGGTACAACTGACACATCTGGGGTACAGCTAACACAGCGGGGGTACATCTGGGTACAGCTGTACCCCAGCAACTGTGCACGAACCAGTGTACACCAGCCACTGTACACCACCTACTGTACACCAGCCACTGTGTCCCAGCCACTGTACACCAGCCATTATACACCATTAACTGTGCACCAGCAACTGTACACCAACCACTGTGCCCCAGACACTATACATCTGCCACTGTGCACCAGCTACTGTACACCAGCCACTGTGCACCAGCCAATGTACACCAGCCACTGTGCACCAGCCACAGTGCACCAGCCACTGTAAACCAGCCACTGTACACCAGCCACTGTACACCAGCCAATGTACACCAGCCACTGTACACCAGCCAATGTACACCAGCCACTGTGCACCAGCCACTGTACACCAGCCAATGTACACCAGCCAATGTGCACCAGCCAATGTGCACCTGCCACTGTGCACCTGCTACTATGCACCAGCCACTGTGCACCAGCCACTGTGCACCAGCCATTGTAAACCAGCAGCTGTACACCAGCCACTGTGACCCAGCCACTGTGCCCCAGCCACTGTACACCAGCCACTGTGCACCAGCTACTGTACACCAGCTACTGTACACCAGCCACTGTACACCAGCTACTGTACACCAGCCACTGTACACCAGCCATTGTGTCCCAGCCACTGTACACCAGCTACTGTACACCAGCCATTGTGTCCCAGCTACTGTACACCAGCTACTGTACACCAGCCACTGTGCACCAGCTACTGTACACCAGCTACTGTACACCAGCCATTGTGTCCCAGCTACTGTACACCAGCCATTGTGTCCCAGCCACTGTACAACAGCCACTGTACACCAGCCACTGTACAACAGCCACTGTGTCCCAGCCACTGTGTCCCAGCCACTGTGTCCCAGCCACTGTTCACCAGCCACTGTACACCAGCCACTGTACAACAGCCACTGTACAACAGCCACTGTGTCCCAGCCGCTGTACACCAGCCGCTGTGTCCCAGCCACTGTACACCAGCCACTGTACACCAGCCGCTGTGCACCAGCGACTGTACACCAGCCACTGTACAGCACATGCACCAGCCACTGTACACCAGCACTATGCACCAGCCACTGTACACCAGCCACTGTACACCAGCCACTGTGCACCAACCACTGTACACCAGCCACTGTGCACCAGCCACTGTGCACCAGCCACTGTGCACCAGCCACTGTACACCTGCCACTGTACACCAGCCACTGTGCACCAGCCACTGTGCACCAGCCATTGTACACCAGTAACTGTGCCCCAACCTCTGTGCCCAAGCCACTGCACTCCTGTCACTGTACACCAGCCACTGTACACCAGCCACTGTACACCAGCTACTGTACACCAGCCACTGTTCACCAGCCAATGTGCACAAGCCAATGAACACCAGCCACTGTTCACCAGCCAATGTGCACCAGCCACTGTGCACCAGCCACTGTACACCAGCCACTGTGTCCCAGCCACTGTGTCCCAGCCACTGTACACCAGCCACTGTACACCAGCCACTGTACACCAGCCACTATACACCAGCCACTGTACACCAGCAACTGTATACCAACCACTGTGCCCCAGCCACTGTGCACCAGCCACTGTACACCAGCCACTGTTCCCCAGTCACTGTGCACCAGCCACTGTACCCCAACCACTGTACACCAGCCACTGTGCACCAGTCACTCTACACCAGCCACTGTACACCAGCCACTGTGCCCCAACCACTGTACACCAGCCACTGTACACCAGCCACTGTGCACCAGCCACTGTGCACCAGCCACTGTGCACCAGCCACTGTACACCAGCCACTGTGCACCAGCCACTGTACACCAGCCACTGAACACAAGCCACTGTACACCAGCCACTGTACACCAGCACCTGTACAACAGCCACTGTGTCCCAGCCACTGTACACCAGCCACTGTACACCAGCAACTGTACAACAGCCACTGTGTCCCAGCCACTGTACATCAGCAACTGTACAACAGCCACTGTGTCCCAACCACTGTACACCAGCCACTGTACACCAACAACTGTACAACAGCCACTGTGTCCCAGCCACTGTACACGAGCAACTGTACACCAGCCACTGTGCCCCAACCACTGTACACCAGCTACTGTACACCAGCCACTGTGCACCAGCCACTGTACACCAGCCACTGTACACCAGCCACTGTGCACCAGCCACTGAACACAAGCCACTGTACACCAGCCACTGTACACCAGCTACTGTACAACAGCCACTGTGTCCCAGCCACTGTACACCAGCTACTGTGCAACAGCCACTGTGTCCCAACCACTGTACACCAGCCACTGTGCAACAGCCACTGTGTCCCAGCCACTGTACACCAGCTACTGTACACCAGCCACTGTGCCCCAACCACTGTACACCAGCCACTGTGCAACAGCCACTGTGTCCCAGCCACTGTACACCAGCTACTGTACACCAGCCACTGTGCCACAACCACTGTACACCAGCCACTGTGCAACAGCCACTGTGTCCCAGCCACTGTACACCAGCTACTGTACACCAGCCACTGTGCCCCAACCACTGTACACCAGCCACTGTGCACCAGCCACTGTACACCAGCCACTGTACACCAGCCACTGTACACCAGCCACTGTGCACCAGCCACTGTACACCAGCCACTGTGCCCCAACCACTGTACACCAGCCACTGTACACCAGCCACTGTGCACCAGCCACTGTGCACCAGCCACTGTGCACCAGCCACTGTGCACCAGCCACTGTGCACCAGCCACTGTACACCAGCCACTGTACACCAGCCACTGTACACAAGCCAATGTACACCAGCCACTGTGCACCAGCCACTGTACACCAGCCACTGTGCCCCAGCCACTGTGCCCCAACCACTGTACACCAGCCACTGTACACCAGCCACTGTGCACCAGCCACTGTGCACCAGCCACTGTGCACCAGACACTGTGCACCAGCCACTGTGCACCAGCCACTGTGCACCAGCCACTGTACACCAGCCACTGTACACCAGCCACTGTACACCAGCCACTGTACACCAGCCACTGTACACAAGCCAATGTACACCAGCCACTGTGCACCAGCCTTTGTGCACCAGCCACTATACACCAGCTACTGTACACCAGCCACTATACACCAGCTACTGTACACCAGCCAATGTACACCAGCCACTGTGCATCAGCCACTGTGCATCAGCCACTATACACAAGCTACTGTACACCAGCCAATGAACACCAGCCACTGTGCACCTGCCACTATACACCAGCCACTGTGCATCAGCCACTATACACCAGCCACTGTGCACCAGCCACTGTGCATCAGCCACTGTGCACCTGCCACTATACACCAGCTACTGTACACCAGCCAATGTACACCAGCCACTGTATACCAGCCACTGTACACCAGCTACTGTACACCAGCCACTGTACACCAGCCACTGTTCACCAGCCAATGTGCACAAGCCAATGTACACCAGCCACTGTTCACCAGCCAATGTGCACCAGCCACTGTGCACCAGCCACTGTGCACCAGCCAATGTACACCAGCCACTGTGTCCCAGCCACTGTGTCCCAGCCACTGTATCCCAACAATTGTACACTAACCACTGTGCCCCAACCACTGTACACCTGCCACTGTGCACCAGCGACTGCGCACCACCCACTGAACACCAGCCACTGTACACCAGCGACTGTACACCTGCCACTGTACACCAGGCACTGTACACCAGCCAATGTGTACCAGCCACTGTACACCAGCCAATGTACACCATCCACTGTGCACCAGCCACTGTACACCAGCCATTGTACACCAGCCATTGTACACCAGCCACTGTACACCAGCCATTGTAAACCAGCCACTGTACACCCGCCACTGTGCACCAGCGACTGTGCACCACTCATTGAACACCAGCCACTGTACACCAGCGACTGTACACCAGCCACTGTACACCAGGCACTGTGCACCAGCCACTGTACACCAGCCATTGCACACCAGTAACTGTGCCCCAACCACTGTGCCCACGCCACTGTGCACCAGCAACTGTGCACCAGCCACTGTACACCAGCCACTGTGCACCAGCCACTGTGCCTTAGCGACTGTGCACAGTGACCCAGCCACTGTGCACTTTGCATCAGCCACTGTGTACTGTGCACCGGTCCAATGTGCAGCCGTAATTGTGCCCCAGCCAATGTGCACCAGCTACTGTGCCGCGAACACTGCACCAGCCATTGTGCCCCAGCCACTGTGCCCCAGCCACTGTGCACCAGCCACTGTGCACCAGCCACTGTACACCTGCCACTGTGCCCCAGCCACTGTACACCAGCCACTGTTCTCCAACCACTGTACACTAGCTACTGTACACCAGCCACTGTACACAAGACACTGATTCCCAACAACTGTACACCAGCCACTATACACCCAGCCACTGCACGCCAGCCACTGTACACCAGCCACTGTACACCTGTCACTGTACACCAGCCACTGTACACCAGCCACTGTGCACCGGCCACTGTGCACCAGCCACTGTACATCAGCCATTGTACACCAGTAACTGTACCCAACCTCTGTGCCCGTCCACTGCACACCTGCCACTGTACACCAGCCACTGTCACAAGCCACTGTACACCAGCCAATGTACACCAGCCAATGTACACCATCCACTGTGCACCAGCCACTGTACACCAGCCACTGTACACCAGCCACTGTACACAAGCCAATGTACACCATCCACTGTGCACCAGCTACTGTGCCACAGTCACTGTACACCAGCCACTGTGTCCCAACAATTGTACACTAACCACTGTGCCCCAACCACTGTAAACCACCCACTGTACACCAGCCACTGTGCACCAGCGACTGTGCACCACCCACTGAACACCAGCCACTGTACACCAGCCACTGTACATCAGGCACTGTACACCAGGCACTGTGCACCAGCTACTGTGCACCAGCCACTATGCACCAGCCACTGTGCACCAGCCACTGTGCAGCAGCTAATGTACACCAGCCACTGTACCCCAGCCACTGTGCACCAGCCACTGTGCACCAGCCATTGTAAACCAGCCGCTGTACACCAGCCACTGTACACCAGCCATTGTAAACCAGCCGCTGTACACCAGCCATTGTGCACCAGCCATTGTAAACCAGCCAATGTACACCAGCCACTGTGCACCAGTCACTGTACACCTGCCACTATACACCAGCCACTGTACACCAGCCACCGTGCACCAGCCACTGTACACCAGGGACTGTACACCAGGGACTGTACACCAGTCACTGTACACCAGCCACTATACACCAGACACTGTACACCAGCCATTGTACACCAGTAACTGTGCCCCAACCACTTCACACCTGCCACTGTGCACCAGCCACTGTACATCAGCCACTGTGCACCAGCCACTGTGCACCAGCCACTGTGCACCAGCCACTGTGCACCAGCCACTGTACACCAGTCACTGAACACCAGTCACTGTACACCAGTCACTGTGCCCCAGCCACTGTGCCCCAGCTACTGTGCCCCAGCCACTGTGCAGCAGCCACTGTACTCCAGCCACTGTGCACCAGCCACTGTACTCCAGCCACTGTACACCAGCCACTGTACACCAGCCAGTGTGCCCCAGCCACTGTGCCCCAGCTACTGTGCACCAGCAACTGTGCACCAGCCACTGTGCCTTAGCGACTGTGTACAGTGATCCAGCCACTGTGCACTTTGCATCAGCCACTGTGTACACTGTTCCCCAGCCACTGTACACCAGCCACTGTACACCAGCCACTGTACATCAACCACTGTGCACCAGCCACTGTGCACCAGCCACTGAACACAAGCCACTGTACACCAGCCACTGTACACCAGCAACTGTACAACAGCCACTGTGTCCCAGCCACTGTACACCAGCTACGGTACACCAGCTACTGTACACCAGCCACTGTGCCCCAACCACTGTACACCAGCCACTGTGCAACAGCCACTGTGTCCCAGCCACTGTACACCAGCTACTGTACACCAGCCACTGTGCCCCAACCACTGTACACCAGCCACTGTGCAACAGCCACTGTACACCAGCTACTGTACACCAGCCACTGTGCCCCAACCACTGTACACCAGCCACTGTGCACCAGCCACTGTGCACCAGCCACTGTGCACCAGCCACTGTGCACCAGCCACTGTGCACCAGCCACTGTGCCCCAACCACTGTACACCAGCCACTGTACACCAGCCACTGTGCACCAGCCACTGTGCACCAGCCACTGTGCACCAGCCACTGTGCACCAGCCACTGTGCACCAGCCACTGTACACCAGCCACTGTACACCAGCCACTGTGCACCAGCCTTTGTGCACCAGCCACTATACACCAGCTACTGTACACCAGCCAATGTACACCAGCCACTGTGCATCAGCCACTGTGCATCAGCCACTATACACCAGCTACTGTACACCAGCCAATGTACACCAGCCACTGTGCACCTGCCACTATACACCAGCCACTGTGCATCAGCCACTATACACCAGCCACTGTCCACCAGCCACTGTACACCAGCCACTATACTCCAGCCACTGTACTCCAGCCACTGTACTCCAGCCACTGTACTCCAGCCACTGTACACCATCCACTGTACACCATCCACTGTACACCAGCCACTGTCCACCAGCCACTGTCCACCAGCCACTGTACACCAGCCACTGTACACCAGCCACTGTACACCAGCCACTGTACACCAGCCACTGTACTCCAGCCACTGTACTCCAGCCACTGTACTCCAGCCACTGTACACCAGCCACTGTACTCCAGCCACTGTACACCAGCCACTGTACTCCAGCCACTGTACTCCGGCCACTGTGCGCCAGCCACTGTACACCAGCCACTGTACACCAGCCACTGTACACCAGCCACTGTGCACCAGCCACTGTGCGCCAGCCACTGTGCGCCAGCCACTGTGCGCCAGCCACTGTGCGCCAGCCACTGTACACCAGCCACTGTGCGCCAACCACTGTGCACCAGCCACTGTACACCAGCAACTGTACACCAGCCACTGTGCACCAGCAACTGTACACCAGCCACTGCATGTACACCAGCCACTGCACTCCAGCCACTGTGCACCAGCAACTGTACACCAGCCACTGTACTCCAGCCACTGTACTCCAGCCACTGTACTCCAGCCACTGTGCACCAGCCACTGTGCACCAGCCACTGTGCACCAGCCACTGTGCACCAGCCACTGTGCGCCAGCCACTGTACACCAGCCACTGTGCACCAGCCACTGTACACCAGCTACTGTGCGCCAGCCACTGTACACCAGCCACTGTACACCAGCCACTTTACACCAGCCACTGTACACCAGCCACTGTGCGCCAGCCACACTCACCAGCCACTGTGCACCAGCCACTGTACACCAGCCACTGTGCACCAGCCACTGTGCAGCACCCACTGTACACCACCCACTGTACATCAGTCATTGTAGTTTAGCCACTGTACTCCAGCCACTGTACTCCAGCCACTGTACACCATCCACTGTACACCAGTCACTGTACTCCAGCCACTGTCCACCAGCCACTGTCCACCAGCCACTGTCCACCAGCCACTGTCCATCAGCCACTGTACACCAGCCACTGTACACCAGCCATTGTACTCCAGCCACTGTACTCCAGCCACTGTACACCAGCCACTGTACACCAGCCACTGTACACCAGCCACTGTACTCCAGCCACTGTACTCCAGCCACTGTACTCCAGCCACTGTACTCCAGCCACTGTACTCCAGCCACTGTACTCCAGCCACTGTACTCCAGCCACTGTACTCCAGCCACTGTACTCCAGCCACTGTACTCCAGCCACTGTGCGCCAGCCACTGTGCGCCAGCCACTGTACACCAGCCACTGTACACCAGCCACTGTACACCAGCCACTGTACACCAGCCACTGTACACCAGCCACTGTACACCAGCCACTGTGCGCCAGCCACACTCACCAGCCACTGTGCACCACCCACTGTGCACCACCCACTGTACACCAGCCACTGTACACCAGCCACGGTACACCAGCCACGGTACACCAGCCACTGTACACCAGCCACTGTACACCAGCCACTGTACACCAGCCACTGTACACCAGCCACTGTACACCAGCCACTGTACACCAGCCACTGTACACCAGCCACTGTACTCCAGCCACTGTACTCCAGCCACTGTACTCCAGCCACTGTACTCCAGCCACTGTACTCCAGCCACTGTACTCCAGCCACTGTACACCAGTCACTGTACACCAGCCACTGTACACCAGCCACTGTACACCAGCCACTGTACACCAGCCACTGTACACCAGCCACTGTGCGCCAGCCACTGTGCGCCAGCCACTGTACACCAGCCACTGTACACCAGCCACTGTACACCAGCCACTGTCCACCAGCCACTGTGCGCCAGCCACTGTGCGCCAACCACTGTGCACCAGCCACTGTACACCAGCAACTGTACACCAGCCACTGTGCACCAGCAACTGTACACCAGCCACTGCATGTACACCAGCCACTGCATGTACACCAGCCACTTTGCACCAGCAACTGTACACCAGCCACTGTACTCCAGCCACTGTGCACCAGCAACTGTACACCAGCCACTGTACTCCAGCCACTGTGCACCAGCCACTGTACACCAGCCACTGTACACCAGCCACTGTGCGCCAGCCACTGTGCGCCAGCCACTGTACACCACCCACTGTACACCACCCACTGTACACCAGCCACTGTACACCAGCCACTGTACACCAGCCACTGTGCACCAGCCACTGTGCACCAGCCACTGTGCACCAGCCACTGTGCACCAGCCACTGTACACCAGCCACTGTACACCAGCCACTGTACACTAGCCACTGTACACCAGCCACTGTGCACCAGCCACTGTACTCCAGCCACTGTACCCCAGCCGCTGTGCACCAGCCACTGTGCACCAGCCACTGTGCACCAGCCACTGTACTCCAGCCACTGTACTCCAGCCACTGTACTCCAGCCACTGTACTCCAGCCACTGTACCCCAGCCGCTGTGCACCAGCCGCTGTGCACCAGCCACTGTGCACCAGCAACTGTAAACCAGGTATTTTACACTAGAAACTGTACACCAGCCACTGTACAACAGCCACTGTACACCAGCCACTGTACTCCAGCCACTGTACACCAGCCACTGTGCACCAGCCACTGTGCACCAGCCACTGTACTCCAGCCACTGTGCACCAGCTACTGTGCACCAGCCACTGTACACCAGCCACTGTACACCAGCCACTGTGCCCCAGCTAATGTGCTCCAGCCACTGTGCACCAGTCACTGTGCACCAGCCACTGTACACCAGCCACTGTACACCAGCCACTGTGCACCAGCCACTGTACACCAGCCACTGTCCACCAGCCACTGTGCACCAGCCATTGTGCGCCAGCCATTGTGCGCCAGCCACTGTGCGCCAGTCACTGTGCGCCAGCCACTGTGCACCAGCCACTGTGCACCAGCCACTGTGCCCCAGCCACTGTACACCAGCCACTGTACACCAGCCACTGCACACCAGCCACTGTGCACCAGCTACTGTACACCAGCCACTGTACACCAGCCACTGTGCTCCAGCCACTTTGCACCAGCCACTGTGCACCAGCTACTGTACACCAGCCACTGTACACCAGCCACTGTGCACCAGCCACTGTTCTCCAGCCACTGTGCACCAGCCACTGTGCACCAGCTACTGTACACCAGCCACTGTACACCAGCCACTGTGCTCCAGCCACTGTACACCAGCCACTGTGCTCCAGCCACTGTGCACCAGACACTGCACCAGCCACTGTGCTCCAGCCACTGTGCACCAGCTACTGTACACCAGCCACTGTACACCATCCAATGTACACCAGACACTGCACCAACCACTGTACACCAGCCACTGTGCACCAGCTACTGTACACCAGACACTGTACACCAGCTACTGTACACCAGCCACTGTGCACCAGCTACTGTACACCAGACACTGTACACCAGCTACTGTACACCAGATACTGCACCAGCCACTGTGCACCAGCTACTGTACACCAGCCACTGTACACCAGCCACTGTACACCAGCCACTGTGCACCAGACACTGCACCAGCTACTGTACACCAGCCACTGTGCTCCAGCCACTGTGCTCCAGCCACTGTACACCTGCCAGTGTACACCTGCCACTGTACACCTGCCACTGTACACCAGCCACTGTACACCAGCCACTGTACACCAGCCACTGTGCACCAGCCACTGTGCCCCTGCCACTGTGCCCCAGCCACTGTGCCCCAGCCACTGTGCCCCAGCCACTGTGCACCAGCTATTGTGCACCAGCCATTGCACACCAGCCACTGCACACCAGCCACTGTACACCAACCACTGTGCCCCAGCCACTGTACACCAGCCACTGTGCACCAGCCACTGTACCCCAGCCACTGTACACCAGTAACTGTGCCCCAGTCACTGTGCACCAGACACTGTACACCAGTAACTGTGCCCCACTCACTGTGCACCAGACACTGTACACGAGCCACTGTACACCAGCCACTGTGCACCAGCCACTGTGCACCAGCCACTGTGCACCAGCCACTGTACACCAGCCACTGTACACCAGCCATTGTGCTCCAGCCACTGTGCTCCAGCCACTGTGCACCAGCCACTGTACACCAGCCACTGTGCACCAGCCACTGTGCTCCAGCCACTGTGCACCAGCCACTGTGCACCAGCCACTGTGCTCCAGTCACTGTGCACCAGCCACTGTGCACCAGCTACTGTACACCAGCCACTGTGCTCCAGCCACTGTGCACCAGACACTGCACCAGCCACTGTGCTCCAGCCACTGTGCACCAGCTACTGTACGCCAGCCACTGTACACCAGCCACTGTACACCAGACACTGCACCAGCCACTGTACACCAGCCACTGTGCACCAGCTACTGTACACCAGCTACTGTACACCAGACACTGTACACCAGCTACTGTACACCAGCCACTGTGCACCAGCTACTGTACACCAGACACTGTACACCAGATACTGCACCAGCCACTGTGCACCAGCTACTGTACACCAACCACTGTACACCAGCCACTGTACACCAGCCACTGTGCACCAGCCACTGTGCTCCAGCCACTGTGCACCAGCTACTGTACACCTGCCAGTGTACACCTGCCACTGTACACCTGCCACTGTACACCAGCCACTGTACACCAGCCACTGTACACCAGCCACTGTGCACCAGCCACTGTGCACCAGCCACTGTGTCCCTGCCACTGTGCCCCAGCCACTGTGCCCCAGCCACTGTGCACCAGCTACTGTGCACCAGCCATTGCACACCAGCCACTGCACACCAGCCACTGTACACCAACCACTGTGCCCCAGCCACTGTACACCAGCCACTGTGCACCAGCCACTGTACACCAGTAACTGTGCCCCAGTCACTGTGCACTAGCCACTGTGCACCAGCCACTGTACCCCAGCCACTGTGCCCCAGCCACTGTACACCTGTAACTGTGCCCCAGTCACTGTGCACCAGACACTGTACACCAGTAACTGTGCCCCAGTCACTGTGCACCAGACACTGTGCACCAGACACTGTACACCAGCCACTGTACACCAGCCACTGTGCACCAGCCACTGTGCACCAGCCACTGTGCACCAGCCACTGTGCACCAGCCACTGTGCACCAGCCTGCTTGATACCTGGTTGATGGGGTTCTGGGAGTTCTTCTACTCCCCAAGCCCGGCGGACAACACAAGTGTCTTGAAGAGTACAACCATTGTGATGGGATCCCTGGATTTGAAGAATCTCGTAATCCATCCTATCATTTTTCTGGCTGACGCAATACTTGCTTGGTTATGCTCCCTAAACGTTAGGTCGTCGGACATTATTATTCCCAAATCCTTGACATTCTGTTTTCCTACTATCTCCAGATTCGATTGTGTTTTGTACCCTGTATAATGTTTCAGATCCTCATTTTTGGCGTATCTGAGTACCTGGAATTTACCACCGTTAAACATCATGTTATTTTCTGCTGCCCAATCGAAAACTTTGTTAATATCTATTTGTATTTTATCAATGTCTTCAGCAGAGGTAATTTTCATGCTGATTTTTGTATCATCTGCAAAGGATGACACGAAGCTGTGACTTGTGTTTTTGTCTATGTCTGATATGAGAATAAGGAACAGCAGTGCTGCAAGGACTGTACCTTGAGGTACAGAGCTTTTAACTGCGCTCGGACTCGATTTTACTTGATTGACTGTTACTCTTTGTGTTCTGTTCGACAGGAAATTGAGTATCCAGCGTCCTACTTTACCAGTTATTCCCATTGACCTCATTTTGTGAGCAATCACTCCATGGTCACATTTGTCGAATGCCTTTGCAAAGTCTGTGTATACAACATCTGCATTATGTTTTTCTTCTAATGCCTCAGTGATTTTGTCATAGTGGTCAAGTAGCTGTGAGAGGCATGATCTTCCTGCTCTAAATCCATGTTGGCCTGGATTGTGGAGGTCATTGGTTTCGATGAATCTAGTGACCTGACTCCTGATCACTCTCTCAAATACTTTTATTGTGTGGGACGTTAGTGCAACTGGTCTATAATTCTTTGCCAATGCTTTGCTCCCTCCCTTGTGTAGAGGGGCAATGTCTGCTGCTTTAAGTGCATCTGGTATCTCCCCTGTGTCCAAGCTCTTCCTCCACACTATACTGAGTGCCTGCGCTACTGGCACTTTGCAATTCCTTTATAAATATTGAATTCCATGAGTCTGGACCCGGGGCTGAGTGCATGGGCATATTGTCAATTTCTCTTTCAAAATCTGCCACGCTCGTGCTGATATCAGTTACATTTACAGGTGTTTGGATATCACTCATAAAGAAATTGTCCGAATCTTCCACTTTCATGCTGAATATCGGAGTGCTAAACATGTCTTCATACTGCTTTTTTAGGATTTCACTAATTTCTTTGTCATCCTCCGTGTATGAACCTTCACTAATACGAAAAAAAAGTTTTCGCTTTTGATTTAGCATATGTGAAGAAATATTTTGGATTTTTCTATATTTCTTGAATTGCTTTCTGTTCTAATTGCCTTTCTTCAGTCTGATAGGAATGCTTCAGTCTCTGTTCAATTTCTTCAATCTCCCTGTTTAAATTATTTCTTCTTTATATGGAGAGTCGTGTCTGATTAAGCATTTCCGTTAATTTCTTCCTTCTTTTGTAATGTCGTCTGCGTTCTCTTTCTACATTCGACCTCTTTCTGGCTTTCCTCAAAGGAACATGTTTCAGACAACTTCATATGCTTCAGAAGTCAGTTTTTTCTATTCCTTGTGTAGGATTTGTATTTCTTAGAACATATTCCCATTGAATGTTTGTAAGTTCCCTGTTTATTTTCTCCCAGTCTATCATCTTATTATTAAAATTGAATTTATTGAATAACTCTTCTCGCTTGTTGTTTCTCTTGGGCCTACTACCGTTATTAATGTTAGTTTGCACTTCAATGAGCTTGTGGTCCGAGTACGTAGCGTCTGAGACAGTAATGTCTCTGATTAGCTCCTCATTGTTCGTGAATATCAGGTCCAGCGTGTTTTCGTTCCTAGTTGGCAGCCACTATGCCCCTGCCACTGTGCATTGTGCACCAGCCACTGTGCACCAGTCACTGTGCCCCAGCCACTGTGCATTGTGCACCAGCCACTGTGCCCCAGCCACTGTGCATTGTGCCCCAGCCACTGTGCATTGTGCCCCCATCTACTGTGCATTGTGCACCAGCCACTGTGCATTGTGCACCAGCCACTGTGCATTGTGCCCCAGCCACTGTGCATTGTGCCCCAGCTACTGTGCATTGTGCACCAGCCACTGTGCCCCAGCCACTCTGCCCCAGCCACTGTGCATTGTGCCCCAGTCACTGTGCATTGTGCACCAGCCAGTGCCCCAGCTACTGTGCATTGTGCACCAGCCACTGTGCCCCAGCTACTGTGCATTGTGCACCAGCCACTGTGCCCCCCCAGCCACTGTGCCCCAGCCACTGTGCACCAGCCACTGTGCCCCAGCCACCGTGCCCCAGCCACTGTACACCAGCCACTGTGCACCAGCCACTGTGCATCAGCCACTGTGCCCCAGCCACTGTACACCAGCCACTGTGCACCAGCCACTGTGCACCAGTCACTGTGCACCAGCCACTGTGCCCCAGCCACTGTACACCAGCCACTGTGCACCAGCCACTGTGCACCAGCCACTGTACACCAGCCACTGTACACCAGCCACTGTGCCCCAGCCACTGTGCCCCAGCCACTGTGCCCCAGCCACTGTGCACCAGCCACTGTGCCCCAGCCACTGTGCACCAGCCACTGTACACCAGCCACTGTACACCAGCCACTGTGCACCAGCCACTGTACCCAGCCACTGTGCACCAGCCACTGTGCCCCAGCCACTGTGCACCAGCCACTGTACACCAGCCACTGTGCACCAGCCACTGTGCCCCAGCCACTGTACCCCAGCCACTGTGCACCAGCCACTGTACCCCAGCCACTGTGCACCAGCCACTGTACACCAGCCACTGTGCCCCAGCCACTGTGCACCAGCCACTGTGCACCAGCCACTGTGCACCAGCCACTGTACACCAGCCACTGTACACCAGCCACTGTGCACCAGCCACTGTGCACCAGCCACTGTGCACCAGCCACTGTACACCAGCCACTGTACACCAGCCACTGTGCACCAGCCACTGTGCACCAGCCACTGTACACCAGCCACTGTGCACCAGCCACTGTGCACCAGCCACTGTGCACCAGCCACTGTACACCAGCCACTGTACACCAGCCACTGTGCACCAGCCACTGTACACCAGCCACTGTGCACCAGCCACTGTACACCAGCCACTGTACACCAGCCACTGTGCACCAGCCACTGTACACCACCACTGTACACCAGCCACTGTACACCAGCCGCTGTACACCAGCCACTGTACACCAGCCACTGTACACCAGCCACTGTACACCAGCCACTGTGCACCAGCCACTGTGCCCCAGCCACTGTACCCCAGCCACTGTGCCCCAGCCACTGTACACCAGCCACTGTGCCCCAGCCACTGTGCACCAGCCACTGTACACCAGCCACTGTGCACCAGCCACTGTGCACCAGCCACTGTACACCAGCCACTGTGCCCCAGCCACTGTGCCCCAGCCACTGTGCCCCAGCCACTGTACACCAGCCACTGTGCACCAGCCACTGTACACCAGCCACTGTGCCCCAGCCACTGTGCACCAGCGTCCCCGCCACAGAAGGCAAGGCCCACATTGTGCTACATTCAATACTTAGTAACCTCCACCACCTTGCAGGTACTCGTAATGTAATATTTTCAAATTATATATATATATATATATATATATATATATAGATATATATAATATATATATATCTATCCATATTCATATTCTATATATCTAGATATATCATATATTATTATATATTATATATATTATATATATCATATATATACACTCTAATATATATTATATCTC
>WNGS01006636.1:16202875-16212991 GCA_020271785.1 Procambarus virginalis
TATATATATATATACACTTGGGGATACTAAGGTGTCGAAGTGTTGAGTTTCATACCCTGGCCTCAGGCCCGGGACTCTGTGTCAGGTTAGACTTCATTGCTTCCTTCTATTACATTTATTGTTAAGAGAAAAAAATGGTAGTCTGCCGTTTACGTTTAGATTGATTGATAGGTTAGATAGAAATATTAAAGAATGTGTTTACAGGA
Source organism: Procambarus virginalis (assembly GCA_020271785.1). Classification (NCBI taxonomy): domain Eukaryota; kingdom Metazoa; phylum Arthropoda; class Malacostraca; order Decapoda; family Cambaridae; genus Procambarus; species Procambarus virginalis. The sequence continues at coordinate 16,203,082 of WNGS01006636.1, forward strand.
CACTCGGTAAGTGGCGTTGGTTCTATATCAACTATCACCCCCACACCCGGGGTGGTCATGGGGAGGAATGTGCTGAACCTCATGATCTCCCATTTCATGAAATGCTCAATTATACCATATTTTGAATCTCGTCAAATTCCTGGTATGTCTGGATATATTCGAGCACCAATATCTACCAATGGTCCTATGTGAACAGATCTTGTTCTATAAGGCAATGAAGCCTTTCTGTTTGATAGATCACTTTAAAACCTTCCTCAGTGTGTAGAGAACAATCTTTTTCAATTCCTTTGTGAAAAATTAAAGAAAAACAGGAACAAAGCTGTCAAGCATTCTCTTTATATCTGTCCAACAAAATACGGATGTTTTACGCGTCATTCAACATTTCATTGTTAATTGTCAACTCTCGAAAGCTAAAGAATTGGTGAAGAACTCCTCCTTTCAAGAGTCAGGGAAGGTCTGAGTAATGTTTCCCCCAACGTCCCCACACGAGATAATTAAGATGATTCCTCTCAGCAAAAAATACAGTAAAAGTTGTATAGATGAAACTATGAAGAATATTCATATTTTTAATACAGAAACATGTTAATGACAACTTAATTTACGTTGCATACAACTGGTGAACTTTGCCAGGCAGCAATGGTTGCTGTTCACTCCTGAGCACTTTACAATACATGAACATCTGACCAACGAGAGGCATCTGTAAGACAACTACAAACAGCAGCTAGAGGACAGCCAGTAGCTCGTACTGAGCAGTTTGTTGTTCAGAGAAACAAGATTTCACATACTGACATGTCCAACCACTTGGGCCGGACGGTAGAGCGACGGTCTCGCTTCATGCAGGCCGGCGTTCAGTCCCCGACCGTCCAAGTGGTTGGGCACCATTCCTCCTCCTCCCCCCCCCCCCCGGCCCATCCCAAATCCTTATCCTGACCCCTTCCCAGTGCTATATAGTCGTAATGGCGTGGCGTTTTCTCCTGATAGCTCCCTTCCCTTCTTACCGACATACTACAGCTTGTCCAGCTGAGTGAGCAGGGGGGGACGGCTGCTATCCTGGGTTTACTGTTGAACTGAAAAAAAAGTTGTTCATGATGACTTCACTATTCGTTACATCACCAACATCTGGTATATATATAAATCTTTGTGACCGGCTACACAACACAACTCATTATACACTGTTATTACTGCAGGTAATAACATTATAGCCCACGCTCTCAATGGCCGACTACTCCAGAAAATTTGTGTTGAGAAAGATGAAGATTTTGAACGTTTACCACTATATGCTAAGGTTCCTTGGCTGTCACATGGCAACCGTTTAAGACTTGCGAACATTTTCACACTTCAGTCGAGGTTTTCTTAACACAGTTCCTGTTTCCAGTAATAACCGAAGAAAGATTAGGCACGATATTGCTTATTTATCTAAGGCTATTTGCTAAGTTGAACGAGATAAATAGGCAGTTACAGGGAAATGTGAACAATCTTACTAAGACTAGTCAGGTCATCTTTACGTGTATTTCTAAAGGAATACTTTGCCAGCGCAGTGAAGACCGCGGCGAGATGTAACAATTTTCTCGCTTATCACAACTAGAAAAGATAAGCGAGATACTCAGCGATGTCACGGGCTATTCATGCCCATGCAACCTCTTGGGGTGGCGTCATCAACCTCAACGATGGTTTACTGTGATCATCTACACGTTGTATTAAGATAGGTCTCAGAGAACTGTGAATTATCTTTGGCTAGACATTCCAAATTGGGTCATAAATCCATTTTCAGATCCTAAAGGAGTTGAAGTAGATGAGGAACCAAAGAAGTTACGAAATGACATTCAGCTGAAGATAAAGTTCAAGACGACGTACCAAGAATTTTAGTTGCAAAGGAGCATTTTTATTCGTTATGCTGCATTATGGACAGTAGTTACCAGTTTATTCTTGTATTTCACCTTGGGTGAAGTGGAAGTGGATGGGCCTCGTAGCCTGGTGGATAGCGCGCAGGGCTCGTAATTCTGTGGCGCGGGTTCGATTCCCGCACGAGGCAGAAACAAATGGGCAAAGTTTCTTTCACCCTGAATGCCCCTGTTACCTAGCAGTAAAATAGGTACCTGGGTGTTAGTCAGCTGTCACGGGCTGCTTCCTGGGGGTGGAGGCCTGGTCGAGGACCGGGCCGCTGGGACACTAAAGCCCCGAAATCATCCCAAGATGACCTCAAGATAAGTGTGGTTTTAAGTGACGTCGTTCAACGTCTCACGAAGCAAAGAAATCGACGTCAGGTTGGAGGATGTGATCGTTCATAACTCCTGCTAAGTAAGATTAAACCTGACAGTGGAAAATGATATCAAATAATCAAGTTCAATCATGACATTACCCGGGCCGCCGCCGCCGCCGAGGAGGAGGAGATTAAAGTCTGCACTTCCCGCGATTAACACAATAATTTGTACTATTTAACCGTCTCTCAGACTTCGTGAGTCCGGTGCACCGGATTCTGAACAATAGCGCAAATATATTAAAGATTCAAATGCAAATTTTGTTATATTAATTCTTTATAGGGTCGCATACGTTGGTAATTGTAATTAATAGGTGTTGGGTTGGGCAGAGGCTTATCTTGAGGTTATCTTGAAGTTATCTTGAGATGCTACGGCGTCCCTGGCGCAGAGGTTACAATACTCGTCGGTTGGGCCTTGAGTTCCCATTTCGATTCCCGGTAGAGTTATACTTGACTCTGAACTGAATTTCTAAAGTGTAGAATTTATCGCTAAACTTTCTGGTTAAAAAATAAAAGACAATCATACTCCCCTGAAAGTACAAAATAGAGTAGCGGGCACTGGACAAGGGACGAGGCACAGAAGCGTTTGTGCACTATTGCTCTTAGACGTCGCATGTAACATTATTGATCATTATTGATTCATTATAAGACCATTTTTGTGATGCCGAGAAAATAATTTTAAAACATTATGCAGTGTATACAGTGTACCAAACTGTACCGCGGCGTCTAGGCCAATACTCTACTGTTTTAAAGACTGTCAAGCCCATGTTAAAGACATTAACTAAGAGGAAATATGCCAAATAGACAATGTAAAAAATATTGTAATTCCCATATAAACACATTCACAAATACGTCATAAAGTCTACGGTACTTGTATGCCACGTTTAGTTATCTATGACCACTGTTCATATATTACAAAGTATCAAGTCGGTGTGAGTCTACAAAAGGTGTAAAGAGTATCTGTGAACTATGGACATAATTGGTCAGTACCACGTGGGCCGGTGACCAATGTCAGTAATATAATTAGTTTTATGCACGATTATCTAACGATCATATTTATATATTAAACCAAACATATAGAAATTATAAACCAGAGAAAACCAAAACCTCCAATATCATTTGAACTGAGAAAAATAAACATATACTGTTTATAGCAAAAACTGCATTAGTGCTGCAGTGTGAGGAGTGTGACCTTGTGGTGCAGCAGTGTGAGGAGTGTGACCTTGTGGTGCAGCAGTGTGAGGAGTGTGACCTTGTGGTGCAGCAGTGTGAGTGTGACCTTGTGGTGCTGCAGTGTGAGGGAGTGTGACCTTGTGGTGCTGCAGTGTGAGGAGTGTGACCTTGTGGTGCTGCAGTGTGAGGGAGTGTGACCTTGTGGTGCAGCAGTGTGAGGAGTGTGACCTTGTGGTGCAGCAGTGTGAGGGAGTGTGACCTTGTGGTGCTGCAGTGTGACCTTGTGGTGCTGCAGTGTGAGGAGTGTGACCTTGTGGTGCAGCAGTGTGAGGAGTGTGATCTTGTGGTGCTGCAGTGTGAGGAGTGTGACCTTGTGGTGCAGCAGTGTGAGGAGTGTGACCTTGTGGTGCAGCAGTGTGAGGGAGTGTGACCTTGTGGTGCTGCAGTGTGAGGGAGTGTGACCTTGTGGTGCAGCAGTGTGGGGGAGTGTGACCTTGTGGTGCAGCAGTGTGAGGGAGTGTGACCTTGTGGTGCAGCAGTGTGAGTAGTGTGACCTTGTGGTGCAGCAGTGTGAGGGAGTGTGACCTTGACATTAAACAGTTCAAAAATCAGCTGACAGCAATTAAATACGCAAAACATCAAAATAACGAATAATTTCATATACACTAATGAGGAAAACGTAACTCATAACTTTAAGCCAAGATGAGGTTATATTTAGTGACAGTATATCTTGCACAAGATATAACAAAATCTGAGCTATATCTTGATATCTTGCCGGTAAAATAGAAAAGGAAATTGAGGATTTTATTAGATAAACAACAGATTGGCTGACGGAACGTTTCCCTTCTATGTGGCCGGCTTTTTATTTTAACTCGTGAATTAAAACCCACCTGAAAAGTTTTCAAGAAAACCATCACTTCCTACCAACAAAACTGCAATATATTACTGGAAACCCGAAATATCCCCAATATTCTTAATAGTAAATATAAATAAATTTAAATTGCCACTGCGTATGCCCTAGAGTTTCAAAATCAGTGCAAAGAGATATTTAAAAAATTACTAAAAAAATATTGTTAGAATCGTATCCAGAAAATGAAATAAAAAGATGAACTGGTATGGGATTGCTAATGCTCTTTATAATAAATTATAATATAAAAAGCCCATCAAAATATGAATCTCGTTCTCCTGTGCACATCAATTGAGACTAAGATGTAGTGCGAGAAGCCGGGGTACAGCTGACACAGCGGGGGTACAGCTGACACAGCGGTGGTACAGCTGACACAGCGGGGGTACAGCTGACACAGCGGGGGTACAGCTGACACAGCGGGGGTACAGCTGACACAGCGGGGGTACAGCTGACACAGCGGGGGTACAGCTGACACAGCGGGGGTACAGCTGACACAGCGGGGGTACAGGTGACACAGCGGGGGTACAGGTGACACAGCGGGGGTACAGCTGACACAGTGGGGGTACAGCCGACACAGCGGGGGTACAGCCGACACAGCGGGGGTACAGCTGACACAGCGGGGGTACAGCTGACACAGCGGGGGTACAGCTGACACAGCGGGGGTACAGCTGACACAGCGGGGGTACAGCTGACACAGCGGGGGTACAGGTGACACAGCGGGGGTACAGGTGACACAGCGGGGGTACAGCTGACACAGCGGGGGTACAGGTGACACAGCGGGGGTACAGCTGACACAGCGGGGGTACAGCTGACACAGCGGGGGTACAGCTGACACAGCGGGGGTACAGCTGACACAGCGGGGGTACAGCTGACACAGCGGGGGTACAGCTGACACAGCGGGGGTACAGCTGACACAGCGGGGGTACAGCTGACACAGCGGGGGTACAGCTGACACAGCGGGGGTACAGCTGACACAGCGGGGGTACAGCTGACACAGCGAGGTACAGGTGACACAGCGGGGGTACAGGTGACACAGCGGGGTACAGGTGACACAGCGGGGGTACAGGTGACACAGCGGGGGTACAGGTGACACAGCGGGGGTACAGCTGACACAGCGGGGGTACAGCTGACACAGCGGGGGTACAGCTGACACAGCGGGGGTACAGCTGACACAGCGGGGGTACAGGTGACACAGCGGGGGTACAGGTGACACAGCAGGGGTACAGGTGACACAGCGGGGGTACAGCTGACACAGCGGGGGTACAGGTGACACAGCGGGGGTACAGGTGACACAGCGGGGGTACAGGTGACACAGCGGGGGTACAGCTGACAGCGGGGGTACAGCTGACACAGCGGGGGTACAGCTGACACAGCGGGGGTACAGCTGACACAGCGGGGGTACAGGTGACACAGCAGGGGTACAGCTGACACAGCAGGGGTACAGCTGACACAGCGGGGTACAGCTGACACAGCGGGGGTACAGCTGACACAGCGGGGGTACAGCTGACACAGCGGGGGTACAGCTGACACAGCGGGGGTACAGCTGACACAGCGGGGGTACAGCTGACACAGCGGGGGTACAGCTGACACAGCAGGGGTACAGCTGACACAGCGGGGGTACAGGTGACACAGCGGGGGTACAGCTGACACAGCGGGGGTACAGCTGACACAGCGGGGGTACAGCTGACACAGCGGGGGTACAGCTGACACAGCGGGGGTACAGCTGACACAGCGGGGGGTACAGCTGACACAGCGGGGGTACAGCTGACACAGCGGGGGTACAGCTGACACAGCGGGGGTACAGCTGACACAGCGGGGGTACAGCTGACACAGCGGGGGTACAGCTGACACAGAGGGGGTACAGCTGACACAGCGGGGGTACAGCTGACACAGCGGTGGTACAGCTGACACAGCGGGGGTACAGCTGACACAGCTGGGGTACAGCTGACACAATGGGGGTACAGCTGACACAGAGGGGGTACAGCTGACACAGCAGAGGTGCAGATGACACAGCAGAGGTGCAGATGACACAACAGGAATACTCCTGACACAGCGGGGGTACAGGTGACACAGCGGTGGTACAGCTGACAGCGGGGGTCCAGATGACAGCGGGGGTACTGCTGACACAGCGGGGGTACAGCCGACAGCGGTGGTACAGCCGACACAGCGGGGGTACAGCTGACACAGCGGGGGTACAGCTGACACAGCGGGGGTACAGCTGACACAGCGGGGGTACAGCTGACACAGCGGGGGTACTGCTGATACAGCGGGGGTACAGGTGACACAGCAGGTGTACTGCTGACATAGCGGGGGTACAGCTGACACAGCGGGGAAACTGCTGACACAGCGGGGGTACAGGTGACACAGCGGGGGTACAGATGACACAGCGGGGGTACAGATGACACAGCGGGGGTCCAGCTAACACAGCGATAGTACTGCTGACACAGCGGGGGTACAAGTGACACAGCGGGGGTACTGCTGACATAGCGGGGGTACAGGTGACACAGCGGGGAAACTGCTGACACAGCGGGGAAACTGCTGACACAGCGGGGAAACTGCTGACACAGCGGGGGTACAGGTGACACAGCGGGGGTACAGATGAAACAGCGGGGGTACAGCTGACACAGCGGGGGTACAGCTGACACAGCGATGGTACTGCTGACACAGCGGGGGTACAAGTGACACAGCGGGGGTACTGCTGACATAGCGGGGGTACAGGTGACACAGCGGGGGTACAGATGAAACAGCGGGGGTACAGCTGACACAGCGGGGGTACAGCTGACACAGCGATGGTACTGCTGACACAGCGGGGTACAAGTGACACAGCGGGGGAACTGCTGACACAGCGGGGGTACAGGTGACACAGCAGGGGTACAACTGACACATCTGGGGTACAGCTGACACAGCAGGTTACTGGCGACACAGCGGGGTACAGCCGACACAGCGGGGGTACAGCTGACACAGCGGGGGTACAGCTGACACAGCGGGGTACAGCTAACACAGCGGGGATACAGCCGACACAGCGGGGGTACATCTGGTACAGCTGTACCCCCAGCAACTGTGCACGAACCAGTGTACACCAGCCACTGTACACCACCTACTGTACACCAGCCACTGTGTCCCAGCCACTGTACACCAGCCATTATACACCATTAACTGTGCACCAGCATCTGTACACCAACCACTGTGCCCCAGACACTATACATCTGCCACTGTCGGGGCCAGGTAGCCTGGTGGATAGCGTGCAGGATTCGTAATTCTGTGGCGCGGGTTCGATTCCCGCACCCGGCAGAAACAAATGGGCAAAGTTTCTTTCACCCTGAATGCCCCTGTTACCTAGCAGTAAATAGGTACCTGGGAGTTAGTCAGCTGTCACGGGCTGCTTCCTGGGGTGTGTGTGTGTAGTGTGGGAAAAAAAAAGTAGTTAGTAAACAGTTGATTGACAGTTGAGAGGCGGGCCGAAAGAGCAAAGCTCAACCCCCGTAAAATACAACTAAGTGAATACTGTGCACCAGCTACTGTACACCAGCCACTGTGCACCAGCCAATGTACACCAGCCACTGTGCACCAGCCACAGTGCACCAGCCACTGTAAACCAGCCACTGTACACCAGCCACTGTACACCAGCCAATGTATACCAGCCACTGTACACCAGCCACTGTGCACCAGCCACTGTACACCAGCCAATGTACACCAGCCAATGTGCACCTGCCACTGTGCACCTGCTACTATGCACCAGCCACTGTGCACCAGCCACTGTGCACCAGCCACTGTACACCAGCCACTGTACACCAGCCATTGTAAACCAGCCGCTGTACACCAGCCACTGTGCACCAGCCATTGTAAACCAGCAGCTGTACACCAGCCACTGTGACCCAGCCACTGTGCCCCAGCCACTGTACACCAGCCACTGTGCACCAGCTACTGTACACCAGCTACTGTACACCAGCCACTGTACACCAGCTACTGTACACCAGCCACTGTACACCAGCCATTGTGTCCCAGCCACTGTACACCAGCTACTGTACACCAGCCATTGTGTCCCAGCTACTGTACACCAGCTACTGTACACAAGCCACTGTGCACCAGCTACTGTACACCAGCTACTGTACACCAGCCATTGTGTCCCAGCTACTGTACACCAGCTACTGTACACCAGCCATTGTGTCCCAGCCACTGTACAACAGCCACTGTACACCAGCCACTGTGTCCCAGCCACTGTGTCCCAGCCACTGTACAACAGCCACTGTGTCCCAGCCACTGTGTCCCAGCCACTGTTCACCAGCCACTGTACACCAGCCACTGTACACCAGCCACTGTACACCAGCCGCTGTGCACCAGCGATTGTACACCAGCCACTGTACACCATCCACTGTACACCAGCACTATGCACCAGCCACTGTACACCAGCCACTGTACACCAGCCACTGTGCACAAACCACTGTACACCAGCCACTGTGCACCAGCCACTGTGCACCAGCCACTGTACACCAGCCACTGTACACCTGCCACTGTACACAAGCCACTGTGCACCAGCCACTGTGGACCAGCCATTGTACACCAGTAACTGTGCCCCAACCTCTGTGCCCAAGCCACTGCACTCCTGTCACTGTACACCAGCCACTGTACACCAGCCACTGTACACCAGCTACTGTACACCAGCCACTGTTCACCAGCCAATGTGCACAAGCCAATGTACACCAGCCACTGTTCACCAGCCAATGTGCACCAGCCACTGTGCACCAGCCACTGTACACCAGCCACTGTGTCCCAGCCACTGTGTCCCAGCCACTGTACACCAGCCACTGTACACCACCACTGTACACCAGCCACTGTACACCAGCCACTGTACACCAGCAACTGCATACCAACCACTGTGCCCCAGCCACTGTGCACCAGCCACTGTACACCAGCCACTGTTCCCCAGTCACTGTGCACAGCCACTGTACACCAACCACTGTACACCAGCCACTGTGCACCAGTCACTCTACACCAGCACTGTACACCAGCCACTGTGCCCCAACCACTGTACACCAGCCACTGTACACCAGCAACTGTGCACCAGCCACTGTGCACCAGCCACTGTGCACCAGCCACTGTACACCAGCCACTGTGCACCAGCCACTGTGCACCAGCCACTGAACACAAGCCACTGTACACCAGCCACTGTACACCAGCAACTGTACAACAGCCACTGTGTCCCAGCCACTGTACACCAGCCACTGTACACCAGCAACTGTACAACAGCCACTGTGTCCCAGCCACTGTACATCAGCAACTGTACAACAGCCACTGTGTCCCAACCACTGTACACCAGCCACTGTACACCAACAACTGTACACAGCCACTGTGTCCCAGCACTGTACACGAGCAACTGTACACCAGCCACTGTGCCCCAACCACTGTACACCAGCCACTGTACACCAGCCACTGTGCACCAGCCACTGTACACCAGCCACTGTACACCAGCCACTGTGCACCAGCCACTGAACACAAGCCACTGTACACCAGCCACGGTACACCAGACTGTACAACAGCCACTGTGTCCCAGCCACTGTACACCAGCTACTGTG
>WNGS01006636.1:16214344-16224465 GCA_020271785.1 Procambarus virginalis
CGGTAGAGCGACGGTCTCGCTTCATGCAGGCCGACGTTCAGTCCCTACCGTCCAAGTGGTTGGGCACCATTCCTCCACCCCCCCCGGCCCATCCCAAATCCTTATCCTGACCCCTTCCAGTGCTATATAGTCGTAATGGCGTGGCGTTTCTCCTGATAGTTCCCTTCCCTTCTTACCGACACACTACAGCTTGTCCAGCTGAGTGAGCAGGGGGGGACGGTTGCTACCCTGGGTTTACTGTTGAACGGAAAAAAAAAGTTGTTCATGATGGACTTCACCATTCGTTACATCACCAACATCTGATATATTATAAATCTTTGTGTCAGGCTACACAACACAACTCATTATACATTGTTATTACTGCAGGTAATAACATTATAGCCCACGCTCTCAATGGCCGACTACTCCAGAAAATTTGTGTTGAGAAAGATGAAGATTTGAACGTTTACCACTACATGCTAAGGTTCCTTGGCTGTCACATGGCAACCGTTTAAGACTTGCCAACATTTTCACACTTCAGTCGAGGTTTTCTTAACACAGTTCCTGTTTCCAGTAATACCCGAAGAAAGATTAGGCACGATATTGCTTATTTATCTAAAGCTATTTGCTAAGTTGAACGAGATAATAGGCAGTTACAGGGAAATGTGAACAATCTTACTAAGACTAGTCAGGTCATCTTTACGTGTATTTCTAAAGGAATACTTTGCCAGCGCAGTGAAGACCGCGGCGAGATGTAACAATTTTCTCGCTTATCACAACTAGAAAAGATAAGCGAGATACTTAGCGATGTTACGGGCTATTCATGCCCGTGCAACCTCTTAGGGTGGCGTCATCAACCTCAACGATGGTTTACTGTGATCATCTACACGTTGTATTAAGTTACACAGTTGTCTCAGACAACTGTGAATTGTCTTTGGCTAGACATTCCAAATTGGGTCATAAATCCATTTTCAGATCCTAAAGGAGTTGAAGTAGATGAGGAACCAAAGAAGTTACGAAATGACATTCAGCTGAAGATAAAGTTCAAGACGACGTACCAAGAATTTTAGTTGCAAAGGAGCATTTTTATTCGTTATGCTGCATTATGGACAGTAGTTACCAGTTTATTCTTGTATTTCACCTTGGGTGAAGTGGAAGTGGATGGGCCTCGTAGCCTGGTGGATAGCGCGCAGGACTCTTAATTCTGTGGCGCGGGTTCGATTCCCGCACGAGGCAAAAACAAATGGGCAAAGTTTCTTTCACCTGAATGCCCCTGTTACCTAGCAGTAAAATAGGTACCTGGGTGTTAGTCAGCTGTCACGGGCTGCTTCCTGGGGGGTGGAGGTCTGGTCGAGGACCGGGCCGCGGGGACACTAAAGCCCCGAAATCATCTCAAGATGACCTCAAGATAAGTGTGGTTTTAAGTGACGTCGTTCAACGTCTCACGAAGCAAAGAAATCGACGTCAGGTTGGAGGATGTGATCGTTCATAACTCCTGCTAAGTAAGATTAAACCTGACAGTGGAAAATGATATCAAATAATCAAGTTCAACCATGACATTACCCGGCCGCCGCCGCCGCCGCCGCCGAGGAGGAGATTAAAGTCTGCACTTCCCGCTATTAACACAATAATTTGTACTATTTAACCGTCTCTCAGACTTCGTGAGTCCGGTGCACCGGTTCTGAACAATAGAGCAAATATATTAAAGATTCAAATGCAAATTTTGTTATATTAATTCTTTATAGGGTCGCATACGTTGGTAATTGTAATTAATAGGTGTTGTGTTGGGCAGAGGCTTATCTTGAGGTTATTTTGAGGTTATCTTGAGTTATCTTGAGATGCTACGGCGTCCCTGGCGCAGAGGTTACAATACTCGTCGGTTGGGCCTTGAGTTACCATTTCGATTCCCGGTAGAGTTATACTTGACTCTGAACTGAATTTCTAAAGTGTAGAATTTATCGCTAAACTTTCTGGTTAAAAATATAAGCTCATCATAACTGCCCTGAAAGTACAAAATAGAGTAGCGGGCACTGGACAAGGGACGAGGCACAGAAGCGTTTGTGCACTATTGCTCTTAGACGTCGCATATCACATTATTGATCATTTAATGATCATGATCATTATTGATCATTATTGATTCATTATAAGACCATTTTTGTGATGCCGAGAAAAATAATTTTAAAACATTATGCAGTGTATACAGTGTACCAAACTGTACCGCGGCGTCTAGGCCAATACTCTACTGACTGTTTTAAAGACTGTCAAGCCCATGTTAAAGACATTAACTAAGAGGAAATATGCCAAATAGACAATGTAAAAAATATTGTAATTCCCATATAAACACATTCACAAAATACGTCATAAAGTCTACGGTACTTGTATGCCACGTTTAGTTATCTATGACCACTGTTCATATATTACAAAGTATCAAGTCGGTGTGAGTCTACAAAAGGTGTAAAGAGTATCTGTGAACTATGGACATAATTGGTCAGTACCACGTGGGCCGGTGACCAATGTCAGTAATATAATTAGTTTTATGCACGATTATCTAACGATCATATTTATATATTAAACCAAACATATAGAAATTATAAACCAGAGAAAACCAAAACCTCCAATATCATTTGAACTGAGAAAAATAAACATATACTGTTTATAGCAAAAACTGCATTAGTGCTGCAGTGTGAGGAGTGTGACCTTGTGGTGCAGCAGTGTGAGGAGTGTGACCTTGTGGTGCAGCAGTGTGAGGAGTGTGACCTTGTGGTGCAGCAGTGTGAGGAGTGTGACCTTGTGGTGCAGCAGTGTGAGGAGTGTGACCATGTGGTGCAGCAGTGTGAGGAGTGTGACCATGTGGTGCAGCAGTGTGAGGAGTGTGACCTTGTGGTGCAGCAGTGTGAGGAGTGTGACCTTGTGGTGCAGCAGTGTGAGGAGTGTGACCTTGTGGTGCAGCAGTGTGAGGGAGTGTGACCTTGTGGTGCAGCAGTGTGAGGGAGTGTGACCTTGTGGTGCAGCAGTGTGAGGGAGTGTGACCTTGTGGTGCAGCAGTGTGAGGAGTGTGACCTTGTGGTGTAGCAGTGTGGGGGAGTGTGACCTTGTGGTGCAGCAGTGTGAGGAGTGTGACCTTGTGGTGCAGCAGTGTGAGGAGTGTGACCTTGTGGTGCAGCAGTGTGAGGAGTGTGACCTTGTGGTGCAGCAGTGTGAGGAGTGTGACCTTGTGGTGCTGCAGTGTGAGGAGTGTGACCTTGTGGTGCAGCAGTGTGAGGGAGTGTGACCTTGTGGTGCAGCAGTGTGAGGGAGTGTGACCTTGTGGTGCAGCAGTGTGAGGAGTGTGACCTTGTGGTGCAGCAGTGTGAGGAGTGTGACCTTGTGGTGCTGCAGTGTGAGGAGTGTGACCTTGTGGTGCAGCAGTGTGACCTTGTGGTGTAGCAGTGTGGGGGAGTGTGACCTTGTGGTGCAGCAGTGTGAGGGAGTGTGACCTTGTGGTGCAGCAGTGTGAGGAGTGTGACCTTGTGGTGCAGCAGTGTGAGGGAGTGTGACCTTGTGGTGCTGCAGTGTGAGGGAGTGTGACCTTGTGGTGCTGCAGTGTGAGGAGTGTGACCTTGTGGTGCAGCAGTGTGAGGAGTGTGACCTTGTGGTGCTGCAGTGTGAAGAGTGTGACCTTGTGGTGCAGCAGTGTGAGGGAGTGTGACCTTGTGGTGCAGCAGTGTGAGGAGTGTGACCTTGTGGTGCTGCAGTGTGAGGGAGTGTGACCTTGTGGTGCTGCAGTGTGGGGGAGTGTGACCTTGTGGTGCAGCAGTGTGAGGAGTGTGACCTTGTGGTGCTGCAGTGTGAGGAGTGTGACCTTGTGGTGCTGCAGTGTGAGGAGTGTGACCTTGTGGTGCTGCAGTGTGAGGAGTGTGACCTTGTGGTGCAGCAGTGTGAGGAGTGTGACCTTGTGGTGCTGCAGTGTGAGGAGTGTGACCTTGTGGTGCTGCAGTGTGAGGAGTGTGACCTTGTGGTGCAGCAGTGTGAGGGAGTGTGACCTTGTGGTGCAGCAGTGTGAGGAGTGTGACCTTGTGGTGCTGCAGTGTGAGGAGTGTGACCTTGTGGTGCTGCAGTGTGAGGGAGTGTGACCTTGTGGTGCAGCAGTGTGAGGGAGTGTGACCTTGTGGTGCAGCAGTGTGGGGGAGTGTGACCTTGTGGTGCAGCAGCGTGAGGGAGTGTGACCTTGTGGTGCTGCAGTGTGAGGAGTGTGACCTTGTGGTGCTGCAGTGTGAGGAGTGTGACCTTGTGGTGCAGCAGTGTGAGGGAGTGTGACCTTGTGGTGCTGCAGTGTGACCTTGTGGTGCTGCAGTGTGAGGAGTGTGACCTTGTGGTGCTGCAGTGTGAGGGAGTGTGACCTTGTGGTGCTGCAGTGTGAGGAGTGTGACCTTGTGGTGCTGCAGTGTGACCTTGTGGTGCTGCAGTGTGAGGAGTGTGACCTTGTGGTGCTGCAGTGTGAGGAGTGTGACCTTGTGGTGCAGCAGTGTGAGGGAGTGTGACCTTGTGGTGCTGCAGTGTGACCTTGTGGTGCTGCAGTGTGAGGAGTGTGACCTTGTGGTGCTGCAGTGTGAGGGAGTGTGACCTTGTGGTGCTGCAGTGTGAGGAGTGTGACCTTGTGGTGCTGCAGTGTGACCTTGTGGTGCTGCAGTGTGAGGAGTGTGACCTTGTGGTGCTGCAGTGTGACCTTGTGGTGCTGCAGTGTGAGGAGTGTGACCTTGTGGTGCTGCAGTGTGACCTTGTGGTGCTGCAGTGTGAGGAGTGTGACCTTGTGGTGCTGCAGTGTGACCTTGTGGTGCTGCAGTGTGAGGAGTGTGACCTTGTGGTGCTGCAGTGTGACCTTGTGGTGCTGCAGTGTGAGGAGTGTGACCTTGTGGTGCTGCAGTGTGAGGAGTGTGACCTTGTGGTGCTGCAATGTGAGGAGTGTGACCTTGTGGTGCTGCAGTGTGGGGGAGTGTGACCTTGTGGTGCTGCAGTGTGAGGAGTGTGACCTTGTGGTGCAGCAGTGTGAGGAGTGTGACCTTGTGGTGCAGCAGTGTGAGGGAGTGTGACCTTGTGGTGCTGCAGTGTGACCTTGTGGTGCTGCAGTGTGAGGAGTGTGACCTTGTGGTGCTGCAGTGTGAGGGAGTGTGACCTTGTGGTGCAGCAGTGTGAGGAGTGTGACCTTGTGGTGCAGCAGTGTGAGGAGTGTGACCTTGTGGTGCTGCAGTGTGAGGGAGTGTGACCTTGTGGTGCAGCAGTGTGAGGGAGTGTGACCTTGTGGTGCTGCAGTGTGACCTTGTGGTGCTGCAGTGTGACCTTGTGGTGCTGCAGTGTGAGTAGTGTGACCTTGTGGTGCTGCAGTGTGACCTTGTGGTGCTGCAGTGCGAGTAGTGTGACCTTGTGGTGCAGCAGTGTGACCTTGTGGTGCTGCAGTGTGACCTTGTGGTGCTGCAGTGTGAGTAGTGTGACCTTGTGGTGCAGCAGTGTGAGGAGTGTGACCTTGTGGTGCTGCAGTGTGACCTTGTGGTGCAGCAGTGTGAGGAGTGTGACCTTGTGGTGCTGCAGTGTGACCTTGTGGTGCTGCAGTGTGAGTAGTGTGACCTTGTGGTGCAGCAGAGTAGTGTGACCTTGTGGTGCTGCAGTGCGAGTAGTGTGACCTTGTGGTGCAGCAGTGTGAGGAGTGTGACCTTGTGGTGCTGCAGTGTGACCTTGTGGTGCTGCAGTGTGAGTAATGTGACCTTGTGGTGCTGCAGTGTGACCTTGTGGTGCTGCAGTGTGAGTAGTGTGACCTTGTGGTGCAGCAGTGTGAGGAGTGTGACCTTGTGGTGCAGCAGTGTGAGGAGTGTGACCTTGTGGTGCAGCAGTGTGAGGAGTGTGACCTTGTGGTGCTGCAGTGTGAGGAGTGTGACCTTGTGGTGCAGCAGTGTGAGGAGTGTGACCTTGTGGTGCAGCAGTGTGAGGAGTGTGACCTTGTGGTGCAGCAGTGTGAGGAGTGTGACCTTGTGGTGCAGCAGTGTGAGGGAGTGTGACCTTGTAGTGCAGCAGTGTGAGGGAGTGTGACCTTGTGGTGCAGCAGTGTGAGGGAGTGTGACCTTGTGGTGCTGCAGTGTGAGGAGCGTGACCTTGTGGTGCTGCAGTGTGACCTTGTGGTGTGTGAGGAGTGTGACCTTGTGGTGCAGTAGTGTGAGGAGTGTGACCTTGTGGTGCAGCAGTGTGAGGAGTGTGACCTTGTGGTGCAGCAGTGTGAGGAGTGTGACCTTGTGGTGCAGCAGTGTGAGGGAGTGTGACCTTGTGGTGCAGCAGTGTGGGGGAGTGTGACCTTGTGGTGCAGCAGTGTGAGGGAGTGTGACCTTGTGGTGCAGCAGTGTGAGGAGTGTGACCTTGTGGTGCTGCAGTGTGAGGGAGTGTGACCTTGTGGTGCAGCAGTGTGAGGGAGTGTGACCTTGTGGTGCTGCAGTGTGAGGAGTGTGACCTTGTGGTGCAGCAGTGTGAGGAGTGTGACCTTGTGGTGCAGCAGTGTGAGGAGTGTGACCTTGTGGTGCAGCAGTGTGAGGAGTGTGACCTTGTGGTGCAGCAGTGTGAGGAGTGTGACCTTGTGGTGCAGCAGTGTGAGGGAGTGTGACCTTGTGGTGCAGCAGTGTGAGGGAGTGTGACCTTGTGGTGCAGCAGTGTGAGGGAGTGTGACCTTGTGGTGCAGCAGTGTGAGGGAGTGTGACCTTGTGGTGCAGCAGTGTGAGGAGTGTGACCTTGTGGTGCAGCAGTGTGAGGGAGTGTGACCTTGTGGTGCAGCAGTGTGAGGGAGTGTGACCTTGTGGTGCAGCAGTGTGAGGAGTGTGACCTTGTGGTGCTGCAGTGTGAGGGAGTGTGACCTTGTGGTGCAGCAGTGTGAGGAGTGTGACCTTGTGGTGCAGCAGTGTGAGAAGTGTGACCTTGTGGTGCAGCAGTGTGAGGAGTGTGACCTTGTGGTGCAGCAGTGTGAGGAGTGTGACCTTGTGGTGCAGCAGTGTGAGGGAGTGTGACCTTGTGGTGCAGCAGTGTGAGGAGTGTGACCTTGTGGTGCAGCAGTGTGAGGAGTGTGACCTTGTGGTGCTGCAGTGTGATGAGTGTGACCTTGTGGTGCAGCAGTGTGAGGAGTGTGACCTTGTGGTGCAGCAGTGTGAGGAGTGTGACCTTGTGGTGCTGCAGTGTGACCTTGTGGTGCTGCAGTGTGAGGAGTGTGACCTTGTGGTGCAGCAGTATGAGGAGTGTGACCTTGTGGTGCTGCAGTGTGAGGAGTGTGACCTTGTGGTGCTGCAGTGTGAGGAGTGTGACCTTGTGGTGCTGCAGTGTGAGGAGTGTGACCTTGTGGTGCAGCAGTGTGAGGAGTGTGACCTTGTGGTGCTGCAGTGTGAGGAGTGTGACCTTGTGGTGCTGCAGTGTGAGGAGTGTGACCTTGTGGTGCTGCAGTGTGAGGAGTGTGACCTTGTGGTGCTGCAGTGTGAGGGAATGTGACCTTGTGGTGCAGTGTGAGGAGTGTGACCTTGTGGTGCTGCAGTGTGACCTTGTGGTGCTGCAGTGTGAGGAGTGTGACCTTGTGGTGCTGCAGTGTGAGGAGTGTGACCTTGTGGTGCTGCAGTGTGAGGAGTGTGACCTTGTGGTGCAGCAGTGTGAGGAGTGTGACCTTGTGGTGCAGCAGTGTGAGGAGTGTGACCTTGTGGTGCAGCAGTGTGAGGAGTGTGACCTTGTGGTGCAGCAGTGTGAGGGAGTGTGACCTTGTGGTGCAGCAGTGTGAGGAGTGTGACCTTGTGGTGCAGCAGTGTGAGGAGTGTGACCTTGTGGTGCTGCAGTGTGACCTTGTGGTGCTGCAGTGTGACCTTGTGGTGCAGCAGTGTGAGGGAGTGTGACCTTGTGGTGCAGCAGTGTGAGGAGTGTGACCTTGTGGTGCAGCAGTGTGACCTTGTGGTGCAGCAGTGTGAGGAGTGTGACCTTGTGGTGCAGCAGTGTGAGGAGTGTGACCTTGTGGTGCTGCAGTGTGACCTTGTGGTGCTGCAGTGTGACCTTGTGGTGCAGCAGTGTGAGGAGTGTGACCTTGTGGTGCTGCAGTGTGAGGAGTGTGACCTTGTGGTGCTGCAGTGTGAGGAGTGTGACCTTGTGGTGCAGCAGTGTGAGGGAGTATGACCTTGTGGTGCTGCAGTGTGGGGGAGTGTGACCTTGTGGTGCTGCAGTGTGAGGAGTGTGACCTTGTGGTGCTGCAGTGTGAGGAGTGTGACCTTGTGGTGCTGCAGTGTGAGGAGTGTGACCTTGTGGTGCTGCAGTGTGAGGAGTGTGACCTTGTGGTGCAGCAGTGTGAGGAGTGTGACCTTGTGGTGCTGCAGTGTGGGGGAGTGGGACCTTGTGGTGCAGCAGTGTGAGGAGTGTGACCTTGTGGTGCAGCAGTGTGAGGAGTGTGACCTTGTGGTGCAGCAGTGTGAGGAGTGTGACCTTGTGGTGCTGCAGTGTGAGGAGTGTACCTTGTGGTGCAGCAGTGTGAGGAGTGTGACCTTGTGGTGCAGCAGTGTGAGGGAGTATGACTTGTGGTGCTGCAGTGTGAGGAGTGTGACCTTGTGGTGCAGCAGTGTGAGGAGTGTTACCTTGTGGTGCAGCAGTGTGAGGAGTGTGACCTTGTGGTGCAGCAGTTGTGGGAGTGTGACCTGTGGTGCAGCAGTGTGAGGGAGTGTGACCTTGTGGTGCAGCAGTGTGAGGAGTGTGACCTTGTGGTGCTGCAGTGTGAGGAGTGTGACCTTGTGGTGCAGCAGTGTGAGGAGTGTTACCTTGTGGTGCAGCAGTGTGAGGGTGTGACCTTGTGGTGCAGCAGTGTGGGGGAGTGTGACCTTGTGGTGCAGCAGTGTGAGGGAGTGTGACCTGTGGTGCAGCAGTGTGAGGGAGTGTGACCTTGTGGTGCAGCAGTGTGAGGAGTGTGACCTTGACATTAAACAGTTAAAAAATCAGCTGACAGCAATTAAATACGCAAAACATCAAAATAACGAATAATTTCATATACACTAATGAGGAAAACGTAACTCATAACTTTAAGCCAAGATGAGGTTATATTTAGTATCTTGTACAAGATATAACAAAATCTGAGCTATATCTTGATATCTTGCGGTAAAATAGAAAAGGAAATTGTTTATTTTATTAGATAAACTACAGATTGGTTGACGGAACGTTTCTTCTATGTGGCCGGCTTTTTATTTTAACTCGTGAATTAAAACCACCTGAAAAGTTTTCAAGAAAAACCATCACTTCCTACCAACAAAATGCAATATATTGCTGGAAACCCGAAATATCCCCAATATTCTTAATAGTAAATATAAATAAATTTAAATTGCCACTGCGTATGACCTAGAGTTTCAAAATCAGTGCAAAGAGATATTTACAAAATTACTAAAAAATATTGTTAGAATCGTATCCAGAAAATGAAATAAAAGATGACTGGTATGGGATTGCTAATGCTCTTTATAATAAATTATAATATAAAAAGCCCATCAAAATATGAATCTCGTTCTCCTGTGCACATCAATTGAGACTAAGATGTAGTGCGAGAAGCCGGGGTACAGCTGACACAGCGGGGGTACAGCTGACACAGCGGTGGTACAGCTGACACAGCGGTGGTACAGCTGACACAGCGGGGGTACAGGTGACACAGGGGGGTACAGGTGACACAGCGGGGGTACAGCTGACACAGCGGGGGTACAGCTGACACAGCGGGGGTACAGCTGACACCGCGGGGTACAGCTGGACAGCGGGGGTACAGCTGACACAGCGGGGGTAACAGCTGACACAGCGGGGGTACAGCTGACACAGCGGGGGTACAGCTGACACAGCGGGGGTACAGCTGACACACTGGGGGTACAGCTGACAAGCAGGGGGTTACAGGTGACACAGCGGGGTACAGGTGACACAGCGGGGGTACAGCTGACACAGCGGGGGTACAGCTGACACAGCGGGGGTACAGGTGACACAGCGGGGTACAGCTGACACAGCGGGGGTACAGCTGACACAGCGGGGGGTACAGCTGACACAGCGGGGGGTACAGCTGACACACGGGGGTACAGCTGACACAGCGGGGGTACAGCTGACACCGGGGGTACAGCTGACACAGCGGGGGTACAGCTGACACAATG
>WNGS01006637.1:0-14847 GCA_020271785.1 Procambarus virginalis
ATAATGACCCACAACAACCTTGACTTCTTACTCACTACAACCTTGAATACTGACCAACAACAACCTTGTAAACTGGCCCACCACAACCTTGTATACTGACCCACCACAACCATTGTATACTGACCCACCAATACTTTGTGTACTGACCCCCCCATAACCTTGAACACTGACCCACTACAACCTTGTCTACTGACTCGCCACAACCTTGAATACTCTCCTACCACAACCTTGTATACTTACCCACCACAACCTTATATACTGACCCATAAGGTTGTGATGCATCAGTATTCAAGGTTGTGTGGATCAGTATAAAATGTTGTTGTTGGCCAGTATATAAGTTGGTGTTGGGTAAGCATTCAAGGTTGTGGTGGTCAGTAACATGGTTGTAGTATATCAGTAAACGGGGTTGTAGTGGGTCACTATGCAAGGCTATAGTGAGTCAGTATACAAAATTGTTGTGGTCAGTATATAAGATTGTGAGGGTTCAGTATAAAAGGTTGCGATGGGTCAGTATACAAAGTTTTAGTGGGTCAAAATTCAAGGTTGTTGTGGGTCAATATTCAGGTTGTTGTGCTCAGTATCATGAATGTGGTGAGTCAGTATATAAGGTTGTGATGGGTCAGTATACAAGGTTGTGGTAGACCAGATTACAAGGTTGTGGTGTGTCAGAATTAAAGGTTGTGGGGGTCACTATTCAAGACTGTTGTGGGGTAGTGTACAAGGGTGTGGTGGGTCAGTATACAAGGTTGAAGAGGTCAGTATGCGAGTTGTAGTGACTCAGTATACAAAGTTGTTGTGGGTCAGTATACAAGCCTATGGTGGGTCAATATATAAGAATGTGGGGGCCAGTATTCAAGGTTGTGATCGGTCAGTATACAAGGTTGAGGTGACTCAGAATTAATGGTTGTTGGGGGTCAGTATTCAAGGTTGTTGTGGATTAGTGTTCAAGGTCGTGGTGGGTCAGTATGCAACGTTGTGGAGGTCAGAATATGAGGTTGTAGTGAGTCAGTATATAAGGTTGTGTTGGGTCAGTATACAAGGTTGAGGTGGGTCAATATACAAGGTTGTTGTGGGTCAGTATTCATGATTGTAGTATGTCAGTATACAAGGTTATAGTGAGTCAGTATACATGATTGTAGTATGTCAGTGTACGAGGTTGTTGTGGGTCAGTATACAAAATTGTTGTGGGTCAGTATATAAGATTGTGGGTGTTCAGTATTCTAGATTGTGCGGGTCAGTGTCCAGGTTGTGTTGGGTTAGAATACAAGGTTATGGTAGGTCAAAATTCAAGGTTGTTGTGGGTCAGTATTCAAGGTTGTGGTGTTTCAGTATACAAAGTTGTCGTAGGTCAGTATACAAGGTTGTGGTGGATCAGTATTCAAGATTGTGGGGTCACTATACAAGGTTTTCTTAGGTCAGTATGTAAGGTTGTGCTTTGTGGTCAATGTGCAAGGTTGTAGTGGCTAGTACTCAGTTTGTGGTGGGTCAGTATACAAGGTTTTGGTTGGATCAGTATACAACGTGGTGTGGTTAATCCTACAGCATTCCTAACCCTAACATTGTTCCCTTTTTAATTAAACTCTACCCCTACAGGTTAAGTCTATCAGGCGGTCGTATGACTCTTCCTGATTTAATCAACTGGGGCTCCAAGCCTGTTACTTCTGGGGAACCTTCTTCTGAATTACTAACTGCAGAGTTCCTAGTGTTAGCTGTATCCACATTCCCCTCTGTTGCCCCTTGCTCTGCCCCTGTCTCCTGCAGGTGCTGCTACCCCCTTCATTATTAGGATGAGTATCACTAGTTGCCCCACCTGAAGGGTCTTCAAAATTCCCCCCTTGAACCTTGACATGAGCTGATCTGCATGTCTTTTCCAATTAATGTTCCCAAAACTCTGTACTTGCACGGTGAAATTCATACGGCCGAGGACATCAATAATTTTACCTTCTATCCAAGGTTTACCCATTTCAAAATTCCTTGCATATACTGCATCCCCTCTTAAACAAAGCTTGATCTCCCTAAGCCAACTGATTGGCCAAGTTAGTTATAGATTTTTCTTTCTCTAGGTCTGATTTTACTGTTTCCATGTGCACCTTGAAGTTCCTAGTAAACAGTAATTCAGAAGGAGATTTACCAGTGGTAGCATGGACAGTTTTTCTTAGATTATACCTACAAAGTCATGCATTAATAGTACCTGCCATAAACCCCTGTAAACCTTCTTTCAAGGATCTCACCGCTCTCTCAGTTAGACCATTTGAGGAAGAATTATAGGGGGCAGGTGTTATATGCTTAATACCATTCTTTCCATAAAAAAATCCTTCTTTTCCCAGACATAAAATAAGGAGCATTATCTGATTCCACCATGACTGGCAATCTAAAATTACAAAATGCTTTCCTGAGCACTTCACAAGTTACAATGATATGGTGGAATTACACACATGAATATCTATAAATTGTGTGTATTAATCCACGATCACCAGGTAATATTTGTTATCCATAAGTCCAGCATAATCTATATGAAGTCAGACCAGGGTTTCCCAGTGCATGGCCAGGAAAGTACTGGGGCCTGGAGTTTCCCAGGGATGGCCAGGAAAGTACTGGGGCCTGGAGTTTCCCAGTGCATGGTCAGGAAAGTACTGGGGCCTGGAGTTTCCCAGGGCATGGCCAGGAAAGTACTGGGGCCTGGAGTTTCCCAGTGCATGGCCAGGAAAGTACTGGGGCCTGGAGTTTCCCAGGGCATGGCCAGGAAAGTACTGGGGCCTGGAGTTTCCCAGGGCATGGCCAGGAAAGTACTGGGGCCTGGAGTTTCCCAGTGCATGGTCAGGAAAGTACTGGGGCCTGGAGTTTCCCAGGGCATGGCCAGGAAAGTACTGGGGCCTGGAGTTTCCCAGTGCATGGCCAGGAAAGTACTGGGGCCTGGAGTTTCCCAGGGCATGGCCAGGAAAGTACTGGGGCCTGGAGTTTCCCAGGGCATGGCCAGGAAAGTACTGGGGCCTGGAGTTTCCCAGTGCATGGTCAGGAAAGTACTGGGGCCTGGAGTTTCCCAGGGCATGGCCAGGAAAGTACTGGGGCCTGGAGTTTCCCAGTGCATGGTCAGGAAAGTACTGGAGCCTGGAGTTTCCCAGTGCATGGCCAGGAAAGTACTGGGGCCTGGAGTTTCCCAGGGCATGGCCAGGAAAGTACTGGGGCCTGGAGTTTCCCAGGGCATGGCCAGGAAAGTACTGGGGCCTGGAGTTTCCCAGGGCATGGCCAGGAAAGTACTGGGGCCTGGAGTTTCCCAGGGCATGGCCAGGAAAGTACTGGGGCCTGGAGTTTCCCAGGGCATGGCCAGGAAAGTACTGGGGCCTGGAGTTTCCCAGTGCATGGCCAGGAAAGTACTGGGGCCCGGGTTTCCCAATGCATGGCCTGGAAAGTACTGGGACCCGGGGTTTATGATAATTCTTAAAGCAAATCTGACAATTCTTAGTTACTTCAGCAATATCCTGGTCCATTTTTGACCACCAAACCCAACTTTTAGCTTCTGCTTTCATAGCATTTATGTCATTATCTCCTACATGCAGCTGTTCCAAAATCTTACATCTTAGTTCCCCAGGAACCACCTCTCTATTCCTATACAAGAGTACATCCTGGTGAATACTAAGGTCAGTCTTTACTGCTGCATATTCTGACAATAATCATTCAAACTATACCTGACATAATTCATCAACATACTTAATTGGGCATCTCTACTAGTTGCCTTCCTAAATATCTTCATGGAAATATCTTTCCATGACTTCTACCAGGAACTTTCCATGACTTTTACCAGGAACTTTCCATGCCTTCGACAATGAATTCTACCAGGTTAACATATTCCAGTGGAATATAAAATTCAGTTCATCTGTAAAAGGCAATCTACTTAATGAATCAGCTACCCGCCAAACACACACCGAAACTACGACGTTGGTACAACGTTCGAACAAGTTTTAACACCTCCTAACCAGTTATAACAACCAATATAGCAATTTGTAACAACGTTCTAATACGTCATAAACACGTTAAGCCAAGGTGTAACAACTTTATAACAAGTTGTAACAAGCGGAAAATAGAGACAGTTTCGGTTTGTTTTTCCAGGGTACTACATTATCCTTGCCTGGCTTAAACTCTAAATCATACTCAATCTGCGAGAGTAGCAATGCCAATCATTGAATTCTAGCATTAACATTAACTGGAATGTGTTTACCTCTGCCAAACAATCCTAGCAGAGATTTATGATCTGTTCTAGCAAGAAATTTCCTATCAAGCAGAAAATATCTCAGTTTATATTCTTGAATAACCTGTTATGAGTATTAATAGCTAATAATTTAAGGCTTCCTCATCAACAGGAATTAAAAGTAAGCATCTTTTAGGTTAATCTTTGAAGATATTGTTCCCTTGCGAACCACTGACAACAATTGATCTATCTTAGGTAAAGGGTATTTCTCACAATGGATGTGGTTATTTAATTCTTTAAAATCTGCATAGATTCTCGTGGATTTACGGTCTGCTTTCAACACTGGTACAAATGGGGCTGCCACACGCATTACACTTTGTGTAATTTGCACTAAAATGCCTTCTGGCACATGCCTTTCCAGGACTGATTCGACCAGTTCCTTGTAATGAAATAGAACTGTTTTTTTTTAAATTTAGGTGAAGCCCCATTTTTAAGGTGGATTTTTGTTACCATGCTAGTAATTGGTTTACCTGCTTCAACTGCATATTGTTCTAACAAATCTTCAGCACTATTTGTTTTCTTCGTCATAGACAATTCACCCAGATCAGCCAAGAAAATTCCTATCTTGTCCATGAAATCCTTACAACATTGGCTACGATTATGTGAATCCACTACATATAAAATCATGGACAATTTCTTTCCTATTATAGCCTACTTTTGCTGACACCTAGCCATGGATCCTAATCTGTACAATATCATAGACACTTAATGATTCCCCACTGGGTCTTACACTTAATTACAAGGTATCTGCCCAATCTCTAGACAGTGTTGACACTGCATCACCAGTGTCCAGTTCCAAGGGAAGTAACTTCCCATTAATTACAAAATTCTTCACTTCTCATCAAAACTTCACTGAACATACCTTTCCTTAACCTTAGTCTGCTTTTCTCACCTGCAGCTTCTTCAGGCGGTTACCTTCCTCTACTGCCTTAACCACAGTACCACTACCTCTTCTTTGGTAGTGGTACAACACTTGGTTCCAAGGGGTTGTCATAGCCAGGGGGTGGTAATGGGGGACGAGCTCCCATGACCTATAAAATGCTCCTATACGGCATGCGTCTCAATAGCCTCTGACAACCAAGTCCAACTCCTGGCCTGCACGGGTGGCTTAGTCTAAGTCCGGCGGAACTGCTTTTACCGACAGGAGAAGGGGCGAGGGCGTGCCTCTGGCGCCTTAAAACCAGCTGCTCCGGGTAGATGGGACTCGATAGCCTGGAAGGCAGCCCATCTAGGGGAAGGAAAACCCTGATTTTAAACCTCCGCTGCCTTGCGGCCATACCCCTTTTTGGGAAAGGCTTCAGGAGTCAACCTCGAGGAAAAATCCGGAGTTGGAGCCCCTAAGGCAGTTCGTTGTTGACGTCGACCTCGTTCTGGCAGCTCCTGCGACGTTGCTGGAACCATGTGTATTGGCATTTGCCTTTCTATTGGATAATTTCAGCAACGTGGAGAGGGGGGACCTGCTGCATGGGTAACAGCTTCTCCTCCATATCTACCTACCCAGGCTTTGCGCCCTGGAGAGGCACTCCAGCTTCGCCTCACAGCGTCGAACCAACACGGGAAGCGACAGTCTACCGGTTTTAAGTCTTCTGCTCGATTGGCGAAGAGTGTGACGCCAGGGGTTGCTTCCGACGGTGGGAGGGGTCATCGCGCCCCACTGGGCAGCTACCGCCCGCCTCAAGCTGGGCAAACCCCAGCCAATAAGGTGTTGCCTCGCCACGGTCCGTTAACCTCACTGGGTGCGTGGGGTTTAGGGTGAAAACCGACAAGCGGCCCGACAACTTTGCACCAAGCAATACCAAGCCTAAGAAGAAAATATCAACTGCCCTAAAGCTGGGCACATGGAACGTCAGGACACTGACACCAGGTTTCTCTGACGACCTGCAAGAAATCAATGACGCCCGAAAAACAGCAATCATCGATAGGGAGCTGAGCAAACTGCAGATGGATATTGTTGCTCTCCAAGAGACCAGGCTCCCTGGATCAGGATCTGTGAGAGAGAGGACCTTCTCTTTCTTCTGGCAAGGAAAACCACCTGATGAGACCAGAGAACATGGTGTGGGATTTGCCGTCAGGAATGCACTGTTGGGACACATTATGCCACCGATGGGGGAAACCGAACGAATTCTGTCTCTGCAACTGCACTCCCAAACAGGACCAATGTAATTAGTGCATATGCACCAACCCTGACTTCTCCAGCAGAGGGAAAGGAAAAATTCTATGATGACCTCAACAGAGTCATAGCGAAAATCCCTGTAAAGGAGCCACTGTTCATCCTCGGCGACTTCAACGCCAGAGTGGGTGCCGAGCACAACATTTGGCCCACTTGTCTGGGTCAATTCGGCATAGGGAGGATGAATGAGAACGGGCAACGTCTGCTAGAACTCTGCTGCCTTCATGGTCTCTGTGTCACCAACACGTTCTTCGGCACAAAGCCTCAACACCGAGTATCTTGGAGACACCCCAGATCCAAGCGCTGGCACCAGCTTGACCTGATTCTTACCAGGCGTGCAAGTCTACCCAGCATCAAGATTATGCGTAGCTACCAGAGTGCTGTCTGTGACACCGACCACTCCCTGGTATGTAGCAGGGTCAAGATGCAACCAAAGAAGATTCATCACTCGAAAAAGGCGGGCAGACCTCGCATCGACACCACCAAGACCCACAACCAGGAAAAGGTGGAAGATTTTGCATGCGTGCTCGAGGAAGCTCTCCCTGGCCCAGCCGGGGTCACTGCCTGTAAAAGATGGGAGCACTTCAGAGACGCTGTGTTCAACGCTGCCATTTCCACCTTTGGCAAGAAGACCAGCAAGTCGGCAGACTGGTTCGAGGCTCACTCGGAAGAGATGACACCTGTCATCAAAGAGAAGAGAAACGCCTTGGCAGCCTACAAAGCCTGCCCAAGTCAGCGCAACTTACAGATCCTTCGGGCCGTCCGCTGCAAAGTGCAGCAGAGCGCCAGGCGATGTACCAACAACTATTGGCTCCAGCTCTGCTCCCAGATACAGACTGCAGCGGATGCAGGCAATGTAAGGGGAATGTATAACGGCATCAAGCAGGCCTTCGGCCCAATCCAGAGGAAGACCGCTCCTCTGAAATCTGCCACTGGCGAGGTGATTCAGGACCAGATACTGCAGCTGAAGCGCTATGTCGAGCACTACTCTGAACTATACGCCAGGGACAATGTGGTCACCGAAGACGCCCTGAGCGCCATTGAGTGTCTGCCTGTGTTACTGGAGCTCGACAGCGAACCGACCCTGGAAGAACTCAGCGATGCCCTAGACTCCCTTGCTTCTGGTAAAGCTCCTGGCAAAGATGGCATTCCTGCTGAGACCTTGAAGTGCTGCAGAGGTAGCCTGCTCATGGAGCTGCATAAAATTCTCTGCCTCTGCTGGGAAGAAGGAGAGGTAGCACAGGACATGAGGGATGCCAACATCGTCACGCTGTATAAGAATAAAGGTGACAGGGGCGACTGCAACAACTACCGTGGAATCTCCCTCCTCAGTATTGTCGGAAAGCTGTTTGCTCGAGTCTCATTGAAGAAGCTCCAAGTACTTGCAGAGAGAGTCTATCCAGAATCACAATGCGGATTCAGAGCTGACAGGTCCACCATCGATATGGTCTTTTCCCTCAGACAACTGCAGGAGAAATGCAGGGAACAGAAGCAGCCACTCTTCGTAGCCTTCATAGATCTGACAAAGGCCTTCGACCTCGTCAGCAGGGATGGCCTGTTCAAGATCCTCCCCAAGATCGGATGCCCACCCAGGCTCCTCAGCATCATCAGATCTTACCATGAGAACATGAGGGGCACCGTGGTCTTTGATGGCCTAACATCAGACGCCTTTGACATCCGAAGTGGAGTAAAGCAGGGCTGCGTCCTGGCTCCAACCCTCTTCGGGATTTTCTTTGCAGTTATGCTGCGGCACGCCTTCGGATCTGTCACGGAAGGCATTTACCTCCGGACCAGGTCGGATGGAAAGCTCTTTAACCTCGCCAGGCTGAGAGCCAAGACGAAGGTTCGGCTGAGGTGTCTGCGCGACTTCCTTTTTGCCGACGACGCAGCAGTCACTGCCCACTCAGCCGAAGACCTCCAATGGCTCATAACCGCTTCAGCGAGGCCTCTCAGGCTTTCGGACTCGCCATCAGCCTGAAGAAAACACAAGTCATGGGACAAGGAGTGGACTCCCCACTTGACATCGGCATCTCCGATTCCAAACTGGAAGTCGTTCACGAGTTCGTGTACCTGGGCTCCACAATCTCTGACTCCCTCTCTCTTGATATGGAGCTAAACAAACGCATCGGTAAGGGTATGGCAGTGAGTCTTGGACACTCCAATTCACAATTCACGTACAATTCACCGACCAGCTAGGTTCCTTGATCAAGTGTTTTTCCTTTCATCCCCTGGGAGGGGAGTTATGTAGCGAGTAGATTATCCCAATAATATACTCGCTCCAAACTCATTACCCTAACGAGAGAAGCAAAGTTCTTCTTAGTACCAATAATGGAACTCAAACCTTTCCCTACTTCCATTTAATATTCCTGCCAACCTTTGGAGAATGATGAGGTATTGCCCGAGCATATAAGCAGACGAGTAACGACTAATAACCAGTCTACTTTCAAGTGTGGCTTAGAACAGACACTCGCGAGATACTGTACCAACTCTTTGTGCACTCAACTCACACCATTGCTCGCCAAAGTGTCACCTGCAAACGTCTGTATACTTAACCAAATATAAATATATTCTCTTAGTGTCTGTGTTTATTGTCACCATACTTTACGTAACAATAGAACGGTTACAAGTTCACATTAGTATGATTTTTCCTTCCTCGGTGCTGTATTTTTAAATCATAGTGACTAAGTTCCTCCAACCAACGGGCTAATTGTCCTTGAGGGTTCTTAAATCTTGTCAATTAGACCAAACTACCGTGATCTGTGCACATTGTAAAGGGTCACTCTGAGAGGCAGTGTTGCAAGAGCATGGTGAAGCGAACGACTGCTAATAACTCTTGTTCTAGTAGTACAATATCTTCTTTGTTCTGGGGTCAATGCAAAACTAGTGTATGCAATTACCTTTCCCTGGCCCTCCTGTACCTGCAGCAGTTCTGCACTTGTCGGCCAGTCGGATGCATCGGTAGCCAGGATAAAGGGATACTGCCCATTTGGTAGCGCCAAAACAGGAGCTGTTGTTAAAGTCGTCTTAATAGCAGCGAAGGCATCGTGGCGTTCGTTTCTGCATTCAAATTGTTTTACTCCTGTCCACACATGTTGTGGGCTGCTAGTTTTGCGAATCCTTTTATAAATGCTTTGTTATTTGGCTAATTCTAAAAATCTTTCTACGTCATTTGACGACCTTGAGTTTGCCATCCTCTCAACTGCGTCTATGGCCTCACATCTCAGTTCGAGCCCTCTCTTTCCTCCTGTTTTCCCAGAGCACACTCCCTCTCTACTCTCCCAAGTTCTCCCCACTATATTCGCTTCTTGAAAAGAGCATATTTTTGTGGCTTTAGTCGCAAGCCTTAAGTTCTAAATCTCTGAAAAACCTGTGCAAGTCTA
Source organism: Procambarus virginalis (assembly GCA_020271785.1). Taxonomy (NCBI): domain Eukaryota; kingdom Metazoa; phylum Arthropoda; class Malacostraca; order Decapoda; family Cambaridae; genus Procambarus; species Procambarus virginalis. The sequence goes on from WNGS01006637.1 coordinate 9,797, forward strand.
GAAAGGCGATTTTGAAATGAATCACCCAGCACCAAGTTATCATCCAAGAAAGCTTGCATTGACTCCCAGTTCAGCTCTCGCAGCACCAAATTCCTTATCCTGGCATAGGTAGCCAGAGCACTACTGAGACAAAACCCAATTTTTCTAAATTCAAATAGTCCTATTCCTAAACATCTGCCTCGTTAGTGTTATATTTCGTTCTGTCACGTTAAGCACACATACCTTCAAGGCTGTCCTATCCTTATGTAGTCTGAGGATCAATGGAAACTGCCCATCTCTCAAGTGCTCCACTACACACTTGAGCACATCCCTCTCCAGTTCACACTTTACCCTGGAAACAAAACGTGGGGGATTAACAATATATAGTGATACCGCTACTTCAGCCACACAAAAGTCAGGGCTAGGGTTAGGTAGTCCTTCTGTACCAAACTGCATGGGAATCACACGCCCTGTAGAATCATTTGGGACTTGTCCAGAACTATACTGGCACCTTGGCTTTTCATAAAATCAAGCCTTCAGTTGGTGCCACATATGCCTTTCCTCTATATTCCTGGACGGCAAAAAATTATGTAATTGGCCCTATCATGGTTTCTGGGATATACATTTATCCCAGAAACATATGGGCATAGCATTTTATCAAATCACCTCATTCTTTGGGACACACGTGAGGAACACAAATGCGAACATGCCTGAATGGTCCCTAGGACTATATGCGACTGGACAATCTGTCCGAAAGGACTGTACGAAAGGACAATCCAGGTGGACTCTGGCGAGGGGATACGGAGTGGTGGCAGTGAGGTCAGTGATAAGGACCGTCTCCCCGGTGTAGGTGATGTTAGGCACAGCCGATTTCAAAATTATAGACTGAAGAGCAGCTGTGTCCCTCAAGATCTTCACTTTCAAACGTCCCTCCGAATCTGTACTGTTGGCAGAGACAGTTCCAGGGTACAGGTGTTTGCTGAAGAGAGAAAGATCATTAACAGGAACACTAATATTCATCACAGGCTTACCGGACTTAGGAGGAGTCGGTTTGGGTTTAGGAGTTTTACTATAGCCTTTGTATTGGGCTTTTCCACATTTATCTATAGTATGTCCATAGAGCTTGCAATACCTACAATATAATTGAGAGCTCGCTTGATCGGTACTCACTTTGTCACAATTAGACCAAGACTTCTTACTGGAAGATGTGTCAGCTGTTAACCTGTGTATAAGACTGTAGGTGTCAGCCGACTTCGCACATCTGATGAGGTCGGTTTCCTCTTTGTCTGCTAAGTGAAGACGGATGGGAGTAGGAACACGTCGAAAGAATTCTTCGACTAGAATAAGGTTGACAAGGTCTGAAAATGTAGAAACATGGGCTGCTTCCAGCCATTTCATGAAATATCTTTTCTTAGTATTGGCAAATTCTAAATAGGTGGTGACACGTGCCTTTAGATAATCACGGAATCTTCGTCTGTAGGTTTCGGTGGAGAGAAGGTAGGCATCTAGAACGGCTTGCTTTAAGGTCTAAGGTACTGAGAGTAACCGCAGCTCTACCTGTGAGATGCACTCTGAGAACTATAGACCACTGGTCTTCAGGCCAGCTAAACTTTTTAGCTAGGACCTCAAAAGTAGTAAAAAACACATCTATCTCTGTCTCAACGAATGATGGCATTATCTTACTTGCCTGGGAGATGCTAAAGCTTACTTGAAGTTTAGCTTCAGCTTGTTGGCGCCGAGTGTAGTGTGTTGTTTCCAAGTCGAGTTCTTTTCTACGGTATTCTAGAGCATTATCGGCTTGCTTCTTACTGTGCTCACGTTGTATCTCCAGATCACGTTCTTTTACTTCAAGCTGTTCCCTCTCATGCTCACGTTGGAATTCAACCTGCTCACGTTGTAGGGCAGCTTGTTCTTTCTGGAGCTGCAGAGCCTCCTTCTGGGGTTCACGTTCAAGGGCAGCCTCGCGTTCCTGTTCTTCTTTCTTTAGGGCAGCCTCGCGTTCCTTGAATTGCAGAGCTTCTTTTTGGTGTTCACGCTCTACTTTCGCTAGTTCTAACTTAACTTCATAGCTGCCAGAGCTTGCCAGTCTGCAATGGAATAGTTTTCGTGAGAATCAGAGTCTATATTTCCATTATCAAAGAGGTGGTCAAGGATAAGGTTATGCAATTCACTTTTGTTGGATCCATGGGGAACATCTAGTTGGTACTCATGTGCTAGAGTTTGTAATTCTGTCCTCTTGGCACGAATTAAGTTCCCTACTTCATTTGCTAGATCACTACGAAATGCTGAGAGACGAAACATTTTGAGATATCAAACAGATGTACAGATAATATACCTGTGGTATTATAAGTGTCAGTAACAGGATGACGTGGCAACTGGTGACTATCCTGTGGGAATTCAATCGTTAATGTGAAAACAATTAACGTTAATATTAGATGTTAAGTGATTAAATAATCAAAATGCAGGGAAATCTTGTACCCGGTACTCTATATACGAGAATAGGGGCAAGAAAATCCTACTAAAATAAATGAAACTTTGATAGTTTCAAAAGTGAGAGGTAGTCCAAAAACGTAGGGATACCTTGCCGGGTCTCTATAGGACAGGAGCAAGAGGTTTCCTACTTAACTAGATGACACTTACAGAATTAGCGTTCTTTGTACTCTGGAAAATATTGCCAATTCCCTACCTGTGTAAGTATCATAATCTCTGACCGACGTGTAGGGGTGCGAGTGTCAACTGGTGACGAGAACTGCTGTTGGAGTCCCAACTCAACAGCGTAGTCCGTGCTAGAAGAACTATGGCCCTCTTTATCCTCCTTCGGTCGGATTACAGAAGATAGGGTACGTGGCCCGAAGACAAACCAAAGTACCAGGGGTACCAAAGGGGGTGATCTGCCGTAAATGAGAAATATTCTAGGGACGAGAATAAGGTGGAAACACGAGTAATAACACCGAGGGATGAACAACCAATTAAGAGAGTGACTGTGGCCACCAGACACCACGTAAACAGTCATCCAACACTCATAAAATGTTACACCTCAGAAAGCACAAAATACACAGCACCATAAATTATTGAAAGTTATGAAATTATTGAAAAAGCAACGTGTAACAAAGCCAAGTACACTTACCACAAATTGAAATGATTGGTCTAGTATCAGTACCCGAGTGAAGCTCCTAGGACAGGCCCCCATTAATGTGACGAGAAATGTAGGTGTTAAGGCAGTCTTCTCTATGGCTGGTGGAAATGCCAATCACGTTAGAAAAAAAAAGAGAAACAAAATGTTGACTGCTTGGCGGTTGTCTCCTGTGGTAAAGTGAGAGGGAAAAACACGCAAAACAAATCTTATAAATAATGAACTTTAATTTACTTTAAACAAATAGAAACAAAATAAAGATAATCCCTTGGCAGTGTACAGTGTGGATCAAAATATACAAACACAAAACACAATATAAAATAAAATAATGATTACATTACTCTACAATAAGCAAGACAAAAATTAGTTAAATGGTGCTGAGAATAGTTAGCTGGCTGAAACCTCTACTAATATACAGGAAGTATGCTAGATAGAAGCATCAGCTCTAGAGCACGAGAATATTCTGAGGCCAACTGCTCGTGCGAGACTATAATATAGGCGATGCAGATGGCGCTGGGGTCGCGTGAAGTCGCTGATTCACCAATGGGGAGAGTGATGGTTTGAAGTGGTCGTTTGGTGATCGACTAGTGGTGCAGCGACAGTGAAGGAGGGGGGGTGAGGAGTGAGAGTAGTGTACTCCCTGTAGGACGTCTGTTATTCCACTTATATACTCTTGAATGTGGTATCTTGATGTTGCAGAACTATAGAAGTAACGCGATGTAGGAAGGAGCAGGCTAAAAATCTCTCTTGAAAGAGATTACTGTCACAACATATATAATATATATATATATATATATATATATTATTTATATCTATATATATATATATATATATATATATATATATATATATATATATATATATATATATATATATATATGCAAACCAGCCTGAATGGTCCCAGGACTATATGCGACTGAAAACTCACACCCCAGAAGTGACTCGAACCCATACTCCAGGAGCAATGCAACTGGTAACTACAGCCATCTCCAGGAGCAACGCAACTGGTAACTACAGGACGCCTTATCCACTTGACCATCACGACCGGACATAAGGAAGTGATAGCCGAAGCTATTTGAACCACTTCCCCGCCGGCACACGGATAGTTATCTTGGGATAGCATTTATCAAATCACCTCATTCTTTGGGGCACACGAAACCAGTTGCGTTGCTCCTGGGAGTATGGGTTCGAGTCACTTCTGGGGTGTGAGTTTTCAGTCACATATAGTCCTGGGGACCATTCAGGCATGTTTGCATTTGTGTTCCTCATGTGTGCCCCAAAGAATGAGGTGATTTGATAAAATGCTATGCCCAAGATACCATCCATGTGCCGGCGGGGAAGTGGTTCAAATAGCTTCGGCTATCACTTCCTTATGTCCGGTCGTGATGGTCAAGGGATTAAGGTGTCCTGTAGTTACCAGTTGCGTTGCTCTGGGAGTATGGGTTCGAGTCACTTCTGGGGTGTGAGTTTTCAGTCATATATTATATATATATATATAATATATATATATATATATATATAATATATATATATAATATATATATATATATATAATATATATATATATATATATAATTATCAAATGGAAGGGAGTACCACCTCTGGCTGGAAGAAGGGGGACCATAGCCTCGGAGGAAACCAGCATAAAGCATTAGAGGGAATGTTTAGATCCCTCCAATACAGTTTCTGTGTGCTTTTTCTCTACCACCCCTTCCTTTTTTTGTGCTTATTATGTATTGATGGTTACAAGATATGCATAGGTGATACAAAAATGAATACAAAAGGTGCTTAAAGGTTATGGATCTCTTGAAAAACACAACAAGGGAAACATGATGAATGTCACAGACAGGTTCGAACCTTGTTACAAGTCAAACACTTCTTCGAATTCCTCTGAAGTTGGACTATGCCCAAGACGCAACAGGCATTTCCCCTCCCTTTC
>WNGS01006637.1:41428-79783 GCA_020271785.1 Procambarus virginalis
CAATATGTCAATGCAATCGGAAACATTGAATGGAATCATAACATATTCAGTATAGCATATATTGTTATTACGTGCAAAAGATGGTGCAGTTTTTCAAAAAAGCATGTTTTTACCTGTCACAGTTGTGGCATTTATATAGTAGGTATATAAAAACATGCGCAAATTCGAATGAGTGAAAATTTCAAAGCCATCGGTGAAGAACTTTCGGAGATTTCAGCGTGTGTTGCTCTTACGTCCAACAGATGGCGCTATTTTTCAAGAAAAGTTTTCATTTTTTTTCCTGTCACAGGTGAGGCATGTATATAGAAGGTATATAAAAACACGCGCCTCTTCGAATGCAACGTTCTATCAAAATTTCAAAGCAATCGGTAAAGAGGTGTCGAAGATTTCCCTCACATGAAAAACAGTTTAAAAACAAAAATATAATTTTCCTGGCACAAACGTGACATGTATATAGTATGTATATAAAAACCTGCTCGGATGTGAATGGAACGTTGTGTGAAAATTTCAAAGCAATTACTGAAGAACTTTCGAAGATTAGCGATTTTGAACAAACGAACATATACATTTTTATGTATATAGATACGGATGCAACGGTTGAGGAATTCACAGAACAAATAAACAAAATACAGACAGAATAGCCTCGACAATCTGGCATACTCATTACCTAATATTATCTTCCTATGAAACTTCAAACTGCCTACTCTAAGATAGAGAATAGCAAACAATAATATTATACCAGGATATTTATCTGGAAATAACCACCTATTGCTCATAAAACTACTTAGATTCTGTGAAAAAATGTCCACTCAACCAGCAGATAATGGAGACAACTAGTAACGAAAATATTCTAGATCTTATCATGGGACATTAGATCAATCAGGGACAATACAATTACAGATACGACATACTCAGATCTCAAGTTCATTGAAGTGCAGATTAGCATCAATGCTCGTCTCTGCAGGGATCTGTACACCAGTTGATTGACAGTTGAGAGGCGGTACCAAAGAGCCGAAGCTCAACCCTCGCAAGCACAACTAGGTGAGTACCCTTAATAGGCCTAAAAAATTATCAAGCGAGGGGGATTATTCAATAAATGAAATTTAAATGATAAAAAGATAGACTGGGAAAAATAAACAGGAATCTTACTAACATCCAATGAGAAACTGTTCTATGTAGTACAAATCCCACACAAGGAATAGAACAAGTGACTTCCAAAGCATATAAAGTCTGTCTGAATCATGTTCCTTTGTGGAATACCAGAAATAGGACCAACGTTGTAAGAGAACGCAGACGGCACTACGAAAAAAGGAAAAAAAACGGAAATGCTGAAGCAGACACGATTATCCCGATAAAGAAGGAATAATTTAAACACGGGACTAAAGAAATAGAGCAGAGACTGAAGCAATCATATCAGATTGCAGAATTGCAACTAGAACAGAAAAGTAATATAAGAAATAAAGAAAACCCCAGAATATTTCATCACACATGCTAAATCAAAATTAAGAACCACTGTCAGTATTGGACCTATTCGTACAAGGTACAGGCACAGAGGAAGACTATGAAATTAGTGAAATCCTAAAAAAGCAGTTTGAGGACAAGTTTAGTACTCCAATAAACAGCATGAAAATGGAAAAACCGGACAACTTTTTAATGTATAACATCTAAACTCCTGAAAATGTAAATGATATCAACACATACGCTACAGGCTTTGAAATAGAAATTGACAACATGCCCGTGCACTCAGCCCCAGGTCCAAACTCAAGGAATTCAATATTCATAAATAAATGCAAAGCGCCAGTAGTAGTGTTAAAGAGTTCAGCCCTGTGTTCCCATATTCCTGCATATAAGAGGCATAATTTCCCATCTTTAAATAACTAGAAGACGTTTTGGTTGATTTTATGACACTTGAGAGGAAGCATGATGATACAATTAGAATAAATATCAATTTTGGTTAATTGGGATGAGGCTATCAGGCGTTTGATAAATATGATAAAAAAAATCATGTGATAAATATTATCCATGATAAATATGGTGGTGCAAACCGTGAGAGAGACGATTAGCTTTCCCGTCCGAGGGCGAGGCCCCTAGTGCATTCTGGGTACAGCACAAGCTGTGGTATGATTGGTCGGCAACGGGGGCTTGACCCGGTGGACAAATTACGTCGTGCCCCGGGCGTGACGATGCATGACAACAGGCCCCCCTGCAGGGAAGCGGGAGATCTGAGTTATGTGCTACCAGGAGTCGGCTGAGCGGAAGTGTGCTCGAGAGATTACCAGCCAGGAAGAGGTATAGGCCTCCAGAGGGTAGAAATCGAGCAGCCTACGTGTGCGAACGATGAGGAGGACCTGTCGACTCCTGAGGACAGAAAAAGCTGGACTGATGTAATTGCCTAATTTTACTCACCTAGTTGTGCTTGTGGGGTTAAGCTCTGGATTTTCGGGCCTGCCTCTCAACTGCCAATCAATCACCTGATTTTTTTTGCAACAAGCACACCCAGGAAGCAGCCCGTAGCAGCTGTCTGACTCCCAGGTACCTATTTACTGCTAGGTGAACAGATGCAAGAAACTGCCCATTTGACACAGGTGCGCCACGAAGGGTCTACAGGTGTGCCGCGAAGGGTCCACAGGTGTGCCACGAAGGGTCCACAGGTGTGCCGCATAGGATCTACAGGTGTGCCACGTAGGGTCCACAGGTGTGCCACGAAGGGTCTACAGGTGCGAGACTGATAGAGTGCCAAGACTGATGGAGTGGCAAGACTGATGGAGTCTCAAGACTGATGGAGTACCATGACTGAATGAGTGACGAGACTGATTGAGTGCCATGACTGAGGGAGTGCCAAGACTGATGGAGTTCCAAGACTGATGGAGTGGCAAGACTGATGGAGTTCCAAGACTGATGGAGTCTCAAGGTTGATGGAGTTACAAGACTGATGAAGTGCCAAGACTGATGGAGTGCCAAGACTGATGAAGTGCCAAGACTGATGGAGTGCTGAGACTGATGGAGTGCTAAGACTGATGGAGTGCCAAGACTGATGGAGTGCTAAGACTGATGAAGTGCCAAGACTGATGGAGTGCTGAGACTGATGGAGTGCTAAGACTGATGGAGTGCCAAGACTGATGGAGTCTCAAGGTTGATGGAGTTACAAGACTGATGAAGTGCCAAGACTGATGGAGTGCCAAGACTGATGAAGTGCCAAGACTGATGGAGTGCTGAGACTGATGGAGTGCTAAGACTGATGGAGTGCCAAGACTGATGGAGTGCTAAGACTGATGGAGTGCCAAGACTGATGGAGTGCTGAGACTGATGGAGTGCCAAGACTGATGGAGTGTCAAGACTGATGGAGTGCCAAGACTGATGGAGTGCCAAGACTGATGGAGTGCTAAGACTGATGGAGTGCTAAGACTGATGGAGTGCCAAGACTGATGGAGTGCTGAGACTGATGGAGTGCTGAGACTGATGGAGTGCCAAGACTGATGGAGTGCCAAGACTGATGGAGTGCTGAGACTGATGGAGTGCCAAGACTGATGGAGTGCCAAGACTGATGGAGTGCCAAGACTGATGGAGTGCTGAGACTGATGGAGTGTCAAGACTGATGGAGTGCCAAGACTGATGGAGTGCCAAGACTGATGGAGTGCCAAGACTGATGGAGTGCTAAGACTGATGGAGTGCTGAGACTGATGGAGTGCTGACACTGATGGAGTGCCAAGACTGATGGAGTGCCAAGACTGATGGAGTGCTGAGACTGATGGAGTGCCAAGACTGATGGAGTGCCAAGACTGATGGAGTGCCAAGACTGATGGAGTGCTGAGACTGATGGAGTGCTGAGACTGATGGAGTGCCAAGACTGATGGAGTGCTGAGACTGATGGAGTGCTGAGACTGATAGAGTGCCAAGACTGATGGAGTGTCAAGACTGATGGAGTGCCAAGACTGATGGAGTGCTAAGACTGATGGAGTGCCAAGACTGATGGAGTGCTGAGACTGATGGAGTGCTAAGACTGATGGAGTGCCAAGACTGATGGAGTGCTGAGACTGATGGAGTGCCAAGACTGATGGAGTGCTGAGACTGATGGAGTGCCAAGACTGATGGAGTGCCAAGACTGATGGAGTGCTGAGACTGATGGAGTGCCAAGACTGATGGAGTGCCAAGACTGATGAAGTGCCAAGACTGATGGAGTGCTGAGACTGATGGAGTGTCAAGACTGATGGAGTGCCAAGACTGATGGAGTGCCAAGACTGATGGAGTGCCAAGACTGATGGAGTGCCAAGGCTGATGGAGTGCCAAGGCTGATGGAGTGCTGAGACTGATGGAGTGCCAAGACTGATGGAGTGCTAAGACTGATGGAGTGTCAAGACTGATGGAGTGCTGAGACTGATGGAGTGCTGAGACTGTTGGAGTGCCAAGACTGATGGAGTGCTGAGACTGTTGGAGTGCCAAGACTGATGGAGTGCTGAGACTGATGGAGTGCTGAGACTGTTGGAGTGCCAAGACTGATGGAGTGCTGAGACTGATGGAGTGCTTAGACTGATGGAGTGCCAAGACTGATGGAGTGCTTAGACTGATGGAGTGCTTAGACTGATGGAGTGCTTAGACTGATGGAGTGCTTAGACTGATGGAGTGCCAAGACTGATGGAGTGCTGAGACTGTTGGTGTACCTATATGATGAACCACATCACTTCAGTGTACCGTAGCGCCGTAGAGCCATATCAGTCTATAGTTAGACGTGAACAAACCAACTCTCCTCCTGACGGAGTCCACTATGAATACTGTACACGTGCTGAACAGTTAAACGGAGAGAACCAGTTCACACTGTGCACCAGTACTCACCGGAGTCACGGGCCCCAGGCGCACAAGGCCAGTGAGCCAGTTCACTCTACTACGGCCTCACTCAATCTTCTCACATGACAGAAATCGATACAGAACGAAACTGAATCATCACAGAAATACTAAGCTTAATTCCGGATATCTACTTCACTCTGCCTGATAAAGAACCTCAACTGTTTATAATAAAGGTATTTTCATTATTATGCCTTAATGAACACTCTTTGCTACCTAATGCTTGCCTTCAGTAAGAGCTTCAGCTGCGGATTCGAACGAAGTTTCAACACTATGAGTCGTTCCTCCGGCAGTGATTGGATAATTTCCAATCTCATGTATCAGAGTTTTGGTCGCGTGTGATCCTCTGTTTTCAGGGTTCACGAGGGACTGTTGGGCGTTCTCAACGGGATAGTGGTACTCCTTCCCAACGGGAGAGTGGTACTCCTTCCCAACGGGAGAGTGGTACTCCTTCCCAACGGGAGAGTGGTACTCCTTCCCAACGGGAGAGTGGTACTCCTTCCCAACGGGAGAGTGGTACTCCTTCCCAACGGGAGAGTGGTACTCCTTCCCAACGAGAGAGTGGTGCTCCTTCCAACGGGAGAGTGGTACTCCTTCCCAACGGGAGAGTGGTACTCCTTCCCAACGGGAGAGTGGTACTCCTTCCCAACGGGAGAGTGGTACTCCTTCCCAACGGGAGAGTGGTACTCCTTCCCAACGAGAGAGTGGTGCTCCTTCCCAACGGGAGAGGTACTCCTTCCCAACGGGAGAGTGGTACTCCTTCCCAACGGGAGAGAGTACCGTCCCATCATGGCAGCTACTGGCGCAAGCTCTACTCCTTAACAATTCGATTCTTGGTCTGCAAAGAATCTGATAACCTTTACTGATAACCAAATATGTCCTCTAATGATTACCAAAGAATACCTCTACTGATTACTAAAGATGTCCTTAACTGATTACCAAGTTGTTCTCTTCTAATTACCAAAAATGTCTTCTACTAATTACCAAAAATGTCTCACAAACTGTCGGTATACTTTCTATAATCAGATATTATGGTCCCCACTCTGCTCTCCTCTCACTATACTACGCACTAATCTATCCCTATCTTACATCTGATATCTACGCATGGGGCTCAACCATTACAAACCACTTCAAGTCCATCATCACCCAGCAAAAATCTGCTATCAGAACTATAACAAACTCCGTCTTCAGACAACACTCAGCCCCTCTGTTAAAGTCTCTTCACATGCAAAACATACACTCACTCCATACATTCTCGGGTGTTAATTACATATAAACAATTAAGGACCTGCACGAAACGCGATTTGGTGTTAGTGGCTTTACAAGAACGCAAAAACACCTTGAGGTGCTTCCGGGCTCAGCGTCCCCGCGGCCCGGTCGTCGACCAGGCCTCCTGGTTGCTGGACTGATCAACCAGGCTGTGTTATGTATTGCCTATGTTATGTATTCCCCTAAACCCAATGTATCTTGTGGTATATATAATTAAATAATAAAAATGTCCACTGAAGATAACCAAAGATATACTGAGGATTTTAAAAGATGTCAACTACGGATTACTACTGATGTCAAATGGGAGATTAGCGAAGATGACGACTATGGATTACTAAATACAACAACTGGAATTACCGAAGATGTCCAGTGATGAGCACCAAAGATGTCCAGTGATGAGTACCGAAATGTCCAGTGATGAGTACCGAAGATGTCCAGTGATGAGTACCAAAGATGTCCAGTGATGAGTACCGAAGATGTCCAGTGATGAGTACCAAAGATGTCCAGTGATGATACCAAAGATGATGTCCAGTGATGAGTACCAAAGATGTCCAGTGATGAGTACCAAGATGTCCAGTGATGAGCACCAAAGATGTCCAGTGATGAGTACCACAAGATGTTCAGTGATGAGCACCAAAGATGTCCAGTGATGAGCACCAAAGATGTCCAGTGATGAGCACCAAAGATGCCAGTGATGAGCACCAAAGATGTTCGGTGGTTATTAAAAAAAGTGTCAACTGATGATTACTAAAGGTATGCACTGATGATTAGAAAATATATATACTAATGATTAAAACCGATGTCCAATTACGATTTCCATTCATGTCCACTGAGTATTAAAAAGATGTTCACTGAGGATAACCACACATGTCCACTGAGGATAACCACAGATGTCCACTGAGGATTACCACAGATGTCCACTGAGGATTACCACAGATGTCCACTGTGGATTACCACAGATGTCCTCTGTGGATTACAACAGATGTCCACTGGGATTACCACAGATGTTCACTGGGGATAAACAGATGTCCACTGGGGATTACCAGATATGTCCACTGGGGATTACCAGAGATGTCCACTCGGGATTTCCACAGATGTCTGTGGATTACCACAGAATTCCACTGGGGATTACAACAGATGTCCACTGGGGATTACCACAGATGTCCACTGGGCATTACCACAGATGTTCACTGGGGATTACCAGAGATGTCCACTGAGGATTACCACAGATGTCCACTGGGGATTACCACAGATGTCCACTGGGGATTACCAGAGATGTCCACTGGGGATTTACAGAGATGTCCACTGGGGATTACCACAGATGTTCACTGGGGATTACCACAGATGTCCACCGGGAATTACAAAAGATGTCCACTGGGGATTACCACAGATGTCCACTGGGGATTACAACAGATGTTCACTGTGGATTACCAGAGATGTCCACTGAGGATTACCACAGACGTCCACTGGGGATTACCACATATGTCCACTGGAGATTACCAGAGATGTCCACTGGGGATTACCACATATGTCCACTGGGGATTACCAGAGATGTCCACTGGGGATTACCAGAGAGGTCCACTGGGGATTACCACATATGTCCACTGGGGATTACCACATATGTCCACTGGGGATTACCAGAGATGTCCACTGGGGATTACCCATATGTCCACTGGGAATTACCAGAGAGGTCCACTGGGGATTACCAGATGTCCACTGGGATTACCACATATGTCCACTGGGGATTACCACATATGTCCACTGGAGATTACCAGAGAGGTCCACTGGGGATTACCACATATGTCCACTGGGGATTACCAGAGATGTCCACTGGGGATTACCACAGATGTCCACTGGGGATTACCACAGATGTCCACTGGGGATTACCACAGATGTCCACTGGGATTACCAAAGATGTCACTGGGGATTACCACAGATGTCCACTGGGGATTACAACAGATGTTCACTGTGGATTACCAGAGATGTCCACTGAGGATTACCACAGACGTCCACTGGGNGTGCACCAGCCCCCTGCTGTCTTGTGCACCAGCCCCCTGCTGTCCTTGTGCTCCAGCCCCCTGCTGTCCTTGTGCACCAGCCCCCCTGCTGTCCTTGTGCACCAGCCCCCTGCTGTCCTTGTGCACCAGCCCCCCTGCTGTCCTTGTGCTCCAGCCCCCTGCTGTCTTGTGCACCAGCCCTCTATGCTGTGTCCGTGCACCAGCCCCCTGATTTCCTTGTGCGCCAGCCCCCTGCTGTCCTTGTGCACCAACCCTTGCTGTCCCCGTGCACCTGCCCCCTGCTCTCCCCGTGCACCAGCCTCCTGCTGTCCTAGTGCACCAGCCCCCCTGCTTTCCTTGTGCACCAGCCCCCTTCTGTCCTTTTGCACCAGCTCCCTGCTGTCCATGTGCACCAGCCACCCCTGCTGTCCTTGTGCACCAGCCACCCCTGCTGTCCTTGTGCACTAGGCCCCTGCTGTCCTTGTGCACCAGCCACCCCTGCTGTCCATGTGCACCAGCCCCCTGCTGTCCTTGTGCACCAGCCACCCCTGCTGTCCTTGTGCACCAGCCCCCCTGCTGTCCTTGTGCTCCAGCCCCCTGCTGTCTTGTGCACCAGCGCCCTATGCTGTCGCCGTGCACCAGCCCTCTGCTGTCCTGGTGCACCAGCCCCTGCTTTCCTTGTGCACCAGCCCCTGCTGTCCTTGTGCACCAGCCCCCTGCTGTCCTTGTGCACCAGCCCCCTGCTGTCCTTGTGCACCATCCCCCTTCTATCCTTGTGCACCTGCCTCCTGCTCTCCATATGCACCAGCCCCTGCTGTCCCCGTGCACCAGCCCTCAGCTGTCCCCGTGCACCAGCCCTCTGCTGTCCCCCTGCACCAGCCCCCTGCTGTAATATTGCACCAGCCCCCTGCTGTCCCCGTGCACCAGCCCCCTGCTGTCCCCGTGCACCAGCCCCCTGCTGTCCCCGTGCACCAGCCCCCTGCTGTCCCCGTGCACCAGCCCACTGCTGTCTCCGTGCACCAGCCCACTGCTGTCTCCGTGCACCAGCCCCCTGCTGTCTCCGTGCACCAGCCCCCTGCTGTCCTCGTGCACCAGTCCCCTGCTGTCCCCGTGCACCAGTCCCCTGCTGTCCCCGTGCACCAGCCCCCTGCTGTCCCCGTGCACCAGCCCCTGCTGTCCCCGTGCACCAGCCCACTGCTGTCTCCGTGCACCAGCCCCCTGCTATCCCCGTGCACCAGCCCCCTGCTGTCCCCGTGCACCAGCCCCCTGCTGTCCCCGTGCACCAGCCCCCTGCTGTCCTCATGCACCAGCCCCCTGCTGTCCCCGTGCACCAGTCCCCTGCTGTCCTCGTGCACCAGTCCCCTGCTGTCTCCGTGCACCAGCCTCCTGCTGTCTCCGTGCACCAGCCTCCTGCTCTCCCCGTGCACCAGCCTCCTGCTGTCTCCGTGCACCAGCCTCCTGCTGTCTCCGTGCACCAGCCTCCTGCTCTCCCCGTGCACCAGCCTCCTGCTGTCCTTGTGCACTTTCACGATAGCTTTCCTAGGAAGCAAAATTTTCCGTCCACTTCCACCTCATGAAGGAGGACGAAGCCTAAAACTGGGACTGGTAAAGCCTCGCTCGGGGACTCGTGTACAACCCATCCTCGACTCAAGTACATTCCATCCAGCGGTCGACCCCACAGACGCATTCGTTAATGTTTACAGGCTGTTCATTCAAAACGAGAATTTTCTCAAATATAAATTAATATTATAATATATTAACATATTGTGCATATATAGGCATAGGTTACGTTAGGTGTTTACGTTCTGTTGGCAATTATTTGTATTTGTAGTACTTGGGTGAGGCATTTACAGCGTTGTGGTTCGAACACAATTTGTCAGTGAAGCACTTGTTCCGGAAGTGATTGAACGTCAACAGTTGTGAGTCATTTGTAAACCGTGTTTCATTTATAAACAGGGGGTTTGGCGGGTGCATGGAATCATTTTTGGGTCTTTGTTTGGAGGACGGGCTGCCGTGTGGGAGGGTGAAGCCTCGCGAGGGGAACATCTAAGGCTGGAGTGACAACTTCAAAGACTCGTTCCTTGTCACAACTGGAGATAACATCACCACACGGAAGCTCACGTCTAGCTCAAACCCTTAAATTAATATTAGCAACCATGAAATTTTGTCTGACTTCAAAGCTGTGCTTTAATGGGTTCGAAAGACCCATTGACTCAAACTCCTTATGTAAGATTCTCCAAAATACTTAACATTCCTACCTGTACCAACTAAGGAAAATTTTTTGGGATTGTTTATTAAGAAGACTTCAGTTGAAACAGTTAAACTGAACTTTGGTTTCACTGACTCGCGTAGTTAACTGTCGCACGTTGGGTGAAGGTGAGCCACAGGTCACAGAGAGACACTCCAGGACTCAGCAAGAAGTTCTGCAGTACTCTGTATACCAAGTACTCTAGTACTGATAGATTGCAGAGTAGCGAAACTGGCTTCCCAGTCTCGCTTCAAATATGGAATCAAATGACCCTTTCCAGAAGAAGTCAAATCGAACAAATGCATAACATCACACGAGTTCAACAAGTACTGTAGTAGTGAAAACTAACATCACTTGAGTACAACAAGAACAATGTCTGTATGATAACATCAACAGAGTACAACAAGAACACTGTGTGTAGGATAACATCAACAGAGTACAACAAGAACACTGTGTATACGATAACATCACCGGAGTACAACAAGAACACTGTGTGTACGATAACATCAACAGAGTACAACAAGAGCAATGTATGATAACATGACCAGAGTACAACAAGAACAATGTCTGTACGATAACATGACCAGAGTACAACAACAACAATGTACGATAACATCAACAGAGTACAACAAGAACAATGTCTGTACGATAACATCAACAGAGTACAACAAGAACACTGTGTGTACGATAACATCAACAGAGTACAACAAGAACAATGTATGATAACATGACCAGAGTACAACAAGAACACTGTGTGTACGATAACATCAACAGAGTACAACAAGAACAATGTATGATAACATGACCAGAGTACAACAAGAACACTGTGTGTATGACAACATCACTGTCAAACAAAACACTCCGAGTCATCATAAAGACAGCCTTGAGTGTCTCACAGTAAACAAGAGGAAGCGAGTACCGAGAGTGGTGGACTTGGTTTACAATGTTAAATAAATATTTTGAAAAGTGTTCGAATTGAACAAAAGCTACGTGGAACGTGTTGAACCGTCATTAGGTGCTGTTATTACTAAGTGGGTTGGGTTCTTACAAGCACTCCAGCCTCTTATTGCTCATTGTTTTGCACTCTCAGCACCGTCAAACCTGCGTGTAGTGACACAGACGCTCTCAGATCAGACGATGATAATAACAAGAGAATCTGTGATAAGCCTCTAGTAAGGGGGGGGGGGGGGGGACGTGGACCTGAAAACTCTGATTTTCGTAATACATTAATATTAAGAACAATGGCTGAGTGTGCTTACTGGTGTCATATATGGAGCACTGGGTACTGCTGGTGTCATATATGGAACACTGGGTACTGCTGGTGTCATATATGGAACACTGGGTACTGCTGGTGTCATATATGGAGCACTGGGTACTGCTGGTGTCATATATGGAGCACTGGGTACTGCTGGTGTCATATATGGAGCACTGGGTACTGCTGGTGTCATGTATGGAACACTGGGTACTGCTGGTGTCATATATGGAGCACTGGGAACTGCTGGTGTCATATATGGAGCACTGGGTACTGCTGGTGTCATATATGGAGCACTGGGTACTGCTGGTGTCATATATGGAGCACTGGGTACTGCTGGTGTCATATATGGAGCACTGGGTACTGCTGGTGTCATATATGGAGCACTGGGTACTGCTGGTGTCATATATGGAGCACTGCGTACTGCTGGTGTCATGTATGGAACACTGGGTACTGCTGGTGTCATGTATGGAACACTGGGTACTGCTGGTGTCATATATGGAGCACTGGGAACTGCTGGTGTCATATATGGAGCACTGGGTACTGCTGGTGTCATATATGGAGCACTGGGTACTGCTGGTGTCATATATGGAGCACTGGGTACTGCTGGTGTCATATATGGAGCACTGGGTACTGCTGGTGTCATATATGGAGCACTGAGTACTGCTGGTGTCAGATATGGAGCACTGGGTACTGCTGGTGTCATATATGGAGCACTGGGTACTGCTGGTGTCATATATGGAGCACTGGGTACTGCTGGTGTCATATATGGAGCACTGGGTACTGCTGGTGTCATATATGGAGCACTGGGTACTGCTGGTGTCATATATGGAGCACTGGGTACTGCTGGTGTCATGTATGGAACACTGGGTACTGCTGGTGTCATGTATGGAACACTGGGTACTGCTGGTGTCATATATGGAGCACTGGGAACTGCTGGTGTCATATATGGAGCACTGGGAACTGCTGGTGTCATATATGGAGCACTGTGTACTGCTGGTGTCATATATGGAGCACTGGGTACTGCTGGTGTCATATATGGAGCACTGGGTACTGCTGGTGTCATGTATGGAACACTGGCTACTGCTGGTGTCATATATGGAGCACTGGGAACTGCTGGTGTCATATATGGAGCACTGGGTACTGCTGGTGTCATATATGGAGCACTGGGTACTGCTGGTGTCATATATGGAGCACTGGGTACTGCTGGTGTCATATATGGAGCACTGGGTACTGCTGGTGTCATATATGGAGCACTGGGTACTGCTGGTGTCATATATGGAGCACTGGGTACTGCTGTTGTCATGTATGGAACACTGGGTACTGCCGGTGTCATGTATGGAACACTGGGTACTGCTGGTGTCATATATGAAGCACTGGGAACTGCTGGTGTCATATATGGAGCACTGGGAACTGCTGGTGTCATATATGGAGCACTGGGTACTGCTGGTGTCATGTATGGAACACTGGCTACTGCTGGTGTCATATATGGAGCACTGGGTACTGCTGGTGTCATGTATGGAACACTGGGTACTGCTGGTGTCATATATGGAGCACTGGGAACTGCTGGTGTCATATATGGAGCACTGGGTACTGCTGGTGTCATAAATGGAGCACTGGGTACTGCTGGTGTCATATATGGAGCACTGGGTACTGCTGGTGTCATATATGGAGCACTGGGTACTGCTGGTGTCATATATGGAGCACTGGGTACTGCTGGTGTCATATATGGAGCACTGGGTACTGCTGGTGTCAGATATGGAGCACTGGGTACAGCTGGTGTCATATATGGAGCACTGGGTACTGCTGGTGTCATATATGGAGCACTGGGTACTGCTGGTGTCATATATGGAGCACTGGGTACTGCTGGTGTCATGTATGGAGCACTGGGTACTACTGGTGTCATATATGGAGCACTGGGTACTGCTGGTGTCATATATGGAGCACTGGGTACTGCTGGTGTCATATATGGAGCACTGGGTACTGCTGGTGTCATGTATGGAGCACTGGGTACTGCTGGTGTCATATATGGAGCACTGGGTACTTCTGGTGTCATATATGGAGCACTGGGTACTGCTGGTGTCATATATGGAGCACTGGGTACTGCTGGTGTCATATATGGAGCACTGGGTACTGCTGGTGTCATATATGGAGCACTGGGTACTGCTGGTGTCAGATATGGAGCACTGGGTACTGCTGGTGTCATATATGGAGCACTGGGTACTGCTGATGTCATATATGGAGCACTGGGTACTGCTGGTGTCATATATGGAGCACTGGGTACTGCTGGTGTCATGTATGGAGCACTGGGTACTGCTGGTGTCATATATGGAGCACTGGGTACTGCTGGTGTCATATATGGAGCACTGGGTACTGCTGGTGTCATATATGGAGCACTGGGTACTGCTGGTGTCAGATATGGAGCACTGGGTACTGCTGGTGTCATATAGGGAGCACTGGGTACTGCTGGTGTCATATATGGAGCACTGGGTACTGCTGGTGCATGTATGGAGCACGGGTACTGCTGGTGTCATATATGGAGCATAGGTACTGCTGGTGTCATATATGGAGCACTGGGTACTGCTGTGTCATGTATGGAACACTGGGTACTGCTGGTGTCATGTATGGAACACTGGGTACTGCTGGTGTCATATATGGAGCACTGGGTACTGCTGGTGTCATATATGGACACTGGGTACTGCTGGTGTCATATATGGAGCACTGGGTACTGCTGGTGTCATATATGGAGCACTGGGTACTGCTGGTGTCATGTAAGGAGCACTGGGTACTGCTGGTGCCATGTATGGAATACTGGGTACTGCTGGTGCCATGTATGGAACACTGGGTACTGCTGGTGTCATGTATAGAACACTGGGTACTGCTGGTGTCATGTATGGAACACTGGGTACTGCTGGTGTCATGTATGGACACTGGGTACTGCTGGTGTCATGTATGGAACACTGGGTACTGCTGGTGTCATGTATGGAACACTGGGTACTGCTGGTGTCATATATGGAGTTTCATGACTCGTGACAAAAACATTTCATTCACTGTAAGCCTACCGACTATCCAGGAAGAGATGGAAGCAATATCGCTGGAGCGGAGGCTGTAGACAGGAATGGGACTAAAGCAGAAATTCATGACGTTCTGAACTCTGATCCAGTTCGCCCAGATAAAGATGACAGTAGACAGGAAGGTGTAACACACCAACCCGTCCTCCTAATAGAACGTCGCATTTTGACGTATATTCTACCTAAGGCCAAAAATCGTCTTACTTGGAAATGATAGAGGGTCGCGAAATTGACACACTGTTCCGTTTTCTGTGACATATATATGGACTTGGTGTCCATATATATGGTGTTTTGGGTCCTCTGGTAGGTTAGGATAGGGCACTTTAAAACGACAGTTTCTTGACGTTTCGAAACCTTAGGAGGACGGGCTGACCTGACAGCGCAATAGGTACCGACACTACAACAGGCCTCGATAAGGAGACAGACCAGAAAGACGGACATTTGCAAATTCTATGCAAGGGCGTTTGCAGACATAGATATTCTGGTAAGGAAAAGTGATTGAAATACAGCGACCCCCATCTCCAAAAAATGACTATATATACTTAAGAGGGAAAATGTCGTTTTGGATCAACTTGCAGGTATTTCTATCCAGACATGTGCAAAACCTCTTTGAGGAGACAAAAGGGTTTGATCTCAATTTCCCAGACTTTCTCATGAAAGGCAAAGAACGCTGCAGGATGAGTGGCAAACATGAAAATAGTTGTGGTGGAAACTCAAAACAATTCTAAGACCAAGAAGAAAAAGGTTTCAAAAGGTGGAGAGGAGAGAGAGAGAGAGAGCGAGGAGAGAGAGAGAGAGGAGAGAGAGAGAGAGAAGAGAGAGGAGGAGGGAGAGAGAGAGAGGAGAGAGAGGTATGGTACTGTGAACTGGGGAAGACCCACTTGCATTCAAGTCACAGGTACAATCACACCCCACAACAGGTACAATCACACCCCACAACACCCACAACCACTACAGGGACTACAACCAGTACTGCTCAGAAAAAATGCGATATTCCCATGCATACAGACCTTCCTGAAAAATCTTCCGGTCAAAATACACAAAATACAGTATCCTCATTCACCTTTGCCAGGACTAAAGACAAAGTAAAAAAACAAAGTACCTTTCATAAATGGCCTTTCACACAGGCAAGCAGTATTTGAGATTTCACGGAAACCCATGCAGGGAATTCTTGGACATTGAGATGGAGCCGGTCGGCCGAGCGGACAGCACGCTGGACTTGTGATCCTGTGGTCCTGGGTTCGATCCCAGGCGCCGGCGAGAAACACTGGGCAGAGTTTCTTTCACTCTATGCCCCTGTTACCTAGCAGTAAAATAGGTACCTGGGTGTTAGTCAGCTGTCACGGGCTGCTTCCTGGGGGTGGAGGCCTGGTCGAGGACCGGGCCGCGGGGACACTAAAAAGCCCGGAAATCATCTCAAGATAAACGCAAGATAACCTGGATACAGAACATAATCTATATAGATATGATAGAGTAAATAAGTCACATGGAGGAGTAGGTCTGTATATTAGAGAGGACCTTGTATGCTCGGAGCTCCTTAACTCTACAAATGAGGTGATAGAAGTACTGGGAATAAGGATAGATAAAATAAACTTAGTTATTATTCTAATACTAGCTGTACTCGGCCATGCGTTGCTTTGGCTCAGCAACGCTGAGCCACAATGTTGCTCATCCTCCCCACCATCCCCCACTTCCCTGTCGCCTTGTCCTCCTCACCATTCTCTACTCCCGTCCCCTCGTCCTCCCCACTATTCCCCATTCCCTCGTCCGATGCATTCCCAAATGATCTGATGTTCCCATCAGAAAATTGGGAACATCAAATGATCTGATGTTCCCATCACTGAAATATAAGAAAAACAGTTAAACAAACGAAATTAAAAACAATGAAAAAATAAAAAAATAAACTATACTCATGAAATGAACGGTATGGAAAACAACACAGCTCAATTTCAATGCAATGTCACACATAATAATTAAATCAAAATGAAAATAAACAACAGAGTTCAATTCCAATGCAATGTCACACAAAATAATTAAATCAAACTGAAAATATATTGAAATCTATGAAAAATTAAATTATCAATGAAATTGGAAACATTGAAATGGAATCTTTACATATTTAGTATAGCGTGCGTTGCTCTTACATGCAACAGATGGCGCTGTTTTTTTAAAAAAAAAAGCATGTTTTTACCTGTCACAGGCATGGCATCTATACTTATACTCACGAAATGAACGGTATGGTAAACAACACAGCTCAATTCCAACGCAGTGTCACACAAAATAATTCAATCAAAATGAAAATAAATTGAAATCTATGAAAGTTCAATATGTCAATGCAATCGGAAACATTGAAATGGAATCATAACATATTCAGTATAGCATATATTGTTATTACGTGCAAAAGATGGTGCAGTTTTTCAAAAAAGCATGTTTTTACCTGTCACAGTTGTGGCATTTATATAGTAGGTATATAAAAACATGCGCAAATTCGAATGAGTGAAAATTTCAAAGCCATCGGTGAAGAACTTTCGGAGATTTCAGCGTGTGTTGCTCTTACGTCCAACAGATGGCGCTATTTTTCAAGAAAAGTTTTCATTTTTTTTCCTGTCACAGGTGAGGCATGTATATAGAAGGTATATAAAAACACGCGCCTCTTCGAATGCAACGTTCTATCAAAATTTCAAAGCAATCGGTAAAGAGGTGTCGAAGATTTCCCTCACATGAAAAACAGTTTAAAAACAAAAATATAATTTTCCTGGCACAAACGTGACATGTATATAGTATGTATATAAAAACCTGCTCGGATGTGAATGGAACGTTGTGTGAAAATTTCAAAGCAATTACTGAAGAACTTTCGAAGATTAGCGATTTTGAACAAACGAACATATACATTTTTATGTATATAGATACGGATGCAACGGTTGAGGAATTCACAGAACAAATAAACAAAATACAGACAGAATAGCCTCGACAATCTGGCATACTCATTACCTAATATTATCTTCCTATGAAACTTCAAACTGCCTACTCTAAGATAGAGAATAGCAAACAATAATATTATACCAGGATATTTATCTGGAAATAACCACCTATTGCTCATAAAACTACTTAGATTCTGTGAAAAAATGTCCACTCAACCAGCAGATAATGGAGACAACTAGTAACGAAAATATTCTAGATCTTATCATGGGACATTAGATCAATCAGGGACAATACAATTACAGATACGACATACTCAGATCTCAAGTTCATTGAAGTGCAGATTAGCATCAATGCTCGTCTCTGCAGGGATCTGTACACCAGTTGATTGACAGTTGAGAGGCGGTACCAAAGAGCCGAAGCTCAACCCTCGCAAGCACAACTAGGTGAGTACCCTTAATAGGCCTAAAAAATTATCAAGCGAGGGGGATTATTCAATAAATGAAATTTAAATGATAAAAAGATAGACTGGGAAAAATAAACAGGAATCTTACTAACATCCAATGAGAAACTGTTCTATGTAGTACAAATCCCACACAAGGAATAGAACAAGTGACTTCCAAAGCATATAAAGTCTGTCTGAATCATGTTCCTTTGTGGAATACCAGAAATAGGACCAACGTTGTAAGAGAACGCAGACGGCACTACGAAAGAAGGAAAAAAAACGGAAATGCTGAAGCAGACACGATTATCCCGATAAAGAAGGAATAATTTAAACACGGGACTAAAGAAATAGAGCAGAGACTGAAGCAATCATATCAGATTGCAGAATTGCAACTAGAACAGAAAAGTAATATAAGAAATAAAGAAAACCCCAGAATATTTCATCACACATGCGAAATCAAAATTAAGAACCACTGTCAGTATTGGACCTATTCGTACAAGGTACAGGCACAGAGGAAGACTATGAAATTTGAGACTGAAGCAATCATATCAGATTGCAGAATTGCAACTAGAACAGAAAAGTAATATAAGAAATAAAGAAAACCCCAGAATATTTCATCACACATGCGAAATCAAAATTAAGAACCACTGTCAGTATTGGACCTATTCGTACAAGGTACAGGCACAGAGGAAGACTATGAAATTAGTGAAATCCTAAAAAAGCAGTTTGAGGACAAGTTTAGTACTCCAATAAACAGCATGAAAATGGAAAAACCGGACAACTTTTTAATGTATAACATCTAAACTCCTGAAAATGTAAATGATATCAACACATACGCTACAGGCTTTGAAATAGAAATTGACAACATGCCCGTGCACTCAGCCCCAGGTCCAAACTCAAGGAATTCAATATTCATAAATAAATGCAAAGCGCCAGTAGTAGTGTTAAAGAGTTCAGCCCTGTGTTCCCATATTCCTGCATATAAGAGGCATAATTTCCCATCTTTAAATAACTAGAAGACGTTTTGGTTGATTTTATGACACTTGAGAGGAAGCATGATGATACAATTAGAATAAATATCAATTTTGGTTAATTGGGATGAGGCTATCAGGCGTTTGATAAATATGATAAAAAAAATCATGTGATAAATATTATCCATGATAAATATGGTGGTGCAAACCGTGAGAGAGACGATTAGCTTTCCCGTCCGAGGGCGAGGCCCCTAGTGCATTCTGGGTACAGCACAAGCTGTGGTATGATTGGTCGGCAACGGGGGCTTGACCCGGTGGACAAATTACGTCGTGCCCCGGGCGTGACGATGCATGACAACAGGCGCCCCTGCAGGGAAGCGGGAGATCTGAGTTATGTGCTACCAGGAGTCGGGCTGAGCGGAAGTGTGCTCGAGAGATTACCAGCCAGGAAGAGGTATAGGCCTCCAGAGGGGTAGAATTCGAGCAGCCTACGTGTGCGAACGATGAGGAGGACGTGTCGACTCCTGAGGGACAGAAAAAGCTGGACTGATGTAATTGCCTAATTTTACTCACCTAGTTGTGCTTGTGGGGGTTAAGCTCTGGATTTTCGGGCCTGCCTCTCAACTGCCAATCAATCACCTGATTTTTTTTGCAACAAGCACACCCAGGAAGCAGCCCGTAGCAGCTGTCTGACTCCCAGGTACCTATTTACTGCTAGGTGAACAGATGCAAGAAACTGCCCATTTGACACAGGTGCGCCACGAAGGGTCTACAGGTGTGCCGCGAAGGGTCCACAGGTGTGCCACGAAGGGTCCACAGGTGTGCCGCATAGGATCTACAGGTGTGCCACGTAGGGTCCACAGGTATGCCACGAAGGGTCTACAGGTGCGAGACTGATAGAGTGCCAAGACTGATGGAGTGGCAAGACTGATGGAGTCTCAAGACTGATGGAGTACCATGACTGAATGAGTGACGAGACTGATTGAGTGCCATGACTGAGGGAGTGCCAAGACTGATGGAGTTCCAAGACTGATGGAGTGGCAAGACTGATGGAGTTCCAAGACTGATGGAGTCTCAAGGTTGATGGAGTTACAAGACTGATGAAGTGCCAAGACTGATGGAGTGCCAAGACTGATGAAGTGCCAAGACTGATGGAGTGCTGAGACTGATGGAGTGCTAAGACTGATGGAGTGCCAAGACTGATGGAGTGCTAAGACTGATGAAGTGCCAAGACTGATGGAGTGCTGAGACTGATGGAGTGCTAAGACTGATGGAGTGCCAAGACTGATGGAGTCTCAAGGTTGATGGAGTTACAAGACTGATGAAGTGCCAAGACTGATGGAGTGCCAAGACTGATGAAGTGCCAAGACTGATGGAGTGCTGAGACTGATGGAGTGCTAAGACTGATGGAGTGCCAAGACTGATGGAGTGCTAAGACTGATGGAGTGCCAAGACTGATGGAGTGCTGAGACTGATGGAGTGCCAAGACTGATGGAGTGTCAAGACTGATGGAGTGCCAAGACTGATGGAGTGCCAAGACTGATGGAGTGCTAAGACTGATGGAGTGCTAAGACTGATGGAGTGCTAAGACTGATGGAGTGCCAAGACTGATGGAGTGCTGAGACTGATGGAGTGCTGAGACTGATGGAGTGCCAAGACTGATGGAGTGCTAAGACTGATGGAGTGCTGAGACTGATGGAGTGCCAAGACTGATGGAGTGCCAAGACTGATGGAGTGCCAAGACTGATGGAGTGCTGAGACTGATGGAGTGTCAAGACTGATGGAGTGCCAAGACTGATGGAGTGCCAAGACTGATGGAGTGCCAAGACTGATGGAGTGCTAAGACTGATGGAGTGCTGAGACTGATGGAGTGCCAAGACTGATGGAGTGCTGAGACTGATGGAGTGCTAAGACTGATGGAGTGCCAAGACTGATGGAGTGCTGAGACTGATGGAGTGCTGAGACTGATGGAGTGCCAAGACTGATGGAGTGCCAAGACTGATGGAGTGCTGAGACTGATGGAGTGCCAAGACTGATGGAGTGCCAAGACTGATGGAGTGCCAAGACTGATGGAGTGCTGAGACTGATGGAGTGTCAAGACTGATGGAGTGCCAAGACTGATGGAGTGCCAAGACTGATGGAGTGCCAAGACTGATGGAGTGCCAAGACTGATGGAGTGCTGAGACTGATGGAGTGCTAAGACTGATGGAGTGCCAAGACTGATGGAGTGCTGAGACTGATGGAGTGCTGAGACTGATGGAGTGCCAAGACTGATGGAGTGCCAAGACTGATGGAGTGCTGAGACTGATGGAGTGCCAAGACTGATGGAGTGCCAAGACTGATGGAGTGCCAAGACTGATGGAGTGCTGAGACTGATGTAGTGCTGAGACTGATGGAGTGCCAAGACTGATGGAGTGCTGAGACTGATGGAGTGCTGAGACTGATAGAGTGCCAAGACTGATGGAGTGCTGAGACTGATGTAGTGCTGAGACTGATGGAGTGCCAAGACTGATGGAGTGCTGAGACTGATGGAGTGCTGAGACTGATAGAGTGCCAAGACTGATGGAGTGTCAAGACTGATGGAGTGCCAAGACTGATGGAGTGTTAAGACTGATGGAGTGCCAAGACTGATGGAGTGCCAAGACTGATGGAGTGTCAAGACTGATGGAGTGCTGAGACTGATGGAGTGCCAAGACTGATGGAGTGTCAAGACTGATGGAGTGCTGAGACTGATGGAGTGCCAAGACTGATGGAGTGCCAAGACTGATAGAGTGCTAAGACTGATGGAGTGCTAAGACTGATGGAGTGTCAAGACTGATGGAGTGCCAAGACTGATGGAGTGCCAAGACTGATGGAGTGCTGAGACTGATAGAGTGCCAAGACTGATGGAGTGTCAAGACTGATGGAGTGCTAAGACTGATGGAGTGCCAAGACTGATGGAGTGCCAAGACTGATGGAGTGCTAAGACTGATGGAGTGCCAAGACTGATGGAGTGCTGAGACTGATGGAGTGCTAAGACTGATGGAGTGCCAAGACTGATGGAGTGCTGAGACTGATGGAGTGCTAAGACTGATGGAGTGCCAAGACTGATGGAGTGCTAAGACTGATGGAGTGCCAAGACTGATGGAGTGCTGAGACTGATGGAGTGCCAAGACTGATGGAGTGTCCAAGACTGATGGAGTGCTGAGACTGATGGAGTGCCAAGACTGATGGAGTGCTGAGACTGATGGAGTGCCAAGACTGATGGAGTGCCAAGACTGATGGAGTGCTGAGACTGATGGAGTGCCAAGACTGATGGAGTGCCAAGACTGATGAAGTGCCAAGACTGATGGAGTGCTGAGACTGATGGAGTGTCAAGACTGATGGAGTGCCAAGACTGATGGAGTGCAAGACTGATGGAGTGCCAAGACTGATGGAGTGCCAAGGCTGATGGAGTGCCAAGGCTGATGGAGTGCTGAGACTGATGGAGTGCCAAGACTGATGGAGTGCTAAGACTGATGGAGTGTCAAGACTGATGGAGTGCTGAGACTGATGGAGTGCTGAGACTGATGGAGTGCCAAGACTGATGGAGTGCTGAGACTGATGGAGTGCTTAGACTGATGGAGTGCCAAGACTGATGGAGTGCTTAGACTGATGGAGTGCTTAGACTGATGGAGTGCCAAGACTGATGGAGTGCTTAGACTGATGGAGTGCCAGACTGATGGAGTGCCAAGACTGATGGAGTGCTGAGACTGTTGGTGTACCTATATGATGAACCACATCACTTCAGTGTACCGTAGCGCCGTAGAGCCATATCAGTCTATAGTTAGACGTGAACAAACCAACTCTCCTCCTGACGGAGTCCACTATGAATACTGTACACGTGCTGAACAGTTAAACGGAGAGAACCAGTTCACACTGTGCACCAGTACTCACCGGAGTCACGGGCCCCAGGCGCACAAGGCCAGTGAGCCAGTTCACTCTACTACGGCCTCACTCAATCTTCTCACATGACAGAAATCGATACAGAACGAAACTGAATCATCACAGAAATACTAAGCTTAATTCCGGATATCTACTTCACTCTGCCTGATAAAGAACCTCAACTGTTTATTAATAAAGGTATTTTCATTATTATGCCTTAATGAACACTCTTTGCTACCTAATGCTTGCCTTCAGTAAGAGCTTCAGCTGCGGATTCGAACGAAGTTTCAAACACTATGAGTCGTTCCTCCGGCAGTGATTGGATAATTTCCAATCTCATGTATCAGAGTTTTGGTCGCGTGTGATCCTCTGTTTTCAGGGTTCACGAGGGACTGTTGGGCGTTCTCAACGGGATAGTGGTACTCCTTCCCAACGGGAGAGTGGTACTCCTTCCCAACGGGAGAGTGGTACTCCTTCCCAACGGGAGAGTGGTACTCCTTCCCAACGGGAGAGTGGTACTCCTTCCCAACGGGAGAGTGGTACTCCTTCCCAACGGGAGAGTGGTACTCCTTCCCAACGAGAGAGTGGTGCTCCTTCCCAACGGGAGAGTGGTACTCCTTCCCAACGGGAGAGTGGTACTCCTTCCCAACGGGAGAGTGGTACTCCTTCCCAACGGGAGAGTGGTACTCCTTCCCAACGGGAGAGTGGTACTCCTTCCCAACGGGAGAGTGGTACTCCTTCCCAACGGGAGAGTGGTACTCCTTCCCAACGAGAGAGTGGTGCTCCTTCCCAACGGGAGAGTGGTACTCCTTCCCAACGGGAGAGTGGTACTCCTTCCCAACGGGAGAGTGGTACTCCTTCCCAACGGGAGAGAGTACCGTCCCATCATGGCAGCTACTGGCGCAAGCTCTACTCCTTAACAATTCGATTCTTGGTCTGCAAAGAATCTGATAACCTTTACTGATAACCAAATATGTCCTCCAAAGAATACCTCTACTGATTACTAAAGATGTCCTTAACTGATTACCAAGTTGTTCTCTTCTAATTACCAAAAATGTCTTCTACTAATTACCAAAAATGTCTCACAAACTGTCGGTATACTTTCTATAATCAGATATTATGGTCCCCACTCTGCTCTCCTCTCACTATACTACGCACTAATCTATCCCTATCTTACATCTGATATCTACGCATGGGGCTCAACCATTACAAACCACTTCAAGTCCATCATCACCCAGCAAAAATCTGCTATCAGAACTATAACAAACTCCGTCTTCAGACAACACTCAGCCCCTCTGTTAAAGTCTCTTCACATGCAAAACATACACTCACTCCATACATTCTCGGGTGTTAATTACATATAAACAAATTAAGGACCTGCACGAAACGCTATGCGTGTAGTTAGTGGCTTTACAAGAACGCAAAAACACCTTGAGGTGCTTCCGGGGCTCAGCGTCCCGCGGCCCGGTCGTCGACCAGGCCTCCTGGTTGCTGGACTGATCAACCAGGCTGTGTTATGTATTGCCTATGTTTATGTATTCCCCTAAACCCAATATATCTTGTGGTATATATAATTAAATAATAAAAATGTCCACTGAAGATAACCAAAGATATATGAGGTTTTAAAAGATGTCAACTACGGATTACTACTGATGTCAATGGGAGATTAGCGAAGATGACGACTATGGATACTAAATACAACAAACTGGGAATTACCGAAGATGTCCAGTGATGAGCACCCAAAGATGTCCAGTGATGAGTACCGAAGATGTCCAGTGATGAGTACCGAAGATGTCCAGTGATGAGTACCAAAGATGTCCAGTGATGAGTACCGAAGATGTCCAGTGATGAGTACCAAAGATGCCGTGATGAGTACCAACGATGTCCAGTGATGAGTACCAAAGATGTCCAGTGATGAGTACCGAAGATGTCAGTGATGAGTACCAAAGAGTCAGATGCCAGTGAGTACCAAAGTGTTCAGTGATGAGCACCAAAGATGTTCAGTGATGAGCACCAAAGATGTCCAGTGATGAGCACCAAAGATGTCCAATGATGGACACCACAAAAATGTCCAATGATGAGCAACCAAAGATGTCCAGTGATGAGCACCAAAGATGTCCAGTGATGAGCACCAAGATTTCCAGTGATGAGCACAAAAGATGTTCGGTGGTTATTAAAAAAAGTCTCAACTGATGATTACTAAAGGTATGCACTGATGATTAGAGAAATATATATACTAATGATTAAAACCGATGTCCAATTACGATTTCCATTCATGTCCACTGAGTATTAAAAAGATGTTCACTGAGGATAACCACACATGTCCACTGAGGATAACCACAGATGTCCACTGAGGATTACCCAGATGTCCACTGAGGATTACCACAGATGTCCACTGTGGGATTACCACAGATGTCCTCTGTGGATTACAACAGATGTCCACTGGGGATTACCACAGATGTTCACTGGGGATACAACAGATGTCCACTGGGGATACCAGATATGTCCACTGGGGATTACAGAGATGTCCACTCGGGATTTCCACAGATNGCACCAGCCCCCTGCTGTCCTTGTGCACCTGCGCCTGCTGTCCTTGTGCACCAGCCCCCTGCTGTCCATATGCACCTGCGCCTGCTGTCCTTGTGCACCAGCCCCCTGCTGTTCTTGTGCACCAGCCCCCTGCTGTCCATATGCACCTGCGCCTGCTGTCCTTGTGCACCACCACCTGCTGTTCTTGTGCACCTGCGCCTGCTGTCCTTGTGCACCAGCCCCCTGCTGTCCATATGCACCTGCCCCTGCTGTCCTTGTGCACCAGCCCCTTGCTGTCCTTGTGCACCAGCCCCTGCTGTCCTTGTGCACCAGCCCCCTGCTGTTCTTGTGCACCAGCCACCTGCTGTTCTTGTGCACCAGCCCCTGCTGTCCTTGTGCACAAGCCCCCTGCGGTCCTTGTGCACCAGCCCCCTTCTGTCCTTGTGCACCAGCCCCCTGCTGTCCTTGTGCACCAGCCCCCTGCTGTCCTTGTGCACCAGCCCCCTGCTGTCCTTGTGCACCAGCCTCCTTCTGTCCTTGTGCACCAGTCCTCTGCAATCCTCGTGCACCAGTCCCCCTGCTGTCCTTGTGCACCAGCCCCCTGCTGTCCTCGTGCACCAGCCCTTGCTGTCCTCGTGCACCAGCCCCTTCTGTCCTTGTGCACCAGCCCCCTGCTGTCCTTGTGAACCAGCCCCCTGCTGTCCTTGTGCACCAGCCCCCTGCTGTCTTCGTGCACCAGCCCCCTGCTGTCCTTATGCACCAGCCCCCTGCTGTCCTCGTGCACCAGCCCTTGCTGTCCTCGTCACCAGCCCTCTTCTGTCTTTGTGCACCAGCCCCCTGATTTCCGTGTGCACACCCGCCCCCTGCTGTCCTTGTGCACCAGGCCCTTGCTGTCCTCGTGCACTAGCCCCTTCTATCCTTGTGCACCAGCCCCCTTCTGTCCTTGTGCACCAGCCTCCTGCTGTCCATGTGCACCAGCCCCCTGCTGTTCTTGTGCACCAGCCCCCCTGCTGTCCTTGTGCACCAGCCCCCTGCTGTCCTTGTGCACAGCCCCCTGCTGTCCTTGTGCAACAGCCCCCTGCTGTCCTCGTGCACCATCCCTTGCTGTCCTCGTGCACCAGCCCCCTGCTGTCCTTGTGCACCAGCCCCCTGCTGTCCTCGTGCACCAGCCCCCTGCTGTCCTTGTGCACCAGCCCCCTGCTGTCCTTGTGCACCAGCCCCCTGCTGTCTTCTGCACCAGCCCCCTGCAGTCTTGTGCACCAACCCCCTGCTGTCCTTGTGCACCACCCCCTGCTGTCCTTGTGCACCGCCTCCTGCTGTCCTTGTGCACCAGCCCCCTGCTGTCCTTGTGCACCAGCCCCTGCGGTCTTGTGCACCAGCGCCCTCTGTCCTTGTGCACCACCCCCCCTGCTGTCCTTGCACCAGCCCCCTGCTGTCCTTGTTCACCAGCCCTCCTGCTGTCTATGTGCACCAGCCCCCTATGCTGTCCTTGTGCACCAGCCCCTCTGTCCTTGTGCACCAGCCTCCTGCTGTCCTGTGCACCAGCCTCCTGCTGTCCTTGTGCACCATCCCCCCTGCTGTCCTTGTGCACCAGCCCCCCCCTTCTGTCCTTGTGCACTAGCCCCCCTGCTGTCCTTGTGCTCCAGCCCCCTGTGTCTTGTGCACCAGCCCCTATGCTGTCCCCGTGCACCAACCTTCTGCTTTCCTTGTGCACCAGCCCCCTGCTGTCCTTGTGCACCAACCCTTGCTGTCCCCCGTGCACCAGCCCCCCTGCTGTCCCCGTGCACCAGCCTCCTGCTGTCCTTGTGCACCAGCCCCATGCTGTCCTTGTGCACCAGCCCCATGCTGTCCTTGTGCACCAGCCCCTTGCTGTCCTTGTGCACCAGCCCCATGCTGTCCTTGTGCACCAGCCTCATGCTGTCCTTGTGCACCAGCCCCCTGCTGTCCTTGTGCACCAGCCCCCTGCTTTCCTTGTGCACCTGCGCCTGCTGTCCTTGTGCACCAGCCCCCTGCTGTCCATATGCACCTGCGCCTGCTGTCCTTGTGCACCAGCCCCCTGCTGTTCTTGTGCACCAGCCCCCTGCTGTCCATATGCACCTGCGCCTGCTGTCCTTGTGCACCAGCCACCTGCTGTTCTTGTGCACCTGCGCCTGCTGTCCTTGTGCACCAGCCCCTGCTGTCCATATGCACCTGCGCCTGCTGTCCTTGTGCACCAGCCCCTTGCTGTCCTTGTGCACCAGCCCCCTGCTGTCCTTGTGCACCAGCCCCCTGCTGTTCTTGTGCACCAGCCACCTGCTGTTCTTGTGCACCAGCCCCCTGCTGTCCTTGTGCACAAGCCCCCTGCGGTCCTTGTGCACCAGCCCCCTTCTGTCCTTGTGCACCAGCCCCTGCTGTCCTTGTGCACCAGCCCCCTGCTGTCCTTGTGCACCAGCCCCCTGCTGTTCTTGTGCACCAGCCTCCTTCTGTCCTTGTGCACCAGTCCTCTGCAATCCTCGTGCACCAGTCCCCTGCTGTCCTTGTGCACCAGCCCCCTGCTGTCCTCGTGCACCAGCCCTTGCTGTCCTCGTGCACCAGCCCCTTCTGTCCTTGTGCACCAGCCCCCTGCTGTCCTTGTGAACCAGCCCCCTGCTGTCCTTGTGCACCAGCCCCTGCTGTCTTCGTGCACCAGCCCCCTGCTGTCCTTATGCACCAGCCCCCTGCTGTCCTCGTGCACCAGCCCTTGCTGTCCTCGTACACCAGCCCTCTTCTGTCTTTGTGCACCAGCCCCCTGATTTCCGTGTGCACCCGCCCCCTGCTGTCCTTGTGCACCAGGCCCTTGCTGTCCTCGTGCACTAGCCCCCTTCTATCCTTGTGCACCAGCCCCCTTCTGTCCTTGTGCACCAGCCTCCTGCTGTCCATGTGCACCAGCCCCCTGCTGTTCTTGTGCACCAGCCCCCTGCTGTCCTTGTGCACCAGCCCCCTGCTGTCCTTGTGCAACAGCCCCCTGCTGTCCTTGTGCAACAGCCCCCTGCTGTCCTCGTGCACCATCCCTTGCTGTCCTCGTGCACCAGCCCCCTGCTGTCCTTGTGCACCAGCCCCCTTCTGTCCTCGTGCACCAGCCCCCTGCTGTCCTTGTGCAACAGCCCCCTGCTGTCCTTGTGCACCAGCCCCCTGTTGTCTTCTGCACCAGCCCCCTGCAGTCTTGTGCACCAACCCCTGCTGTCCTTGTGCACCACCCCTGCTGTCCTTGTGCACCGCCTCCTGCTGTCCTTGTGCACTAGCCCCCTACTGTCCTTGTGCACCAGCCCCTGCGGTCTTGTGCACCAGCGCCCATCTGTCCTTGTGCACCACCCCCCCTGCTGTCCTTGCACTAGCCCACCTGCTGTCCTTGTCACCAGCCCTCCTGCTGTCTATGTGCACCAGCCCCCTATGCTGTCCTTGTGCACCAGACCCCATCTGTCCTTGTGCACCAGCCTCCTGCTGTCCATGTGCACCAGCCTCCTGCTGTCCTTGTGCACCATCCACCCCTGCTGTCCTTGTGCACCAGCCCCCCCCCTTCTGTCCTTGTGCACTAGCCCCCCTGCTGTCCTTGTGCTCCAGCCCCTGTTGTCTTGTGCACCAGCCCCTATGCTGTCCCCGTGCACCAACCTTCTGCTTTCCTTGTGCACCAGCCCCCTGCTGTCCTTGTGCACCAACCCTTGCTGTCCCCGTGCACCAGCCCCCCCTGCTGTCCCCGTGCACCAGCCTCCTGCTGTCCTTGTGCACCAGCCCCATGCTGTCCTTGTGCACCAGCCCCATGCTGTCCTTGTGCACCAGCCCCTTGCTGTCCTTGTGCACCAGCCCCATGCTGCCTTGTGCACCAGCCTCATGCTGTCCTTGTGCACCAGCCCCTTGCTGTCCTTGTGCACCAGCCCCCTGCTTTCCTTGTGCACCTGCGCCTGCTGTCCTTGTGCACCAGCCCCCTGCTGTCCATATGCACCTGCGCCTGCTGTCCTGTGCACCAGCCCCCTGCTGTTCTTGTGCACCAGCCCCCTGCTGTCATATGCACCTGCGCCTGCTGTCCTTGTGCACCAGCCACCTGCTGTTCTTGTGCACCTGCGCCTGCTGTCCTTGTGCACCAGCCCCCTGCTGTCCATATGCACCTGCGCCTGCTGTCCTTGTGCACCAGCCCCTTGCTGTCCTTGTGCACCAGCCCCCTGCTGTCCTTGTGCACCAGCCCCCTGCTGTTCTTGTGCACCAGCCACCTGCTGTTCTTGTGCACCAGCCCCCTGCTGTCCTTGTGCACAAGCCCCCTGCGGTCCTTGTGCACCAGCCCCCTTCTGTCCTTGTGCACCAGCCCCTGCTGTCCTTGTGCACCAGCCCCTGCTGTCCTGTGCACCAGCCCCCTGCTGTTCTTGTGCACCAGCCTCCTTCTGTCCTTGTGCACCAGTCCTCTGCAATCCTCGTGCACCAGTCCCTGCTGTCCTTGTGCACCAGCCCCCTGCTGTCCTCGTGCACCAGCCCTTGCTGTCCTCGTGCACCAGCCCCTTCTGTCCTTGTGCACCAGCCCCCTGCTGTCCTTGTGAACCAGCCCCTGCTGTCCTTGTGCACCAGCCCCCTGCTGTCTTCGTGCACCAGCCCCCTGCTGTCCTTATGCACCAGCCCCCTGCTGTCCTCGTGCACCAGCCCTTGCTGTCCTCGTACACCAGCCCTCTTCTGTCTTTGTGCCCCAGCCCCCTGATTTCCGTGTGCACCCGCCCCCTGCTGTCCTTGTGCACCAGGCCCTTGCTGTCCTCGTGCACTAGCCCCCTTCTATCCTGGTGCACCAGCCCCCTTCTGTCCTTGTGCCAGCCTCCTGCTGTCCATGTGCACCAGCCCCTGCTGTTCTTGTGCACCAGCCCCCCTGCTGTCCTTGTGCACCGCCCCTGCTGTCCTTGTGCAACAGCCCCCTGCTGTCCTTGTGCAACAGCCCCCTGCTGTCCTCGTGCACCAGCCCTTGCTGTCCTCGTGCACCAGCCCCTGCTGTCCTTGTGCACCAGCCCCCTTCTGTCCTCGTGCACCAGCCCCCTGCTGTCCTTGTGCAACATCCCCCTGCTGTCCTTGTGCACCAGCCCCTGTTGTCTTCTGCACCAGCCCCNTTTTTTAAATTTTAATTTTGCCCCGAGGGGCGAGTTTATTGGGCAGCGCCACTCATCTTGTGAGTGGACACACCGCCATAGCAGCATGTACACACTCCCCAATAGGAAGAAAACCCCGCTGGGTTGTTCATCCTGTCACTTGTACCCAGACACAGCTGGGACTTGCTTAACTGTCTCAAGTGAACAGCTCCTCAAACAAGAAGATTAACATCTGTCAACCCTTAAAAGCTTACGTTATCTTGCGGGTGCAAAATGGGGGAATCTTTTAAGAACAGTATCAATATTTGACAAATAGTGTTTTCCTAACTCAAACAATGTGGGGTTTATTATTCTACACATATTTCTAATGTCTCTCAGGTGTTCACATTCACGTAGATAGTGGTCAAGGCGGTGTCCATCACTCTCACCACAGATTCTGCAACTTCGCTGATCAACTGTTGTTTCCATTCCATATCTCCATGGATATTTGTATCCAAGACGGATTCTCGCTATTACTGATTCTCTCCCGCGTCCTCCTCCTCTTCGTCCATAATGATTGGGATTGCCAGCTGCAACCATGTTGTACCATCGTACAGATTCACTGGTTTGTGCTTCCATCCCCCCTTTCCTCAGTTACCTTGTCACGGTGATGTTGACCGACAATACCTCTAATTTGTAGTAGAGTCTTGGGTATGAAGTATTCAATATGGTCTCTTTCAGCGCCTTCAGCAGCCAGCACATCTGCTCGTTCATTCCCACATATTCCACATGGGAGGGGATCCACAGAAACTTGATGACTCTTCCCTGATTGGTAAGTATTGTCACAGCTCTCTTAATTTCAGCGACTATTGCAAGATTCTCTGCCCGATTTTTACTTAGGCTTTGCAGTGCTGCTTTTGAATCGGTGCAAATCACTGCACCATTAGTGTTCTGTTCAAGAAACCTTAACGCCATAACAATGCCAGTGAGCTCTACTTGTGTTGAAGAGGCATAGTTCTCAATACGCGCTTTTTCTTAATTTCTTCGTTGGAAAGTATTAACCTTAATTACCGTGTATGCCGCACCAGCCCTGCCATTGACAGGATTTGATGACCCGTCAGTGTAGATTTGATCTAGTTCATGTACGGCTTCTTTATAAATTTCATCGAGATACTTGTGCCTTATGTCTTGTGGTATCATATTGGATTTTTTTCGTTGCAATTTCATTGATGATAATCTTGTATGAGTCATCCTCCCAGGGAGGTAACCTCTCTACAGGCAGGAGCTCACGGACTTGCTCAAGCAGGTGAAGTCCTTCGAGGTAGCAGACTGATCTGTGATGCCATTTTTTACTTGTTCTGTTTCCCCCTGAAAGTAGCACAGACCTCAGTTTTTTTCTTAGCAATGTCATTGTAATGGGGGATCTCTGGCTATCCTAATTGTAAGCTTAGCATTCAGCTCCTTAATTCTGCTTTTAACACTGGGGAGGGACAACTCCTCTCGTAGATTGAACGTTTTGGCAGTTCTTGGAACTCCAAGAATGATTGTCATAGCTTCATTCTGAATGCTTTCGAGCCTTTTCATATCGCTTTGGGAGTAGGTGCATAAGACTGGTGCGGCATAGTCTATGACGGAGCGCACATAGGCTGTGTACATCATTTTAAGCACGGCAATAGAGGCTCCATGTCCATTCCAGGTCATGGCCTTCAATGCACTGAGTCGACTTTTGCATGTTCCTGTGAGTTAGTTGAGCTCCTCTTTCTTTCCCTTGTTAGAGCCGACAGTGACACCAAGGTACCGATAGTGGTCAACCCATTCAAGTGTAACACCCTTAATTTGTAGTTCTTCATTTTCTCCCCGCTTGTGATGAGAGTATGCTTTTGTCTTGTTTGCGGAAAGAGTGAAACCGAGCTCAATACATTTCCTTCCGCGGAGTTCAATGGACTGTTAATTTTCCCAAGGTGGGAGCTTGTATTAGAACATCATCTGCATATCCCAGGAAAGACAATGGCTTGAATTCACTAGCTCTATTGGAAGAGAAACATCTGCAAGACAAGCGTGGGCAAAAATTCAGATAGCTAAGGGGGGGGGGGGGACAGAGCCCGGCCTGCGGCTCACAAAGACCCCCAGGGTAAGGCAGAGGAACTAATTAAGTGGAGTGATGCAGTCTCCTTCTCTTCCTCCTCCCTCCCTCCCTGCAGAAGTGAGCAGGGTCCTCCGACATAATGACAGAAGTATTAGGATAACAAGAGCACAATCTAGTGATGACGAGTATGGGGAACCAATTACAGCCCAGGAAGTAAAGGAGGCTATGAAAAAGGGTAAAAGTACAGCACCTGGTGAAGATGGCGTCACCTACGATATACTCAATGCTCTGTGTGAAGTGTCTGGGAATCCACTACTCCACCTCTTTAGCAAATCATTCCTAAGTGGTGTGTTGCCCACTCACTGGAAACATGCAATAATTGGCCCCATACCGAAGCCCAATAACCCTGGCAATTACAGACCTATTATTCTCATGTCATGCACTTGCAAGATGCTTGAAAGGATCATTCTAAACCGACTGTTGCACAAAATAGGCAGGCTAGGGGAGGGGTCAATAGATTTGTTCAAGGACGGAGCAGAGCAAATTGTATAGTTAATTACTTGGCTAATGACACAGCTAAGTTCTCTGTCTTTGTCGACGTCAAAGGAGCTTTCCACAACTTGCTTGTTCTCATGATGCACAAAACTTTGCACCTTTCTTGTGAGATCGGCGAGTAAAGCCTTAGTGTGGAAAGCTAGGCTGCTCCTTGCGACGTCGTCCTGTAATCTCCAGTCTTCAACAAAGCCTTAACTTGACTTGCAACTGACGAATTCTGTAAAATTCGGAAGAATG
Source organism: Procambarus virginalis (assembly GCA_020271785.1). Taxonomy (NCBI): domain Eukaryota; kingdom Metazoa; phylum Arthropoda; class Malacostraca; order Decapoda; family Cambaridae; genus Procambarus; species Procambarus virginalis. The sequence goes on from WNGS01006637.1 coordinate 74,804, forward strand.
AGCCATGTTTACACATCCACCGTGAGATCGTAAAGATCTGTGACGTCTCTTAGGCCAATGGCAGGCTACGAAACTCGCTCTCGCTGATGGCGTCACCTCGGGTTACCTGTTAATTGGCTACTTCAAGTAATTGTAACCAGTCATTTTCCGTTTTCTCTGTGTAGTCTCCCAAAATCTCACTTCTACATCGAGGCCCCAAAAATGTTCCCTCAAGCAGCATCACTGCAATTGCCAACTTAGGAAATATCACTAGGCTACACCCTCTCGACAAGGTAAAACTTGAATTTCTCCAAACCCTGCAACTTGCAGCCTTCCTGTGAGAGATGGGGAGGGTGTGAGGGTGGAATGTGGTGTGAAGATGTTTACAGTAATGAAGAGAGTGTGTTACGGCGATGGTGAGGATGGGCTGCTTGAAGTGAGAATGAGAGGGTGTGTGTGTGAGTAGGTGATAACTGGAAGATATGAGAGGGAGACGAGGGGTACCGGATCGACCCGGGCACCTAAAGGTACCCAATCTAGTTTGCTTCTCTTTCTGTCGGTGAATTTTTGTATTTAGGATATTTAAGATCTTGTGAGTATTTCAGTAACCTACTTTCTTCCTTACTTTTACAGTTATTATTACATATTTTCTTGATTTCAGTTAGGTGATGGTCTTAAGTATTATCAACATCTTGAAGTCTTCTACATCTCTGGTAGATTAATAAAGGCCACCACAATAGTTTACTAACTAGAAGGTATAATTTAGTCCAAAAGTTAAGTAAACTCAGTGTATACACAATGAGCAATAGGCTGCACCTTTCAAGGTATACATATCCGTTTTGCTTTGATCCTTAATCTTTCTTTAAGGAAAGTATTTAATGCAGATTCAGCATTCAATGCCTTAATACAATGGTGTATAATTTGAGGGCTCGCGACGTCCTTCCAAAAAATGTTGGAAATTTCATTATCTAATTTAGATCTAGAGTTGTAGATTTCTTTATTTATGTGGGTTATGAAGATAACAATGAATATATACATACATACATTGGAGACAAAGTGAAGAGTTACACATCACTTCTAAACGCCTGCAGACGTCTGGAAGGACTATATAAAACAAAACAAATATTGTTGGTCACATATGGTTCCTTCACAAAGACTGGGCATACTTGGAGTATGCTCGCTACTACTATCTAAGACAGATGCAGTGATAGTGTGATTATGTAACATCCTGATACAATTACACTATCAGAATAATGTAATAATAATAATAATAATAATAATAATATAAAATAATAATAATAATAATAATAAATAATAATAAAGATAATAATAATAATAATAAAATAATACTGATAATAATAATAATAATAAAAATAATACTGATAATAATAATATAATGTAAACTAATACATTATTTATTTCTTAGGAATTTATGATGAAAAAATTGTTGTTTCAACCAATACATTATCAATATATCTAGTTATAAATCGTAATATCTTAAGCTATATAATGTTGATTAAACAGTTTACATTAAACAAAGTAATGTTCATAAACAAAGAAGGTTGGCGTAATTATGTTAATAATTTGTTAAGAAATTTAATGACCAGATTCACACTGGCCGATGTAAATGTATTTTGGACAAATAATATGAATTTATCTTTGAACTTGAATTATGTTGTGGTCCGAATGAGCTGCATTTGAGCATATATTGGTTCTGATTAGCTCTTCATTGTACATGTAGATTAAAGCCGAGTGTGTTATCACCTCCATTTGGGTGTTATCTTTTGGTGCGTCACCAAGCTCGCCAGCTCCCTGCTGTCCTGGTGCACCAGCTCCCTACAGTCCTGGTGCACCAGCCCTCCTGCTGTCCTGGTGCACCAGCCTCCTGCTGTCCTGGTGCACCAGCCCCCTGTTCTCATGGTGCACCAGCCCCTTGCTGTCCTGGTGCACCAGCCCTCCTGCTGTCCTGGTGCACCAGCCCCCTGCTCTCATGGTGCACCAGACCCTGCTGTTCTGGTGCACCAGCCCCCTGCTCTCATGGTGCACCAGCCCTCCTGCTGTCCTGTTGCACCAGCCCTCCTGCTGTCCTGGTGCACCAGCCTCCTGCTGTCCTGGTGCACCAGCCCTCCTGCTGTCCTGGTGCACCAGCCTCCTGCTGTCCTGGTGCACCAGCCCTCCTGCTGTCCTGGTGCACCAGCCTCCTGCTGTCCTGGTGCACCAGCCCCCTGCTCTCATGGTGCACCAGCCCTCCTGCTGTCCTGGTGCACCAGCCCTCCTGCTGTCCTGGTGCACCAGCCACTGCTGTCCTGTTGCACAAGATTCCTGGTGCACCAGCCCCCTTCTGTCCTGGTGCACCAGCCCCCTGCTGTCCTGGCTGTCCTGGTGCACCAGCCTCCTGCTGTCCTGGTGCACCAGTCCCTGCTGTCCTCGTGCACCAGCCACTGCTGTTCTTGTGCACCAGCCCCTGCTGTCGTCGTGCACCAGCCCCCCTGCTGTCCTCGTGCACCAGCCCCTGTTGATCTCGTGCACCAGTCCCTGCTGTCCTCGTGTAACAGCCCTCTGCTGTCCTGGTGCACCAGCCCCTGCTGTCCTCGGGCACCAGCCCCTGCTGTCCTCGTGCACCACCCCTGCTGTCCTTGTGCACCAGCCCCTGCTGTCCTCGTGCACCAGCCCCTGCTGTCCTGCTGCACCGGCCACTGCTGTCCTCATGCACAAGCCTCTTGCTGTCCTGGTGCACCAGCCCCCTGCTGTCCTCGTGCACCAGCCCCCCTGCTGTCCTAGTGCAACAGACCCCTGCTCTCCTGGTGCACCAGCCCACTGCTGTCCTCGTGCACAAGACCCCTGCTGTCCTGATGCACCAGCCCCCTTGCTGTCCTCGTGCACCAGGATCCCTGCAGTCCTGGTGCCCCTGCTGTCCTCGCGCACCAGCCCCTGCTTTCCTCGTGCACCACCCCTGCTGTCCCCGTGCACCAGCCCCTGCTGTCCTCGTGCACCAGCCCCTGCTGTCGTAGGGCACCAGCCCCGTGCTGTCCTCGTGCACCAGCCCACTGCTGCCCTGGTTCACCAGCCCCTGCTGTTCTCGTACACAAGCCCCCTGCTGTCCTCGTGCACGAGCCCCTGCTTTCTTCGTACACCAGACCCTGCTGTCGTCGTGCACCAGCCGCTGTTGTCCTCGGAAACCTGCCGCTGCTGTCTTCGTGTACCAGCCCCCTGCTGTCCTCGTGCACCACCCCTGCTGTCCTCGTGCACCACCCCTGCTGTCCTCGTGCACCAGCCCCCCTGCTGTCTTCGTGCACCAGCCCCTGCTGTCTGCGTGCACCAGCCCCTGCTGTCCTGGTGCACCAGCCCCTACTGTCCTGGTGCACCAGCCACTGCTGTCCTGGTGCACAAGCCACTGCTGTCCTGGTGCACCAGCCACTGCTGTCTTGGAGCACCAACCCCCTGCTGTCCTCGTGCACCAACCCCCTGCTGTCCTCGTGCACCAGCCCCTGCTGTGCTCGTGCACCAGCCCCTGATGTCTTCGTGCACCAGCCCCTACTGTGCCTATGCACCAGCCCCTGCTGTCCTGCTGCACAGGCCTCTGCTGTCCTCATGTACAAGCCTCCTGCTGTCCTGGTGCACCAGCCCCCTGCTGTCCTGGTGCACCAGCCCCTGCTGTCCTCGTGCACCAGCCCTCTGCTGTTTTTGTGCACCAGCCCCCTGCTGTCCTTGTGCACCAGCCCCTGCTGTTTTTGTGCACCAGCCCCCTGCTGTCCTTATGCACCAGCAGCCTGCTGTCCTCGTGCACCAGCCCCTGCTCTTCTTGTGCACCAGCCTTTGATGTCCTTGTGCCCCAGCCCCCTGCTGTCCTTGTGCACCAGCCCTTGCTGTTCTTGTGCACCAACCCCTGCTGTCCTAGTGCACCAGCACCATGCTCTCCTTGTGCACCAATCCCCTGCTGTCCTTGTGCACCCGCCCCCTGTTGTCCGTGTCCACCAGCCCCCTTCTGTCCTTGTGCACAAGCCCTTGCTGTCCTTGTGCACAAGCCCCATGCTGTCCTTGTGCACCAGCCCCCCTGCTGTCCTTGTGCACCAGCCCCTGCTGTCCACGTGCACCAGCCCTGCTGTCCTCGTGCACCAGCCCCCTGCTGTTCTTGTGCACCAGCCCTTGCTGTCCTCGTGCACCAGCCCCCTGCTGTCCTTGTGCACCAGCCCTTGCTGTCCTTGTGCACCAGCCCCTGCTGTCCTTGTGCACCAGCCCCTGCTGTCCTTGTGCACCAGCCCCCTGCTGTCCTTGTGCACCAGCCCCTGCTGTCCTTGTGCACCAGCCTTTGCTGTCCTTGTGCACTAGCCCCCCTGCTGTCCTTGTGCACCAGCCCCCTGCTGTCCTCGTGCACCAGACCCCGGCTATCTTTGTGCAGCCTGCTGTCCTTGTGCACCAGCCCCCTGCTGTCGTTGTGCACCAGCCCCCTGCTGTCGTTGTGCACCAGCCCTTGCTGTTCTTGTGCACCTGCCCCTGCTGTCCTTGTGCAGCAGCAATCTGCTGTCCTTGTGCACCAGCCCCCTGCTGTCCTTGTGCACCAGCCCCCTGCTCTCCTTGTGCACCAGCCCCCTGCTGTCCCTGTGCACCAGCCCATGCCCTCCTCGTGCACCAGCCCCTCTGTCCTTGTGCACCACCCCTGCTGTCCTGTGCACCACTCCCCTGCTGTCCTTGTGCACCAGCCCTTGCTATCCTCGAGTCCAGCCTCGTTCTCTCCTTGTGCACCAGCTTCCTGCAGTCTTGTGCACCAGCCCCCTGCTGTCCTCGTGCACCAGCCCCTGCTGTCCTCGTGCACCAGCCCCTTGTTTTTGTGCCCAGCCCCCTGCTGTCCTTATGCACCAGCAGCCTGCTGTCCTCGTGCACCAGCCCCCTGCTGTCTTGTGCACCAGCCTTGCTGTCCTTGTGCCCCAGCCCCCTGCTGTATGTGCACCAGCTTGCTGTTCTTGTGCACCAGCCCTGCTGTTCCTAGTGCACCAGCCCCCT
>WNGS01006639.1:5964-8464 GCA_020271785.1 Procambarus virginalis
TGACGGCACGTCTTGCCTCTGGCACCTCAGGGGCAGCTCGCATATAGCGAATCAAGAGGATCCCCATGTATTGTGTTCCCGATCATATAATATGAAACCGAACAGTCGTCTTGCGCGATATGAAGAATGTCCTCTAAATCGGAAACGTAACAAAGTCCATGCCACCTCCTTGGCTCCCTTGAGGCGTTGTAAGGTTACTGGTCACGAAGGCGCACCCCAACAGTACGTAAGCTCCAGAGTTACTTTGCTGATCATGTTAAGTGTGACTGACATTGAAGAAAAAGAAAAAACCTACGTAAAGAGGAAACACCACACTGAGAAAGTAAGAAAAATATTATCATATGTATATAATTATATATATAATCTATAGATATCTATAGATATATATTATAGTATAATAGTTAGTATATATCATCGTCCCTGGAAGTGGTAAACTGGCATGGTTCTTGTTTGTACGTTGATGGAACTTATGTATTGAGATAGAGAGGAGTAGGGGAGGGAGAGTGGGAGGGGCAAGGGAAGTCACACGTACTGGATCAGGGTGTGCTAGATAACTAGTTTTCATGTAGGAGAATTCAATAGTTGAAGGGAATTGACTTAAGATCGGTCAGCTGAGGACAGTGGTGTGTGGAGTAGTACCAGAGTGATAGAGAGAGAGAGATAGAGATAGGAGCGAGAGAGAGAGGACGCTAGGGAGAGTGAGAAGAGAGAGGAGCAATGTGAGCAGGAGCATGAACAGTGAGAGGGATAGTAGATGAGTGTTAGAGAGCAGACCAGTAAGGGGAGAAAGAGATAGGGCATTTGATAAGAAAATGGGAAGAAGATTAGGAGGACAAAGGAAGTAAAAGAGCACGGGACATGGGAGGAGAGTACACACTGGTCGAGCGAGGGCCAGGGAGAGGAAGGGAAGACAGGTAGAGAGGGCAAAGAAGATAGGTGCATCAGGGAGCACAAGGAGGGTGACAGGCACCAGGGAGAGGGAAGACAGGCACAGGGATAGGAGAGACATGGCACAGGGAGGAGGAGGAGATGAGAGACGGGCACAGGGAAGAGTATTAGGCGGGAGAGAGTGACAGGATAGGAGATGTAGGCGGCATAGGAAGATGGCAAGGAGAGGAAAGTTAGACGCGGTGAAGTAACGTGTAAAGAGAGAGGGAAAGTAGGACAAGACGAAAAGGTAAGTGGTAATAAACGCTGATGGAAGTAAAGTACATGGAAGGGAGGGAGTGAAGGTAGAGAGAAAGGCAAGTGGGAAGGCAACGTAGAAGAGAAGAGCAAAGTGGGAAGTATAGAAGTAAGAGCAAACCAAGTGCCGGGTTCAAAGACCAAGACGACTCCGTTCCGCGGCAACCCAAAGTCCACCCCATCGTGCACAGTAGGAATTAAGGAGGATTAAAGAACGAGTAACTTAAAAAGGGAAAGTAGGAAAGATACGAAGTGTGGAAAACTAAAACTAGATAAGAATATGATCCGTAAGAATTAAAAAGAGAATCACCACACAGAGAATGAACCATGTGGTCATGAAACACACGAGAAGTGATAAAGAGAGAAAGAGACACCCTGAGCCAAGAGATCAAAAGAGAGAGAAATGGGAGTGAGGGAAAATAAGAAAAAAAAAAATGAAAGTTGATATAAGATGTAGGAAGACAAGGGTGAGCAAAAAAAAAAAAGAGGGATAGAAGTGTAACATAGAACAGAACCAAGAGAACAAATAAAAAATAAAAAAATGAATGATTATTGGCAGAACGAAGAGAGAAAAAGCTCCTGCAAAGGTCAAATGTTAACTGAATGTAAATAAATAATAACGAAGCCATAAATTTGTCAAGAAATGCATGTGGGAGCGTGCAAGGTCGGATACAACAATATTCATTTATGTTCGTCTGTGGGTGTGTAGTTGTGTATTTGTTGTTGTATTTGGTAGTATTTGGTTGTTGCATTGTTGTGTATTGTTGTTTTATTTGTGTATTTGTATTGTGTTTTTTTTTGGTTGGATTATCATTGCAATGCAGTGTAACAATACCATGTTGCATTGATTCGTGTCCTTGTTTGATCTAAAGCTGTTGTGTACATATTAGAGAGAAAGTGAGAGAGAAATAGAGTGAGAGACAGAGAGAGAGAGGAGAGGAGAGAAGAGAGAAGAGGAAAGAGAGAGACGAGAGAGAGAGGAGAGAGGAGAGAGAGGAAGAGGAACGAGGAGGAGAGAGAGGAGAGAGAGAGGAGAGAGAAAGAGAGAGGCTAAGGAGTAGAGAGAGAGAGAGATAGAGAGGGGGGAAAAAGGTTGGAAGAGAGAGAGAGTAGAGGGGAGCGAAGAGAGATAGAAGAGGAGAGAGTGGAGGTGAGAGAGATGGAACCACCCGAAGAGAGGGAAGGTAGGAACAGGGGACAAATGCTCTCGTCTGCCTCTCCCTCTGCTGCCTGCCTCTCCCTCTGCTGCCTGCCTCTACGTCTGGTGTCTGCCTCTCCCTCTGCTGCTGCCTCTCCCTCTGCTGCCTGCCTCTCC
>WNGS01006639.1:15964-18043 GCA_020271785.1 Procambarus virginalis
AAGATATTGAATCTTATCTGTTATTTTAGTAGATTTTGAATAATAATTCGTCTTTTGATTTGATTTGATTTCAGTTCCTTAATATATTATATATAATCTCATTTATTGTTAATGTTTTATTGCATAGTTACTGAGAAGTGTGAGCACAAGTTACCAGGGATCATAGACTAAGGTGTAATGTGTTTGTAGCGCTGATGAATCTATTTGTATTTAGTGAATTTATTTAGCTTTACCCTTTACCGAGGGGCAACCTGTTCAAGTCCTCTTGGAGGATCCTACAATCCTTATCTGTCACAACTCTTCTCGTCAACTTTGCGTCATCCACGAATTTCCGCGAACATTGTGTCATCCGCGAACATGTGTGAGTGTGTGTGAGTGTGTGTGTGTGTGTGTGTGTGTGTGTGTGTGTGTGTGTGTGTGTGTGTGTGTGTGTGTGTGTGTGTGTGTGTGTGTGTGTGTGTGTCTTGAGATGATTTCGGGCTTAGCGTCCCCGCGGCCCGGTCCTCGACCAGGCCTCCTTTTTGTTACACACCCCCCAGGAAGCAGCCCGTAGCAGCTGTCTGTCTAACTCCCAGGTACCTATTTACTGCAATGTAACAGGGGGTATCAGGGCGAAACAAACATTTTGCCCATTTGTCTCCGCCTCCACCGGGGCTCGAACCCGGAACCTCAGAACTACGAATCTGAAGCTCTGTCCACCCAGCTGTCAGGCGCCAGGCCCTCCCTCCATCCCTCCACACTGCATTAATTCTCAACCTATTTTTACTTCTTGTTATATCCGCATTGAATACTATTAATGAAGGGCACCCTACTATTTCCTCCTGACCGTTCGTTCCACTTGCTTACTCTCCTCGTAGTGAGGAAGCTTTCCTCGAAGCTCTGTGGATCATGCCGGCATCTGGCTCCCACGCATGTCCTCTCATTACTCGCTTGCTTAACTTAAACACTGTCTATAATACCTTTGAAAGGTTAGTCTGCGACATGTCCAGCCCCCGTATCCGACTCTCCTGCCCTCTCTCCATCCCTCCGTCCATCCATCCATCCATCCATCCATCCATCCATCCATCCATCCATCCCTCCATCCATCCATCACATCCATCCATCCATCCATCCATCCCTCCATCCATCCATCCATCCATCCATCCATCCATCCATCCATCCATTCATACATACATCCCTTCCTTTCTAGTGTCATTAAGTTCATTCAGACTGAGAGCTCAGTCGCCCTCAATGCTTGGAACAATCTTGAACTAATCGTCTCTATTTTCTCAATCATCGTTTTGTGTTGGCTCTGGGGAGTCCCGGCGGGTGCTGCATATTCTCAAGCACTGGTCGGTTTATAGAGTGTTTTGAATGACTGGTTACCTGCGTGTACGTCACTGTGCTTTGAGATAGTTCCTTCTACCCGAACGACCACTTGGAGAACGTCTCCATTTATGAAGCGACCATACGAGTAATAAATACTTATACTCAGCCCAAGGTAAAACAGGAATAAGCAACACTTAGTGGGCCAGCCTGAGGCTTAGAGCCCGCGCAGGAATATCCCTGCAAAAAAAAACAAAAAAAAACAAAAAAAATAAAAAAAAGTATCCATTTTATACATGCGCGCCATAAAGGAACGTTCTCTCTGGTCCCCTGGTAGATTTGGTAATTTAATTTCTTATCCTTGGTGGGAGGAATGAAGTCTTAATCAACTTTATCAGTTTTGTGCCTGTTGTCGTGTCCTCGCGTGCACAAGTCTGCATCAGTGCACACCTGCAACATTTCAACCCCCTTATAATTCTTACACACTGAGCAAAATGAACAAATACAAAGAGAAGCTATCTTCCTCAGGTCTATCTTGAAGATGATTTCGGGGCTTTAGTGTCCCCGCTGGCCCGGTCCTTCGACCAGGCCTCCACCCCCAGGAAGCAGCCCCGTGACAGCTGACTAACACCCACGGTACCTATTTTACTGCTAGGTAAACAGGGGCATAGGGTGAAAGAAACTCTGCCTATTGTTTCTCGCCGGCGCCTGGGTTCGATCCCAGGCGCCACAGGGATCACAAGTCCAGGTGCTGTCCGCTCGGTCCGACCGGTT
>WNGS01006640.1:35236-48287 GCA_020271785.1 Procambarus virginalis
CTCCTCGTAGCTCATACCTCTCAGCTCGGGTACTAGTCTGGTGGCAAACCTTTGAACCTTTTCCAGTTTAGTCTTATGCTTGACTAGATAGGGACTCCATGCTGGAGCCGCATACTCCAGGATTGGTCTGACATATGTGGTATATAATGTTCTGAAAGATTCCTTACACAAGTTTCTAAAGGCCGTTCTTATGTTAGCCAACCTGGCATATGCTGCTGATGTTATCCTCTTGATATGAGCTTCAGGGGACAGGTCTGGCGTGATATCAACCCCCAGGTCTTTCTCTCTCTCTGACTCTTGAAGTATTTCATCTCCCAAATGATACCTTGTATCTGGTCTCCTGCTTCCTACCCCTATCTTCATTACATTACATTTGCTTGGGTTAAACTCTAACAGCCATTTGTTCGACCATTCCTGCAGCTTGTCCAGGTCTTCTTGAAGTCTCAAGCTGTCCTCCTCTGTCTAATCCTTCTCATAATTTTGGCGTCGTCAGCAAACATTGAAGGAATGAGTCTATACCCTCTGGGAGATCATTTACGTATATCAGAAACAGGATAGGTTCAAGTACAGGCCCTGTGGACTCCACTGGTGACTTCACGCCAGTCTGAGTCTCACCCCTCACTGTAACTCTCTGCTCCTATTGCTTAGGTACCCCTTATCCACTGGAGCGCCCTACCTGTTACTCCTGCCTGTCTCCAGCTTATGCATCAAACTTTTATGGGGTACTGTGTCAAAGGCTTTCCGACAGTCCAAAAAAATGCAGTCCGCCCACCCTTCTCTTTCTTGCTTAATTCTTGTCACCTGATCGTAGAATTCTATCAAGCCTGTAAGGCAAGATTTACCCTCCCTGAACCCATGTTGATGGGTTGTCACGAAGTCTCTTCTCTCCAGATGTGTTACTAGGTTTTTCTCACAATCTTCTCCATCACCTTGCATGGTATACAAGTTAAGGACACTGGCCTGTAGTTCAGTGCCTCTTGTCTGTCACCCTTTTTGTATATTGGTACTACATTAGCAGTCTTCCATATTTCTGGTAGGTCCCCCCGTTTCCAGTGACTTACTATACACTATGGAGAGTGGTAAGCAAAGTGCTCCTGCACACTCTTTCAATACCCATGGCGAGATTCCATCGGCCCACAGCTTTTCTCACATCCAGCTCCAATAGGTGCTTTTTGACCTCATCTCTTGTAATTTCGAACCTATCCAAGGTCACCTGGTTTGCTGCCACCTCTCCCAGCGCCGTGATATCTCCCTTTCTATTGTAAAGACCTCCTGGAACCTTTTGTTGAGTCTTCACACACTCTTTGTCATTCTTTGTCATGTGGTGTGTGTGTGTGTGTGTGTGTGTGTGTGTGTGTGTGTGGTGTGTGTGTGTGTGTGTGTGTGTGTGTGTGTGTGTGTGACACTGCCTCTTGTTTATCCTTGATGCTAACTTGTTTTGTGTAGTGTCTTCCTGCTTGCTTGCTTGCTCTGCGTGCATTCCCATTCAGTTATCTGTTTCATTTATGATGTGCAATTTCAATGAAGTTCTCCACTTTTTTAATATTTTGTTGCAGTGATAGTGGTATATTTGCTCTTCGGTAGCATAGGTGCGTTGCTACCTGTGTCGAGGTGGTTGTAGCAAATTTTTGTTCAGGTAACGGCTGTTAATGTCATTGTGTTTTATAGAGTGGGTACGGTAGTTGGACAAATTTGGGCCCAAAATGTTTCTTACTAGTCCTGTCAATTTGTTTTTAAAGTTTAAACCATTAATATTTAACGTTGTTTTGTGCATTTGGAACTTGTGGCTTGGAACTTGTGCCTTGGAACGTGTGTCTTTGGAACTTGTGTCTTTGGAACTTGTGCCTTTGGAACTTGTGTCTTTGGAACTTGTGTCTTTGGATCTTGTGTCTTTGGAACTTGTGTCTTTGGAACTTGTGTCTTTGGAACTTGTGTCTTTGGAACGTGTGCCTTTGGAACTTGTGCCTTTGGAACGTGTGCCATTGGAACTTGTGCCTTTGGAACGTGTGCCATTGGAACTTGTGCCATTGGTTTGCGTTCCTTTTTCGTTTGCTGCTGATCCTGCTACTGATCTGCTGCTGTTGGTGCTCTTGCAACTGCTGCTCCCGTTACTGTTCTTGCTGTTGATACGCCATTCTTGGTTCTCTGTTTGTCTTTTGTACGAGTTGGCCTCTCCTGCCGGCCTCGGGTTTTATCTGAACCATTTGCTGTTGGCAGTAAAGGGTGTTGTATCATTTTTGCTGCTGCTGTTGCTGTTGTTGTTGCACGTCTCCTAAGAATCGCTGGTGTTCTTAATTCTCTGTTGTTGCTGGCGTTGTTGTCGATGCTCCAAGTGCCACAGATGGTTCGCAAGCCTTATGGAGCAGCTGGGTTTGCAATGGGAGATGTCGTTGAATATTGCAAGAATATTGTGGGGTGTCCGCAGTCAATAATGGTGATGCTACTTCACATCCTGGCCCCCCTCTACGGGCGTGTTTCACAATCGTCTCCGTCGGTAATAATGACAACTGGCACTAATTACCAATTATCCTTGGTACCTTCCTTCTTCTCCCCTTCCTTTGTCACCTCCCCTTCCTGCATTGCCTCCCTCCATCTCCTCTCCTCCTCATCTCCCAGCATTCCCTTCCCTTCCCTAATTACTCTCTCTCTCTCTCTCTCCCTGCGGCCATTACTGGTTCCAGTTTACCCGTTCATCGCCAGCCCTTTTCACTTCCTACTTTTTTGTTCTCCCTACTCTTCCCCGTTCTCTCCTCCTCCTCTATCTCCGTCGATGCCATTCGTCTATCTCGCGCGTGCAGCGTCCATTGCTTACTTAATTAAGTTCAGACTTCTTCTTCGTCCTGGAAGGAAAATCCCCCAACCTAAGTCACACTGATAATTCTGATCTCATCTGATGAGTTTTGTTTAATCTACGTTTTGAGGTAGAATTAGTCTGAACTGTAGGTTGTTTTCTGTTATATATATATATATATATAATATATATAATATATATAATATATATATATATAATATAATATATATATATCTATATATATATATATATATATATATATAATATATTATATATATAAGTTCGTGGTTCAACGGCATTTCCCTTCTCGTCCAACAACTTAAGTCTTAATTATCCAAATTTCTCGCTCTTTTCCCCTTGCTGTGTCTCCTTCCTCTCCCCTTCTTTCCAGGGCATCGATCCGTGTCACTCCTGTGTTTCGTCATCTTGCTTGTCATGTCACTGCTTCTTCTCTCCTTTTTCCTCTCTCTCCTCTCTCTCTCTCTCTCTCTCTCTCTCTCTCTCTCTCTCTCTCTCTCTCTCTCTCTCTCTCTCTCTGCCCTCGTATCCCATTATCTTCCTCTCCACAGCGGGGTCGTGTCTCCCTCTCGCGAAGCATTTCAATATTCTTGCAATAAAGCAACGGCTTGATCATTCGTTGCACACAGATTATCATTCTCTTCACTGCGTTGTTACTCCATTCCTCTCCTCCTGCCTCCTTCTTCTTTCTTCTTCTTCTTCCTCCTTTTGCCCCCTTGTCCTCCTCTCTGGTTTTGTGTTTGTCTTTGTTTATTAGCTTATTTTTTTGCCTTGTTTAACTGTTGCTTCACTTCTTCCGTTATTCCCTGTTCTCTATAACAACGCCTACATCGTTGTACCGCGCGTTGCTTACTCTCCACTAATGCGTCATTTTGTACGCTATAGTCCCCAACGTACAAAATAAGGGGTAGTTTGAAAAGCAGCGGCTCACAAATATCCACGTTTTCTATAAGTAGGTAGATTAGGTTAGGTTAGGTGGCTTAGGATGGTTTGTTTTAGCATCCCCTTTTTTTGTATGTGTCATACTTTCAGCCTTAACTATCCCTCTGACAAGCCTCCATCCACCTGCCCCTGACAACCCCCCCCCCCCTCCCTAAAGCCGAACGCATTGCTCCTCCATCTATTTGTAAATGAGTCCTTAATTGCAATCTCTTAACCAGTTACCAAGCTAACTTACCCATCCCAAATCCTTATCCTGACCCCCCTTCCAAGTGCTATATAGTCATACTAGCTTGGTGCTTTCCCCTGATAACTATTTCTCGTAACTACACAGCTATCAAATTCAAAGCATCAAATCAGTTACAAATTGCGATCAATTCTCAAAAGTACACTTCAGATTTTTTTTTTTTTAGAGGTGGTAGCAATAGAGGTAACTCTTTACCCATCTTTTGATAACGTGTCCTATCTAATTTTAATTATGTAGTTCCTATGTAATTTAATTTTCTTTGTTTGTGGATGTGTAATATTGAGAAACTTCTGATATATTCTTGTCGCTCTGAGTATCAGTCTATTTTCTATGGTCGATATGTAAACGATTCTGTTCAAATCTTTAATTATCGCTCAGGTGTAGATATGTTTGTTTCGTATTTTAATTCTAAACATTTAAAAATTACATTTATGTAATTGAGATTTATTAAAAATGACTTTCTTGACTAATTACTAATAATTGGAAGTTAATTTACCACTTTTGTTGACCGTAAACTTGCCTTCACAGACTTAGATTTACATTTACTAAGTTTTTCCTAAACTATTTAAGTTGAATCAAATTAAGAACTTTATTCGACAGAGCTTTAAACAGAGCTTTAAGGCTGACTGTAAAGTATTTGATATTGAAATTAATTTCTTACACGAGTTTTTTTTTATTAAATGCTTTTCCAAGCAAATTGTTTACAGGATGTTGAGTAAATTCATAAATCGTATTTTTACCTATCATCAAAAAATCCCGCATTTCCTTAAGATATTCAACATGCCAAATTTCCTTTTCAGATACTGTTAGTTATCATATAATAAAGGAATTTCGTAATATTCTAACACATTCCTATCCACAAATTAACTTCCAGTTAGCCTTTACTAGTAATCATTCTATTGGTAGCTACTTAAAATATCGAGAGCCTATTCTTCCCTAAAACATTGATAGCCATGTTACGCAAGTACGTACGAACGTGTACATCATTCCTCAATCTTTGACGGCTTTGGTTACATTTATTAAACAGTTTACAAGCATAAAAACTTACCAATCACTGTTGTTATTGTTATAAACAGCCTCCTGGTGCTTCGGAGCTCATTAACTGTTTAATAATTGTAAACAAAGCCGCCAAAGATTGAAAAAAGATGTACAGGTTCGTAAGTGTTTGCGTAACTGCTTCGTAAATCTAGCCCCTAGAGCTTATACTTCCCATCGATCTCAGATCTGGTGTCGTTTGCCTTCTCAAACCTTGAAACTGTAATGTTTGACACGTGAGGGAGAATGCTTCACGAAACCATAAATACCGTTTAAGGTGAAACTAATGTAGGGTTCTTGGTTTCTTACCTTACAGGGATATAGCTCCTTAGTCAACGGGCGTCCTCGTTTGTTGGAGATCACTGGGGAAGTAATGAACCACCTTCTCACTCACAACATCAACTACGGGATCACCATAGCCCGTGCTACTTGGAACTTCTTGTTCCAGGTAGCGAATCTTTAACAACAACAATTCTCACTCACAACAAATACACTGTTCTGATTGTCGTTTGTCGTCGACGAGATCACAACACCCTGGAAGCCATCTGTATCGCGAGACCTGAGATGATCAACTCGATCTCGAGGCCTCGACTCAACTGTTCACACACACTAATTAGAAAATTTTCTCGTAGTATGTTCTTATGTAATTTTGTAAGGTTGTTATATATTTTATATATGCTTCTGCTGGTTACTTTGTACATCTTCTTAATTAAGCTTTTATCATCGTAGTCTTTTAATTAATATTTATTTTTAAAGTTGTTGAATTATTTATTGATGACTGGTAGCTAATTTTTCTGAGTAGCTATTTTATTTTGGTTAAGGACTGATGATGTCGTATATTTTCCGGAACGTTACTGTTGAATAAATTGAAGATGTAGTACATATTACCTTTTTTTTCACCCAGGGTAATAAAGCAGCCCATCCTAAGGTTCCCCAAGGTCAGGAACCCTTATCCTAACCTCCCAGAGGACCCAAAACAGAAAACGGGACAGTTATGTCAATTTCGAGACCCGCTATCATGTTCTAATGCGACGATTTTTGGCCTCACGTAAAAGTATACGTGAAAATGCGACGCTCTATTAGGCGGACGGGTTGATTGTTCATTGGTCAGACAAACTATGGCCATATTTTGATTACCTTTCACGTTCGTATGGAGCCACTCTGTGTGGTGGTCAACCCTCACTAAACCTGTTGAATTATTCATGGGCTGTGTGGAAGAGCCCAAACGAGTCTTTTCACACACACACACACACACACACACACACACACACACACACACCTGATAGGGCGGCCTGTTAGCTGAGTGGACTGGACTCTGGACTCGTAATCCTAGGAGTCCGGATTCGATCCCGGCTGATGGCAGAGACAAATGGGTAGAGTTTCTTTCACCCCTGATACCCTGTTACCTAGCAGAAAATAGGTACCTGGGAGTTAGACAGCTGTTACGGCTGCTTCCTGGGATGTGTGTGTGTGTGTGTGTGTGTGTGTGTGTGTGTGTGTGTGTGTGTGTGTGTGTGTGTGTGTGTGTGTGTGTGTGTGTGTGTGTGTGTGTGTGTGGAAAAAAATTTGTTAGTAGTTAGTAACAGTTGATTGAGTGACAGTTGAGAGGCAGGCCGAAAGAGCAGAGCTCAACCCCCGCAAACACAATTAGGTGAATACAACTAGGTGAATACTCACACACACAAATATAAATATATATATATATATATATATATATATATATATATATATATATATATATATATATTATATATATATATATATACATATATGTATGTATATATATATGTATGTATGTATATATATATATATATATATATATATATATATATATATATATATATATATCGTACCTACAATAATTTCCTAGTTTCTTTGGGGGGGGGGAGAAGAACCAGACGATGGAAATCCCTTCTCTTCCCCCCCCCCTCCCCCAAAAAAGTCCCTCCTCCAAGTCTTTTGGTTGATGTATAAAACGAGATCTAGTTCGCTCCTGTCAAATAGGTCGCCTTTGTATTCAAAGCAGATACGACAAGAGAAAAAATTGGTGTCAAATATTACCATTTCAAAGACTAATGGGTCTCCTCCCACGAGCTCAACCGAATAGAAATGCTTAATTAAAAATATGACTGGGAAGATATATATATATATATATATATATATATATATATATATATATATATATATATATATATATATATATATATATATATATATATATATATATATATATATATATATGTATGTATGTATATATATACAAATGTGTACAAAAATCTTCCCACTCGGAACAAAAATAAAATTTCGAAACGCACTCGCACATTTGAAAAGCAAACAACAAAGACACAAATACAACTGGAGGAATGGTCTAGAAAATGGCTACTAAAGTTCAACTCAGGAAAGTGTAAAGTAATGAAATTAGGTGAAGGGAGCAGGAGGCTGAACACAAGGTACCATCTGGGAGGTGAAATCCTGCAAGAGTCAAATAGAGAGCAAGATCTGGGGGTTGATATCACACCAAACCTGTCCCCAGAGGCCCACATCAAAAGGATATCATCGGCGGTATATGCTAAGTTGGCCAACATAAGAAACATACGATAAGTTGGCCTTTAGAAACTAGTATAAGGATACCACTGTATACCACTTATGTCAGTCCTATCCTGGAATATGCAGCTCCAGCCTGGAGTCCATACCTAGTTAAACACAAGAGTTAGACAAGAGTCAGCGGTATGCCACCAGGCTCGTCCCGGAACTGAGAGATATGAGCTACGAGGAATGGCTAAAGGAGATGAACCTCACGTCCCTGGAAAACAGAAGAGTAAGGGGAGACATGATAACCACTTACAAAATTCTCAGGGGAATTGACAAGGTGAACAAACACAAATTCTTTAGCACGGGTGGAACACGAACAAGGGGACACAGGGGAAACTTAGTACCCAAATGAGCCACTGGGACATTAGAAATCATTTTTCAGTGTCAGAGTAGTTAACAAATGGAATGCATTAGGCAGTGATGTGGTGGAGGCTGACTCCATACACAGTTTTAAATGTAGATATGATAGAGCCCAGTAGGCTCAGGAACCTGTACACCAGTTGATTGACGATTGAGAGGCGGGACCAAAGAGACAAAGCTGAACCTCCGCAAGTACAACAAGGTGAATACAACTAGGTGAGTACATACAGGGCCAAAACGTACGCATATACGGTAATACAGCCAACGTAAGCTTGTATTACCCTACACGTTTGTATACACATTTACATACACCCACACGTTAATACAAGCAAAGCAAGACATTGACCCCCACGTTAATACAAGCAAAGCAAGACATTGACCCCCACGTTAATACAAGCAAAGCAAGACATTGACCCCCACGTTAATACAAGCAAAGCAAGACATTGACCCACACGTTAATACAAGCAAAGCAAGACATTGACCCCCACGTTAATACAAGCAAAGCAAGACATTGACCCCCACGTTAACACAAGCAAAGCAAGAACCCCACATGTAAATAGAAACATCGAAAGAGAACCTGGAATTAGACAAGACAGAAATATATATTCATTAACAGAAAGTCTCCACTTGGACAATTAACCACCGGTCAAAACTCAATAATTAACCGATTACAGATAAATAATCTATATGAAAATGCCCCACAATCGAGTCGAGAATGGTCCAGGACGGACCGAAACGTCGTCGTCCTTTCACCTTCTAGTGTGTGGGTCTGGCCAACAAAATGCCCCTATTTGTCGACGGTCAGTTACTGTCCTCTTACGCCTGCATTTGAAAGCGTATTCGTTATACAACACCTTCAACGAACAAATTGACGATGCATAACGAAGTAGATATATGAGCAACAAGGTTCATTTGTACTAAACGCATGGAAAAATCAGCCTTTCTGCCGGTGGGAATGTTAAATTTTGTTGTTAAGGCTAAAACAAAAGGATTTTCTCAGGTAATTTTTTTGTTAAGGCTAAAACACATAGCTTTTGTCAAGTAATTTTTTTGTTAAGGCTAAAACAGAAGGCTTTTGTCAAGTAATTTTTTTGTTAAGGCTAAAATGTTTCTGAATAATTTTCACCCACATTTGCGTGCTGCTGCTGCTGCTGCTGCTGCTGTTGCTGCTGCTGTTGCTGCTCCTCCTCCTCCTCCTTCGCTGCTGCTGCTGCTGCTGTTCCTTCCAGACGGTCTCGAGGGTGTTTGGTGTCCAACGACTGTTTGCATTAATGTGCTGAATTGCCCGCCCGTCTGTCAAACTGCCACGCTAAATAGCTTCATGTTTCGATTATCTGTTGAGGCGTCTGTCTGTCCTGTTTATTGGGGGTGTTGGTGTTGCGTCTGGGTGTGTTTGTGTATGTCCTGTGCTTGTCTGCCTAATTTGTCTTCTTGTTTATTGAATACAAAAAAAGAAATTAAATTTATGGGATACTGGCTTAAAAATTATTGGTGCGTCTCTGTGGTTTATCAGTATACAGGTCTGGTGTGTATGTGTGTGTGTGTGTGTGTGTGTGTGTGTGTGTGTGTGTGTGTGTGTGTGTGTGTGTGTGTGTGTGTACTCACCTAGTTGTGCTTGCGGGGGTTGAGCTCTGGCTCTTTGGTCCCGCCTCAACCGTCAATCAACAGGTGTACAGTTTCCTGAGCCTAATGGGCTCTATCATATCTACACTTGAAACTGTGTATGGAGTCAGCCTCCACCACATCGCTTCCTAATGCATTCCATTTGTCAACCACTCTGACACTAAAATAGTTCTTTCTAATATCTCTGTGGCTCATTTGGGCACTCAGTTTCCACCTGTGTCCCCTAGTGCGTGTGCCCCTTGTGTTAAATAAAGGTTAAATAGCTAAATTGTGTGTGTGTGTGTGTGTGTGTGTGTGTAACACAACTACTGCCTATCGGTATTGGTTGTGGTAGGCTGTCATTCAAGTGCGTTTATTGAGACAATAAAATACCTCTCCAAGGGACTGAGTAGCTTATTTCTACCCCTTGTTGTTATAGGTAAGGTTGACCTTACCTGTTGGTAGTGGTTGTGGTGGGTAACGAGTTATGTCTTAGTGCACCTGCACGATATTATATATATTTACTAGTGTGTGAATAACTTTAATAACTGTAAAAATAACTTTAACTTTAATAATAATGGTGTTAAGGATTTATTAGCATTACTAGTAATAATAATTTTAATTACTAGTTTTTAATAACTACCATCAAACGCACCAAATATAATAAGAAAAGTGGACAAGTTAAAAAAAAAAAGTAGCAAGCGAACAAACATTTATATTTTTTTGTTCATCTCATTGGTGAGTTTGTTTAGACAAACACACAAACACAGCCAAACACAACAAGGCCCAACTAGCAGTAGGAGGGAGGAGCAACCTTGTCCTCTCACTCACTCACTGCGCCTCATCTTTAACGCTCTCGACCACATCGTTAAAAATACCAACGTTTTAGAACAAATAAAACACCGTAATTCCGACGCTCTGGTTAGGTTCGTACGCTTCTGGTTATAGGCAAGAGGGTTTGATGACATATGAACCTCCTGAACCTAACCTAACCTAACCAAGCCTAGCCTAACCTAAATTAACCTAATCTAACCTAACCTAAGCTATCCTGACCTCCAGGCAACAATATATTTTGGATAAGTGCTCCACAGTATTGTCGCTCGGATCGTCGACTTCCTATGGCGTAACCTGCCACTTAGTTCCGTCTAATTTCATTATGAAATTATATATATTATTTCAGAGAAAACATGTTTTCATATTCTACATTCAGCCCCAACATTATAGTGAGTAAATATGTCATAATTACTCATTACTTACGTAATGCTAGGAGGCTTTAGGGGTAGCTTTGGGTAATTAGATGGACCGCACATATACCTAAGTGTGTTAGTAAACAAAACAAAAGTATTTTACATCCTCATGTCAAGATGCATAACATATTCTTGCTTGTGGAATCTTGCACAGGTATATTACATATTAATCTTCAAATATACTGGCATATTTTCTTGTTGATATATAGCGCATAATTGTTTTCCTCGCTACTGCATTGCATTAGGCTCCTTGCTGTTGCATTGCATTAGGCTCCTTGCTACTGCTTTGCATGAGGCTCCTTGCTACTGCTTTGCATTAGGCTCCATGCTACTGCATTGCATTCGGCTACTCGGGCATAGACTAACGAAAAAATATAAGCTGTTATATTCTCATCAAAATGAATTCAATACCTTAGAGAAAGAAGAGATAAAAGTGTTGTTGCATGATTGCAAGTCGTGGCATTCGTGAAATGTTTAAGGGTCCAGTAGGCTTTCAACATAGAGCGTCTGTACGCACGAACGCTGATCCGGAATGACGTTCATTCGTGTTGTGATTATTAAACAACGAACGGTAGAGAGCTAGTTAATAAGAAGAGAGATTGAGGTAGTTTATTTACGAGTGTTGCAACGATAAGTGGCATCTAATGACGATGCAGTTCTCAGCAGTCAAGAAGATGGGTGAGAAAGGTGAGGAAGGAGGGAGGGTGAGAGGGAGAGAGATTGATTGATTGATAAAGATTAAGCCACCCAAGAGGTGGCACGGCATGAATAGCCCGTAAAGGGAGGGAGAGAGAGGTGCTTACCTATATAAGTGGAGTAGAAATAGATTAAACTACTCTATCCCTTTGAGATGTATTTATTGTCTCAATAAAACGTAATTGAATGTGTTGTTGTGGTTTTAGATTTAGCTACTCACAACGAAGGTTCATGTAGCCGGGCTATGGTGAGCCCGTAATTGAGTTCGGTTATTCGCGATAATCTTGTTACTCGTACTTGAACTTGGAACTTACCTATAAGTGACTACGAGGGAGTGAGGTCTAGCTCTTCTTGCTTTCCATACCCCCCCCCCCCCACTCCCCCCCCCCCACACACTCACCCCCCTCCCTAATTAGCCTTGTTGAACCTGTTGCGTTTAATTAAACTGTTCTGACTCTCAAAGTGCTTGTCGCATCTGACTTTAAAGTTGAGGATGAATAAAGATGGAGGTGGGAAGGAGGAGGGGGAAGATAGGAAGGACGAATGAGGGAGTGAGAGAGAGAGACGAGAGGGAGGAAAGAATGGAGAGAGGGGGTGAGAGACGGAGGAAGGAAGGGAGGGAGGCAGAATGAATAACTAAACAAATCTGCTTTCCAAGGTCTAAGAAGCCTGTCGTGGTCAGCAAACTGTCTTCCACGACGTCAGTTGTGACGTGGGAGTTAAATCTGGAAAACAGGTCGGGGGAATTATATTATACCTAATAGGCCAAGTTGCCTAACAAGTCGAATTTTCATGATTATTAGAATAATTTCAAGAAAATTTCTTGTGAAATGATTAAGCTGTCAATTACATTACATATGTTTGAATTTTTGTAATTTAGTTTTGAATTTTTGTAATTTTAGTTAAAACTATATATAAGTTGATCAAACCTCAACTAACCCAACATATCCTAACCTAACTTAACCTAACCTAACCTAACCTAACCTAACCTAACCTAACCTAACCTAACCTGGCTTAAACTAACCTGACATCAACTAACCTGACATGATCTAACCTGACATAACTAAGTCAGTAATTCATGTTCTAAATATAATATAATGATATTAATTGGAATAAACCAATATTGTAATAAAATATTGAAAAAACCAAAATCACTCAATTTCTTAGGCAATATGACCATGCCTATTTGGTCAAGTAGTGCGGTTTGGCTATTAGCTTTATATGAAATATATATCTATATTATATATATATAATATATATATATATAATATATATATAATATATATGTTTTTAATAATAAATGGAAGGGAGTACCACCTCTGGCTGGAAGAAGGGGGACCCATAGCCTCGGAGGAAATCACACATAACGCATTGGAGGGAATGTGGGTCCCCTCCATACAGTTTCTGTGTGCCTTTTCTCCTACCACCCCCCTTCCTTTTTTTTTTCTTATGCTTTATTGTGATTTAAAGGTTACAAAACATACAAGACCAATGCCTAAAGGTTATGGATCTCTTGAAGCTCCT
>WNGS01006641.1:0-11567 GCA_020271785.1 Procambarus virginalis
TTTTGGTGATTGTTGCTAGTGTGGCGCTATCACCATATGTGATTGCAGTTCAGTAAAGTCATTGCGGGCAGTGTTCTAGAGGGTTCATGTCCTATATGTATTTACTAGGTTCTGCAGTATTGTCATTGCAACCGGATTGTAACGTAAATCACTGTGATTTGTTAGTGTGATTTGTCATTGTTGTGGGTGAACTCGGCTGTAGACGAGTACTTGGGTATACATATATTCTCCTGTTTATCTGGTAGGACATCGAAGTCCAGTATTCAGTGAGGTGATTGCGAGGCAATTAATATAACGTAACCAAGGGAACGCCATTGCTTTAAGAGAATTTGTTCTTTGACAATTGAGTAACATAGAATGCGTTTGGGTTAATTTACTTTCCTGCAAGCAGCTACGGTAGTCTCAAGGAGCCTAGCCATCAGCCAGATAAGAATTAGAGTATTGTCTGTCGTCATTAACGGTCAGCGGGCCGGGTAATTGACGTGTTTCAGGAAGTCAAAGTAATTAACCTCGATCCATGTTTGATCGACTCACACGAAGGCTCCATTGTTCCATTAACGTAACATCATTATTTATGTCCAGAAGTAACGACACTTGATTGACTCGTGGGAGGAGTAACGTCATTGTAGAATAACGTAAACATGGTGCCTAATTACTGTTATTAGCCACCTGAATTGGTCTGAGTATGGAAGGCTCAGACGGAATTCATACCTTAATGTAAATTGCTGAGCCAGTGTGAAAGGTTGCGTATTTTAATTGTTCAATTATTGATCTTGAGGATAATAATTAATTGCTCTAAAGGTAATCACGAGTGATTACCGTTCTCTTAGCACGTTGGGCATTGTAAATCAGAGTTTACCATCGTTGAGTGATTAGTAACCGATTAACGTAAATTAACGTAACTAGTAAATATATTAATCAGCTGTCTATTAGTACAGGGATTAATGGGATTTTCTCACTGAATGCTCGACAGGTAGAGTGTTGTGTAATTTCCGCATTACTAGTGACAGTTGTAAGAGAAGGTTATTATATTAACATAAATGTGTTGTTATTAACGTAAATCAATTGTTATTGATTGTTGATCGTCCGTGGGACGGAGCGTTAACGTAAGGATTAATTTGTGGAAGGGTGCTGGAGTTGCCAGTGAACCCATTAGTTATTGTTGTCATTGAAAGACTACTGATTTGATTGCATTGCAACCGCCATTGCAGGTGTAGACTGCACTGAGGCGTAGAACAGTTAGGAGGTTACTAGAGACGTGTTTCAGAACCCACTGTGTCATTTGTTGTAATTGTGATTATAGATCTGTTAGTTGTTGTTTCTTGTTGATTCCTCTGTGGTCACGCTTATGTTCGAGTTAGTTCATTATGCAGTCCGAGGGGCTGGTGTCTAGCTGTCATTGATAGTGTCACAGGAAGGATTTCGAGTAACGTCGTTGACATTTCTTTTTTGTTTTGTTGTAGTAGTTAGTACTTTGTTGAATAAGCTAAGTTGTTATGTTTAACACTGTCTTTTCTTTACACCCCACATATTATTATTGTTATGCAAGTGTTCTTCACACTCGACTAATAAAATTGAGACTGATTCTGAGTTTTGGACCAAATATACGGCACCACACAACAATAAATTCTTTTTGTGAGAGCCCAGGACCTACTCGTTAGATTCGCTTCGGCGAATAGCGAAGGTCGACGGCCTAGTGGAGGGGATTTCAATTTTCATTGGGGTCTCGGCGTTTGCTCGCGCCTAGTCAATTGTTCATACATGGTCCCAAAGTGAGGAATGAGCTGCTTACTGCACTGGTGTGTTAGCTAAGCAAGTCCTTCATCAGGCGACCTAGTTGAATATCACGACAGGAATAAAGGTTAAAGAAAAAAGAAAATTCTTAGAAATTTTCCGAGCTAAATTCCTTATACCAATTTTATTTATTCCAACTTATCTAATTCAAAAAAAAAAATTCTCACACTGTTCATCTCATTAATGATGTTTTTATGTCCACAGAAGTGACGTGTGGAGGTAATTGTGGTGAGGAAGACATTTTATCTTGGGCAGTACCCGAACCCTTAGCTTGGTCCTGAAAGAAGACTAAGTAAGCTGCCGTCGATCGAGGCAGTGTGTTAGCTGCTAGTATACGCAGTGTTGGTGACGATCGGCATACCCCGTGATTGGCTATTAAGGGGTTACAGTGATGTGTGAAGTGCTGCTAGCAAGCTGCTAGAGGCTTCTGCTGAGGGGTTAGCTACCCATGTGTAAGTTCGTTTGGTACCCTTGTCAGCATGTTGCTGAAGCCCTCTGCCAGTGAGTAGCTGGAGAGCGAAAGGTGGGGTGTAGGCACATCGTGATACAGTGTGGGTGGACTGGCTCGTGTAGAAAGGTGAACTCGCCAGTGTTGTCCAGTACGAGTGGATAAGGTACTGGGACGTCGTAATCACTAGAGTTGGTGAACACTGCAAACACATTTGTGTCCTGCGTGAAAGTGACACTATTGTACATAAGTGTAGAAGTAGTCTATTTATATATTTAATGGCGGAGGTGAATATATTGATGAAGAAAAGCGTGTATTGTTTATCCACCCTTATATCTTTATTGCGCTATACAGCCACTTCTTGAAAGCCTACTACCGACTTGGGATCGGATACTCTAAAAGAGGTAATATAACAAAGAGCCCGGTGACTGGTCCTAAGTGGCTGTAACATAACTGGCATCCCCAGTGGGATCCGATTTCTTGTCAAGTGCGTTTGATCGGATTGGTTAAATAGTGCAATCTCCGTGTATAGCTTCCCCATTCCGTTTTGTGTTTGTGTGGTGTAGTGTTGAAAATAGTGCAGTGTTGCATGCTTGGGCTCAACTCAGAGAAGTACAATATGGCAGAAAAAAAGACCATCGATAACTTGTACTATGTGCAGGAATTCCTGAACCAAGAAGACTGCCGTCCAAGATTGATATACCTTGGGAAGCCTCAATTAGTGTTGATAAGTGCTTATTTTGGGATCTAAGTGAGTGAACTGGAGACACGTGTGGAGATCCTCTCGAAGGTCCATAAGCACTTAAAAACCGATGAAAAACAAGAAAGTGAGGCATAGAGTAAAAAGGAATGTGTCATGGCTTCCACTGAAAAGGAAGTCCAAGGAAGTGATGGTGAGAGTGACACTAGTGAACTTAACATGAGCCTATTGACTTTGAAAATGCGTGAGTTAGAAATCCATCTTGAAATAGAATGGAAAAAGCTAGAACTAGAAGAAAGAAGACAAGAGAAAGCAAGGAGAGAAAGAGAAGAAAGAAGAGAGGAGCAAGAAAGGAAAGAAAGAAGAGAAAGAGAGGAGCGAGAAAGAGAAGATAAGGAATGAGAAAGGAGACACGAATTGGAAGTGCTAAGGTTAGGATGTAGGAGGGAAATAAGTAGTTTTGATTCAGTGAGGAACATCAAAATGGTTCCTAAGTTTAACGAGAAAGAAGTCTCAAAGTTCTTTGCTGCTTTTGAGAAGGTAGGTGCATCATTTGAATGGCCGAGGGAAAATTGGGCCAATATGATCCAATCCGTTTTGACTGGAAAGGCCCAAATCGCATACTCCACGTTGTCGATGGATGACTCCAGTGATTATGACGCTGTCAAGAAGGTGGTGCTAATGGCTTACCAGTTGGTGCCTGAAGCATACAGGCAGAAGTTTCGTAACCTAAAGAAGACATCAAAGCACATCTTTATGGAGTTTGCGAGTATTAAAGAACGGCTGTTTCACGAATGGTGCGCTTCTCGGAAGGTAGAGACAAAAGAGCAACTTGAACAGCTTATTCTATTAGAAGACTTTAAAGATTGTCTGTCTGGTCATCTGAATACATACCTCGAAGAACAGCAAGTAGAAACCATAAGTGCGGCAGCCACTATGGATGAGGAGTATATTCTTACACATCGGCCCGTGAGCAGCCCCCGGGGAATTATGTCGGAAAATCCGACACCATTTAATAATAATCACATTCAACAGGCAGAAATAGTCCCATTATTACCATAGTCTAGTGGTACTATATTGAACAACCTAGCACCATTAATGAATGGTGCAGACCCTATTTTGGGTATAATTGTTACCAGCTTGAGTTGAGTTGTGTATATATAATAATTTACATATGATCATTACACCTTTGAGTGATTAATTTGTGTCTATAACATCCTAGGGTGATTTTGAGGAGCTAACCTAAAGGTACTTCCAGTGACACTGGTTTATCACTCAAATCATTAGTGTGTATGATTGTATATATATAATGTGAATTAATTTTAAGTGCTAACCTCGAAAAGAGGTAGGATTACAGCCTAGTGATTGCAGAATTTTTACCCTAGGCTACCATCAGTGCTTGTTCAGCATTATGAGCAACCCAAGTACAAGCCCACAAGGCTTTATCAACTAGCCAATATGAATAATGCTGGCAATGAGAAAACTGTCATACGTCTTATACTACAATTGCTGGATTTACCGCAACCTGATCAACTGCTGACTCATTACAGTCCTTCAGCATGGAGTTTGAGTCACTACTAAGAACATTCAGTCTTAAGGTTGATATAACTACTAGTGAATGGATGACCAAAGTAGTCCTTCAACGAAAATTGTCCAGCGATATACTAGATGAATTATATGCACATCAACATAACACCATCCTGACAGTACAGGACAACACTGAAGGTTTACATTCCATCATAAACAAACGACGAGCAAATGAGGAAGTTAAAGCCTCTTCCAAGCCTTCAGAAATAGAAAATAAGAGTCAATTAAAGGGTAAAACAACTACCCCAAATAAACATCAGTCAATTACTTTAACATCAAGTTGCAGAAAATCTGGCAATGCAGCAGAATCCTCCAAGCCTACTGTTACTAGTTCACCCAAACCGGTAACTTCCAAACGTGCAGTAGGCTGGGGGACATGTATGTTCTGCAAAAAGAAACATTCAACATACTGTTGTGCTAATTATCCAACCAGAGACACTCGTATTGAGCGACTCCAGGAATTAGGGAGATGTTCAAGGTGTCTCAAGTCACACAACATAGACTATTGTGATACCCAATTCAACACCTGCAACAGGTGTAGAAGAGGTAGGCACCATGCAGCACTGTGCAAATATACGAAATTAACGTATTCAAGACCCAAGGTGGAAGATAGCATTCCCACCACAGTACAGTACTGCAAGGTGCAACAAACAAAGAGTGTCCAATCGGCAAAGTCTAAAGGTAATACGACTTTGCCTACTGCCCAAATTACCATCCTGAATAAGAGGGCCAAGGTCCATACCCGTGGGTTGTTTGACCAAGGGTCCCAGAGAACATATGTCACTAAAAGGTTGGCAGATGAACTACAATTAAAGCCTGTAGCCCAGACGACATTCAACATCTCAGGGTTTATAACAGATGCAGGACCTCAAGTCTACCAGGTGGTACAACCATCAGTACGTTTTGGCAGGTACGTCTGTCAAGTACAAGCCATTGTGGTGGACAAAATACCAGTAGACCTACAAGTTCAAGGTCTGAGAGCAACAGCCAAATTCCTGAGAAATAGAGGAATAAAATTGGCAGATAATATTAAGTCTGATCACCTCACTAACTTCGATCTCCTTGTAGGGACAGACTACTACCATCGATTCATTGGTAGCCCTACTAAATATCAGGGCATAACCATGCTAAATTCTGCAGGAGGCAAATTACTCTCAGGCCCAGTATCAAGCCTGAGGAGACCTATGCCTGCAGATAAACAATACCAGTAGAAATCTAAATTTGTCAGCTGATTATATTTCTCCAGTAGCATTATACTAAGGAGATTACAGCTGACTATAGCAACAGAGGTTGATGTTAATATCATCATTTAAAGCTGAAGATGAGTTCATGAGGCCTTCAGTGGCAAATCAGTGAACAGTAGCCTAAACCGCTACAAGTCACAGCGACCAATGTCACTGAACCCACTGCAGTCTCAGAACCATACTTAGCTTTAGTGATGGGCTATTCAATCCTCTGAATCAATTAACTAAATTAAACCCCAATAAATCTGACGACTGATTTGATACATTTATTATTTAATCAAGATGTATTCCATGGGGCTCAGTGTATATATATCAGTGACCAGTTACCTGAACAAGCTTCAAGTTATATCTAATGTCACTGATCTCACTGCAGTCCCTGAATCATACTTGACTGTAGTACTTGATCACATTCAGTCCTCTGGGTTAAATAATATGTATTTAGGCTTGAATTTTAGCCTTTCAAGAGTTAACAGGGAAATGAAATCGCATTAGACTTCTAACCCCTGCAACTCTAGTACGGGACATCCGTCCTGTACGAACAGACGCACAAATGTGTGATTACTAACTACTAACATCAAATTAATCTAATAATTCGAAGGAGGAGTATCGGTGTTCGTCTGTTCTAAATAGGACTTCGACCCGTGAGCAGCCCCGGGGAATTATGTCGGAAAATCCGACACCATTTAATAATATCACATTCAACAGGCAGAAATATTGCTGCTGCTGTTGTATACACAAGTTAACCCATAGAAAATGTAACTTGTAGTGGAGTTTCCGTCTATAAAAAATGGGATATCATAGCCACATACTATTATAATTCACCAGCTATTGTGTTGGAATTTTTCTTAAATACATTAGTCTTTGGACTTTTACCATCATAAAACATCTATTTTAATTAACTTAATTATTAGTATCAAAATAGAGTAAATGTGACCCTTCTATCAAGTTACTGATATCTGGACAAAGTGCCAGGGCATCAGTAGGAGTGGTCAGCCATTGTTGTTTAAGACCAGAGGCGCACGGGAGCAAATTCGGCTCCTGTTAATTTCTCTTGGACGAAGTGTTATGGAAACGAAAGGTCTACCATTATCAACACAGTCAACAATAAACAAGGTAAGTGTTCTGCCGAAACCCATTTATCTATTCATTTTTGGCCATTAATGTCTGTAGATAGGGTGAGCCGGTTAGAATACGAAATTGCCTCAAACTAAAGGTAATTAAGTCTTGGTCTTTATTTGGTTCAATGTACAGTGTTTTCTCTGATATAGCTGTCATATATTAGGATTCTGGCTTCATAGCTAGCGCACTTTTGACAGGTACAAGAAGAGGAAGCATGCTTTGTGTATCAGTTACCAGGGTGATGGAAGCTACCTCACACGAGGAAAATTTGGTGTCTACATCCTAGTTATACCTGGTGGACTAAGGCCTGCTGTACGATAAGATAAGGAACCTCCTCAATGTATACATATGTAGTTTAATACTGTAGTTTGATTGGTTGCATATATATATCAATATAAACCCTCCCTAATGTGCAAGAATCGATTTGTGAGATTATTGCAAAAATACAGTCCACTTAACATTATACAAATTGCTATCGAAGTATATAAATTAACGTAAATATAAATTCTATATAAATTCATATAAATTAAATATATATAAATCTCACAGGTCGGTTCCTACATTATTTGGTCCTTCGAACTGGATTATTGGTCCTTTGAACCCACATTATTGGTCATCTTCGAGTCGGATGACAGATTATTTGGTCATCTTAGTACCGGATGAACCAGTTAACCAGTGGATTCATTAAATATACTAGTGCAGTGTGATTTATACAGTGCCAGTCAAAGACCGGCGGCGTTGCCTCGAGCAAGCGAGCTCAGGAGCCCCTCAAGCCCAGTTCAGCCTCATCAGCGGTTTCATATGGTCACCCACAGATTTGGTTGCGTGTTATTCTGTGACATGACAGTGCTAATATTGAAGCCAGCCAAATTAGTGGCTGTGTCCTTACGAGATTGTTCACGATATCGTGGTGTTAAATTTCACGAGAGAGATTATCCACGAATTTTGTGATGTTAATTTTGCGAGATCAATTATATTTAATACTTCTTGATAATATTAGAAGTTTCATAGAGGCATTAAGAGGCTATTATCAATAATTGTGTATATTATTTCTCTAAATAGAGAATTATTTAATATATATTGCACTAGTTTCTCAATACAATATTTACCAATTGCCAACTCACAACAAGGTAGGATATTACCATTGACTAGTTGAACTATTTATTGTTCATCCTAGTCCCATTATTACCATAGTCTAGTGGTACTATATATGAACAACCTAGCACCATTAATGAATGGTGCAGACCCTATTTTGGGTATAATTGTTACCAGCTCGAGTTGAGTTGTGTATATAATAATTTACATATGATCATTACACCTTTGAGTGATTAATTTGTGTCTATAACATCCTAGGCTGATTTTGAGGAGCTAACCTAAAGGTACTTCCAGTGACACTGGTTTATCACTCAAATCATTAGTGTGTATGATTGTATATATATAATGTGAATTAATTTTAAGTGCTAACCTCTAAAAGAGGTAGGATTACAGCCTAGTGATTGCAGAATTTTTACCCTAGGCTACCATCAGTGCTTGTTCAGCATTATGAGCAAACCAAGTACAAGCCCCACAAGGCTTTATCAACTAGCCAATATGAATAATGCTGGCAATGAGAAAACTGTCATACATCTTATACTACAATTGCTGGATTTACCGCAACCTGATCAAACTGCTGACTCATTACAGTCCTTCAGCATGGAGTTTGAGTCACTACTAAGAACATTCAGTCTTAAGGTTGATATAACTACTAGTGAATGGATGACCAAAGTAGTCCTTCAACGAAAATTGTCCAGCGATATAATAGATGAATTATATGCACATCAACATAACACCATCCTGACAGTACAGGACAACACTGAAGGTTTACATTCCATCATAAACAAACGACGAGCAAATGAGGAAGTTAAAGCCTCTTCCAAGCCTTCAGAAATAGAAAATAAGAGTCAGTTAAAGGGTAAAACAACTACCCCAAATAAACATCAGTCAATTACTTTAACATCAAGTTGCAGAAAATCTGGCAATGCAGCAGAATCCTCCAAGCCTACTGTTACTAGTCACACCCAAACCGGTAACTTCCAAACGTGCAGTAGGCTGGGGGACATGTATGTTCTGCAAAAAGAAACATCAACATACTGTTGTGCTAATTATCCAACCAGAGACACTCGTATTGAGCGACTCCAGGAATTAGGGAGATGTTCAAGGTGTCTCAAGTCACACAACATAGACTATTGTGATACCCAATTCAACACCTGCAACAGGTGTAGAAGAGGTAGGCACCATGCAGCACTGTGCAAACATACGAAATTAACGTATTCAAGACCCAATTTGGAAGATAGCTTTCCACCACAGTACAGTACAGCAAGGTGCAACAAACAAAGAGTGTCCAATCGGCAAAGTCTAAAGGTAATACGACTTTGCCTACTGCCAAAATTACCATCCTGAATAAGAGGGCCAAGGTCCATACCCGTGGGTTGTTTGACCAAGGGTCCCAGAGACATATGTCACTAAAAGGTTGGTAGATGAACTACAATTAAAGCCTGTAGCCCAGACGACATTCAACATCTCAGGGTTTATAACGGATGCAGGACCTCAAGTCTACCAGGTGGTACGACCATCAGTACGTTTTGGCAGGTACGTCTGTCAAGTACAAGCCATTGTGGTGGACAAAATACCAGTAGACCTACAAGTTCAAGGTCTGAGAGCAACAGCCAAATTCCTGAGAAATAGAGGAATAAAATTGGCAGATAATATTAAGTCTGATCACCTCACTAACTTCGATCTCCTTGTAGGGACAGACTACTACCATCGATTCATTGGTAGCCCTACTAAATATCAGGGCATAACCATGCTAAATTCTGCAGGAGGCAAATTACTCTCAGGCCCAGTATCAAGCCTGAGGAGACCTATGCCTGCAGATAAACAATACCAGTAGAAATCTAAATTTGTCAGCTGATTTATTTCTCCAGTAGCATTATACTAAGGAGATTACAGCTGACTATAGCAACAGAGGTTGATGTTAATATCATCATTTAAAGCTGAAGATGATTTCATGAGGCCTTCAGTGGCAAATCAGTGAACAGTAGCCTAAACCGCTACAAGTCACAGCGACCAATGTCACTGAACCCACTGCAGTCTCAGAACCATACTTAGCTTTAGTGATGGGCTATTCAATCCTCTCAATCAATTAACTAAATTAAACCCAATAAATCTGACGACTGATTTGATATATTTATTATTTAATCAAGATGTATTCCATGGGGCTCAGTGTATATATATCAGTGACCAGTTACCTGAACAAGCATCAAGTTATATCTAATGTCACTGATCTCACTGCAGTCCCTGAATCATAATGACTGTAGTACTTGATCACATTCAGTCCTCTGGGTTAAATAATATGTATTTAGGCTTGAATTTTAGCCTTTCAAGAGTTAACAGGGAAATGAAATCGCATTAGACTTCTAACCCCTGCAACTCTAGTACGGACATCCGTCCTGTATGAACAGACGCACAAATGTGTGATTACTAACTACTGACATGAAATTAATCTAATAATTCGAAGGAGAGGAGTCGGTGTTCGTCTGTTCTAAATAGGACTTCGACCCGTGAGCAGCCCCCGGGAAATTATGTCGGAAAATCCGACACCATTTAATAATAATCACATTCAACACAGAGAATATTGCTGCTGCTGTTGTATACACAAGTAACCCATAGAAATGTAACTTGTAGTGGAGTTTCCGTCTTTAAAAATGGGATATCATAGCCACATACTATTATAATTCACCAGCTATTGTGTTGGGAATTTTCTTAAATACATTAGTCTTTGGACTTTTACCATCATAAAACATCTTATTTTAATTAACTTAATTATTAGTATCAAAATAGAGTAAATGTGACCCTTCTATCAAGTTACTGATATGGACAAAGTGCCAGGGCATCAGTAGGAGTGGTCAGCCATTGTTGTTTAAGACCAGAGGCACACGGGAGCAAATTCGGCTCCTGTAATTTCTCTTGGACGAAGTGTTATGGAACCCAAAGGTCTACCATTATCAACACGCAGTCAACAATAAACAAGGTAAGTGTTCTGCCGAAACCCATTTATCTATTCATTTTTGGCCATTAATGTCTGTAGATAGGGTGAGCCGGTTAGAATACGAAATTGCCACAAACAAAGGTAATTAAGCCTTGGTCTTATTTGGTTCAATGTACAGTGTTTTCTCTGATATAGCTGTCATATATTAGTATTCTGGCTTCATAGCTAGAGCACTTTTGACAGGTACAAGAAGACGAAGCATGCTTTGTGTATCAGTTACCAGGGTGATGGAAGCTACCTCACACGAGGAAATTTGGTGTCTACATCCTAGTTATACCTGGTGGACTAAGGCCTGCTGTACGAAGATAAGGAACCTCCTCAATGTATATATATGTAGTTTAATACTGTAGTTTGATTGGCTGCATATATATATATATATATTAAATTCAATATAAACCCCCCTAATGTGCAAGAATCGATTTGTGAGATTATTGCAGAAATACAGTCCACATAACATTATACAAATTGCTATCGAAGTATTTAAATTAACGTAAATATAAATTCTATATAAATTCATATAAATTAAATATATATAATCTCACAGGTCGGTTCCCACAGGTCTCATCTCGTGTCTGTTTTATGTAGTGA
>WNGS01006645.1:0-11956 GCA_020271785.1 Procambarus virginalis
GTAGGAAACCCAAGACCTGCACTTTAAAGATAAGCTTAACAAGTTCCAGAAGCTCAAATTCGCCTGAAGCCACTAGGAATGATTTGAGTCCTATAGCACAGTGGTCTACATGCATACTCTAGATACCCGGCGCGACCCGGGTCGACCCTGTGCCCACGCCTCCCCCCCCCCACACCATATTCACTGTAACTCCACACAATATCACTGCAGCTAAAAGATCGTGCACAGTATGCAACTCTTTGTCATCTGAATATTCGTTTTGCTTGTCAATATCTGCATTCACACTAATATGTAAACCTCTGCGGACTTAAGGGCGATGACGGCTGGAACGTCCAGTGTTAACTCTATGGATAATACAACCCGCATTTCAGGATTTATAGGCGCAATTCGTCCTCAAGTCCATTCCATCCAGCGGTCGACCCCACAGACGCTTTCATGAATTTTAACATGCTGTTCATTCAAAACGGTAATTTTCGGTATGGTATTGGTCTCCTGTCAGTAGACAGGACTGACGGTACTGGTCTCCTGTCAGTAGACAGGACTGACGGTATTGGTCTCCTGTCAGTAGACAGGACTGACGGTATTGGTCCCTGTCAGTAGCCAGGACTGACGGTATTGGTCTCCTGTCAGTAACCAGGACTGACGGTACTGATCCCTGTCAGTAGACAGGACTGACGGTACTGATCCCTGTCAGTAGCCAGGACTGACGGTACTGATCCCTGTCAGTAACCAGGACTGACGGTACTGATCCCTGTCAGTAGACAGGACTGACGGTACTGATCCCTGTCAGTAACCAGGACTGACGGTACTGATCCCTGTCAGTAACAGACTGACGGTACTGATCCCTGTCAGTAACCAGGACTGACGGTACTGATCCCTGTCAGTAGACAGGACTGACGGTACTGATCCCTGTCAGTAGCCAGGACTGACGGTACTGATCCCTGTCAGTAGACAGGACTGACGGTACTGATCCCTGTCAGTAGACAGGACTGACGGTACTGATCCCTGTCAGTAGACAGGACTGACGGTACTGATCCCTGTCAGTAGACAGGACTGACGGTATTGGTCCCTGTCAGTAGACAGGACTGACGGTACTGATCCCTGTCAGTAGACAGGACTGACGGTATTGGTCTCCTGTCAGTAGCCAGGACTGACGGTACTGGTCCCTGTCAGTAGACAGGACTGACGGTACTGGTCCCCGTCAAGAGATATGAAGGTGTCGGACAAATGGTATTTTTGTTCTGTCCCGGCTGGCCACGCCTATCCGGCCGGGCCTAATTTGCTATCCGGCCGCTTCAGGGCGCCTTTGGAGCCAGACGCCAAATAGATTAGAAGATTAGTTGATGGAGAATACCTTGGTGTCTTTGTGAGCAAGAGAGAATGGAGTTACTTGCAGGGGTAACTTCTCTATCCTGGTACAAGATTCTTGACAGGTACAAGAGGAGCGTTGTTAACGCTTATGTCGACCGTGCTCTCAGCCACAGCTCAGAATGGAAGCAAGTCGATGAAGAACTCTGTAGGGTAAGGCAGGTCCTAGTCAACAACGGCTTCTCCAATGGTTTCATTGAAGACATCATAAGAAGGAAAGTAAAACGCCATGCAACCTCTGAAGAGACAACTAATACAACACCTATACCCCCTATTAGACTATTTACAGGAACTTCTTCTCCACAGCTCATAAAACGGAGGAAAGGTCCTGAAAGATATTGTTAATAGAAATGTTATCCCTACAGACAAAAATCAGAAGATACAACTAACGATTTACTATAAAACCAAGAAAACTGCCAACCTACTCATGAGAAACTCTCCAGACACGGAGCAGAACGCTTTGAAAGAGACAAACGTCGTCTATGCCTTCAAATGTCCTCTTGGGACTGTAAGCCCAAAAAACTCAGTATATAGGCAAGACAACAACATCTCTTTCCAGGCGTTTAACGATGCATAAGCAACAGGGCTCCATTAAGGAACATATACTCTCTTCCCACAACCAACCATCACCAGAGAAATCTTAACAAACAACACAGAAATCATTGATAGATACAGCGACAGCAGGCGGCTTGACATCTGCGAGGCACTACACATCAAGAAGTCAACACCAGCAATCAACAGCCAATTACGTACAACTATATTCTACCCACTTCAAGACTCCGCTCCAATATAGAAACATCAAGAAATATGGGCCAATAGGCCTTCTGCAGTTCTATTGGGACCCGACTTCTACTTCTACAAATCTATACCCCGTTTTCCATGTTCTGTGTTTCACCCCACTAATGTATTACATCACCTCACCCAAATGCAGGTATAAGAGCCAATGTTTGTTTCATAAAGCATAAGTTGTGTAGATAACTAAAAGTCTTTGAAAATGTAATAAGTTTTACGAAACGCGCTCAAGTGTCGCGTCAGACTAGAAATAAAGAATGATTTTGGAGAATTGATTTTAATTTACCGTCATCAGTAAAAAGAAACATAAGGAAAATTGAGAAAATTCGTGTTAGAATTATTAATCTACTTTTTCGTTCATATATATATATATATATATATATATATATAATATATATATATATATATATATATATATATATATATATATATANCAGCTTAGGTAAGACCATATGCACCAGCAGCTGGGGCTAGGACCCGATCAGGTCACTGCTGAGACTGTCAGCTGGCCTAGGACCCGATCAGGTCACTGCTGAGACTGTCAGCTGGGCTAGGACCCGATCAGGTCACTGCTGAGACTGTCAGCTGGGCTAGGACCCGATCAGGTCACTGCTGAGACTGTCAGCTGGGCTAGACCCGAGCAGGTCACTGCTGAGACTGTCAGCTGGGCTAGGACCCGATCAGGTCACTGCTAAGACTGTCAGCTGGGCTAGGACCCGATCAGTCACTGGTGAGACTGTCAGCTGGGCTAGGACCCGATCAGGTCACTGTGAGACTGTCAGCTGGGCTAGGACCCGAGCAGGTCACTGCTGAGACTGTCAGCTGGGCTAGGACCCGATCAGGTCACTGCTAAGACTGTCAGCTGGGCTAGGACCCGATCAGGTCCCTGCCAAGACTGTCAGCTGGCTAGGACCCGACCACTTCTCTGCCAAGACTGTCAGCTGGGCTAGGACCCGACCAGTTCCCTGCCAAGACTGTCAGCTGGGCTAGGACCCGACCAGTTCCCTGCCAAGACTGTCAGCTGGGCTAGGACCCGACCACTTCCCTGCCAAGACTGTCAGCTGGTCTAGGACCCGACCACTTCCCTGCCAAGACTGTCAGATTATCTGGACAAGGCAGCTAAGCGTGTTGCTGAAAGCTTGATTTAGAGCTGTGAAAAGTTATGAACCCGGACGTCTCCTCTGGTGTCGCAAGATGATCAAGTCTTGTGTTCAAAGGTCATTTGACCAGTTTAATATATATATATATAATATATATATATATATATATATATATATATATAATATATATAGTATGTATTTCTCCACATTCTCTACGTGTCTTCTTTGTTAGAGGTAACCTAAAAGAATAGTTAACTAGAATGTAGTACACTAATTATATATTTACACAAGGTTTCGAACCTATATGGTTCGTTCTCAAGTGATGGGACTGTTTTGTGTATTGGATTTATACCATTAGGACAGAGGGGGGGGGTGAGGGACATAATAAAAGTAGGTGAAGAATATGGCTTAGAGGAAGAATAGGGCATAAATGAGGAGGAATAGAGGTAAAAAAAAAGGGGGTGGGGGGGTGGGACGAAGCACATACAAAGATTTATCAGGTGTAGTGGGCGTAGCATGTTGGGCAGTGTCTTCTAAGTTCGCATCTTCCGTTCCGGTTCATGTTTCTTACTCTCATGGTGGGGAGAGTGGATAGTTGCGTAATTTGGGTATTCATGATAGGTGTTCTATTCTTGTATGTGGATTGCTTCAAGAATTTGTAATCTTACATCTTGGGTTTTGTCAATTATACAAGTGGTTTTGTTCAACATTTCTCTTGTTAGGGTGATGTCATGGGCTTGTCTCATGTGATTCCTGGAGGCACCGGGTTGAAGAGACAGGTCAAACACCTCGTCAGCTTGGTCGACGTCATACCTATGTACTTAGAGTGAAGGTTACATCCTTCGTGGGGGCAAGTGTACATGTATACAACGCTTGACGGCTGTAAGGGTTCTCTGTCGGCTTCGGCCTGTTTTTAATGAGGTCGGAAGTCTTCTGTGCTTTGTAGAATATTATCAAGTCTATGTTATGGATTATTTCTTTCATTATTCTATCTATTTCAATGTTCACTCTGCATGGTGGATTTATAATATAATTGTAATATATAATTACTGGTATAATATTTATAATATTTATAGTGGTAGGTTTGTGATCTTGGTACCTTGACTTAGCAAAGCTTTTGATACAGTGCAATATGAAATATTGGAAGGGGGATAAGCAGGGGGAAAGCGCCAAGCCATTACGCCTATATAACACTGGGAGGGGTCAGGATAAGATTTGCGATAAGACGGGGAAGGCTGGAGGAAGGAATGGTTCCAACCCCTTATGGACGGTTGGGATTGAACACCGACCTGCAGGAAGTTAACGTCGCTCTACCGTCCACACCAAGTGGCTGGGCAATGACATACTTGATTTAAAGATATTGGATATGCTATATAAATAGGATTAGGATATGGATATACCAAAGGAAAAATAGTATAAATGGGATTAAGTCAGAGATGTTGAAAAATTTATGAATTACAAAAAAGCTCTTAAATGACTGTGTAAAAGCCTTTTGGGCAGTAAAAAGACATCAACCGAGTCACAAGAGTGACTTCAACATTGTGAAAGCAACGAGAGAAATTACATAAAGAAAATATGTGAAACTGCACAAGTTAATTCAATAATTCTTCACTGATAATATAATATCCAGACGAAGACTTCAAAACCAGTTTTTATACCTTCAAACCCTCGCCCAAGGAAAATTTATATTATATGTAACATATTTTCATTAAAGGAAAATAGGCTATATAAAGCTTAGTATACCATTCCAGGATATAGAAAATATATTAACAGAGAGAGGAACCAAATGGTGGAGTCACATATTCCTCCCCCAATATAATAAAAACAGAAGATTTTCATCATTTAAAGTCTAGTTTCATTAAAGCAAAGATCATCAATATAATAAAGTTAGGTTAGACTTAATTTACAGCCCATAAAATATTCCTTCGGGCGTCCTAATGTAAGGTGTTTACTGAGTAGAGTAGCAGGCCTACCAGTAGTGTACTACACAGTGGTAGCTGGCCTACCAGTAGTGTACTACACCAGTGGTAGCAGGCCTACCACTAGTGTACTACACCAGTGGTAGCAGGCCCACCACTAGTGTACTACACCAGTGGTAGCTGGCCTACCAGTAGTGTACTACACCAGTGGTAGCTGGCCCACCAGTAGTGTACTACACCAGTGGTAGCTGGCCACCAGTAGTGTACTACACCAGTGGTAGCTAGCCTACCAGTAGTGTACTACACCAGTGGTAGCTGGCCCACCACTAGTGTACTACACCAGTGGTAGCTGGCCTACCAGTAGTGTACTACACCAGTGGTAGCTGGCCCACCAGTAGTGTACTACACCAGTGGTAGCTGGCCCACAGTAGTGTACTACACCAGTGGTAGCTGGCCTACCAGTAGTGTACTACACCAGTGGTAGCAGGCCTACCAGTAGTGTACGACACCAGTGGTAGCAGGCCTACCAGTAGTGTACTACACCAGTGGTAGCTGGCCCACCAGTAGTGTACTACACCAGTGGTAGCTGGCCTACCAGTAGTGTACTACACCAGTGGTAGCTGGCCTACCACTAGTGTACTACACCAGTGGTAGCAGCCTACCAGTAGTGTACTACACCAGTGGTAGCTGGCCTACCAGTAGTGTACTACACCAGTGGTAGCTGGCCTACCACTAGTGTACTACACCAGTGGTAGCAGGCCTACCAGTAGTGTACTACACCAGTGGTAGCTGGCCCACCAGTAGTGTACTACACCAGTGGTAGCTGGCCCACCAGTAGTGTACTACACCAGTGGTAGCAGGCCTACCAGTAGTGTACTACACCAGTGGTAGCAGGCCTACCAGTAGTGTACTACACCAGTGGTAGCTGGCCTACCAGTAGTGTACTACACCAGTGGTAGCTGGCCCACCAGTAGTGTACTACACCAGTGGTAGCTGGCCTACCAGTAGTGTACTACACCAGTGGTAGCTGGCCTACCAGTAGTGTACTACACCAGTGGTAGCTGGCCTACCAGTAGTGTACTACACCAGTGGTAGCAGGCCTACCAGTAGTGTACTACACCAGTGGTAGCTGGCCTACCAGTAGTGTACTACACCAGTGGTAGCTGGCCTACCAGTAGTGTACTACACCAGTGGTAGCTGGCCTACCAGTAGTGTACTACACCAGTGGTAGCTGGCCTACCAGTAGTGTACTACACCAGTGGTAGCTGGCCTACCAGTAGTGTACTACACCAGTGGTAGCTGGCCTACCAGTAGTGTACTACACCAGTGGTAGCTGCCTACCACTAGTGTACTACACCAGGGGTAGCTGGCCCACCACTAGTGTACTACACCAGTGGTAGCTGGCCTACCAGTAGTGTACTACACCAGTGGTAGCAGGCCTACCAGTAGTGTACTACACCAGTGGTAGCAGGCCCACCAGTAGTGTACTACACCAGTGGTAGCAGGCCCACCAGTAGTGTACTACACCAGTGGTAGCAGGCCTACCACTAGTGTACTACACCAGTGGTAGCAGGCCTACCAGTAGTGTACTACACCAGTGGTAGCTGGCCTACCAGTAGTGTACTACACCAGTGGTAGCAGGCCACCAGTAGTGTACTACACCAGTGGTAGCAGGCCCACCAGTAGTGTACTACACCAGTGGTAGCAGGCCCACCAGTAGTGTACTACACCAGTGGTAGCTGGCCTACCAGTAGTGTACTACACCAGTGGTAGCTGCCTACCACTAGTGTACTACACCAGTGGTAGCTGGCCCACCAGTAGTGTACTACACCAGTGGTAGCAGGTCCACCACTAGTGTACTACACCAGTGGTAGCTGGCCTACCACTAGTGTACTACACCAGTGGTAGCAGGCCCACCAGTAGTGTACTACACCAGTGGTAGCAGGCCTACCAGTAGTGTACTACACCAGTGGTAGCAGGCCTACCAGTAGTGTACTACACCAGTGGTAGCTGGCCTACCAGTAGTGTACTACACCAGTGGTAGCAGGCCTACCACTAGTGTACTACACCAGTGGTAGCTGGCCCACCACTAGTGTACTACACCAGGGGTGTCAAGAGAGAGTGGGAAACAAGGAACATTGGAGGTGTGGTAAAAACCCTTGGGATAAGGAAGGGTTTGTGTGATGTAAACACGGGCAGCTTAAGCAGGCTTTCCCACGTCTCATTTGTTTACCTGCGGTATTGTTTATTCGGTTGTTTGGGTGACGTAAGGCGTCCCTAATGGAAGGTCGGGCCTTGGGCTGCTTTGTGTACTTCATCCACGGCGGATTCCGGCCACGAATACTTGCGTTTTCGAAGGTGTTGTGTGTGTGGTGTGTGTGTGTGGTGGTGTGTGTTGTGTGTGTGTGGGTGTGTGGTGTGTGTGTGTGGTGTGGTGTGTGTGTGGGCCGGGACCTCTTGCTTCCCACCTCACCACTACCTGCTGGGGCGTTGTATAGGTTAAATAATAATGTAATAAGACGCAATAAGATCTTAACATACTTAAGAAGGTTAGGTGAGGTCGGCTGTTTTCTATGAAGCTTTCAAGGTAAAACTAAAATATTCACAATAAATAGTATGTCATAATGCACTTATTTAATAAGTCAATATTGACTGTACGAAAGTGCGAGAACGGGTTGTGCTGGGGGCCGCTGGAATCTACTGTGGGGGTAAGAGTCTCGTCTGCATGGGTTTGGGGCTGTGTTAACGTGGGTGCAGGTCCTACAGAGCGTGTGGTGGGACCCATCGTATCCTAGTATTTCGATCCTTTCCCCCAGCAAGTTGACTGCTTACCTTACCTACAGCAGTAACACGTCGCTGCTGGCGCCACTGGTATAGGACGCTACGCGCTGGTTTTGTTCTCACTGAAAAAAATTATATTTGAGCAAACCATCAGCTCAATCCTCGCTATTTGTTGCGGGAGGAAAACATCAGTACTCAAGACTCGAAGCATTTCTTGGTTTGGAAGGGAATATTGCCGCTCTCGTCTGCTGTTTTTGGATAAACAACGTGGTTGACTATTTGCTGTTCAGCTGGCTGGTATTCTGCATACTCTGCGTATCCGATCGCAGACGATCCAAAAAATTTGTACTGCTTTGGCGTCCAGCTCCACATGGTCGATTTGTGTGTGTGGGTGTGTGTGTGTGTGTGTGGTGTGTGTGTGTGTGTGTTTGTGTGTGTGTACTCACCTAGTTGTACTCACCTAGTTGTGCTTGCGGGGGTTGAGCTCTGGCTCTTTGGTCCCGCCTCTCAACCGTCAATCAACAGGTGTACAGTTTCCTGAGCCTAATGGGCTCTATCATATCTACATTTGAAACTGTGTATGGAGTCAGCCTCCACCACATCGCTTCCTAATGCATTCCATTTGTCAACCACTCTGACACTAAAAAGTTCTTTCTAATATCTCGGTGGCTCATTTGGGCACTCAACTTCCACCTGTGTCCCCTAGTGCGTGTGCCCCTTGTGTTAAACAGCCTGTCTTTATCAACCCTGTCGATTCCCCTGAGAATCTTGAATGTGGTGATCATGTCCCCCCTAACTCTTCTGTCTTCCAACGAAGTGAGGTTTAATTCCTGCAGTCGCTCCTCGTAGCTCATACCTCTCAGCTCGGGTACTAGTCTGGTGGCAAACCTTGAACCTTTTCCAGTTTAGTCTTATGCTTGACTAGATAGGGACTCCATGCTGGAGCCGCATACTCCAGGATTGGTCTGACATATGTGGTATATAATGTTCTGAAAGATTCCTTACACAAGTAAGGAAGTGTGTGTGTGTGCGTGTGAGTGGACCGTATCACTGGACCAAGTCACTCCCCATCCTGAAAATGCGAGGCGATACCCTGCGGGCATTGCCACAAGAGGACAAATTAGGTGTACTGAGCCTGACAGGGAAAGGTGGATCAAACCGCTATATTAGAAATTAGGAATCCCTGAGTCCACCTCGGGGATCATTTTACGACCACCGTTCAGGGGAATGAATTTCTCCAGGCCTAAGAGTGTCGCAGGCATTTTAGGTAAGGTAGAGTATCGGTCCTCACTTCGGGGAGACATCATGGGGAAGTTATGGAGAAGGAAATGGAAGCAATTTTCAGACAGTGAGCAAGGACAGTGCTGATGCAGCTCACACAGAGACGAGGCTCCGACAAGTACTTCTAATCAGCGAAACACCAAATATAATAGACCCAGTGAGGACAGAACCAGTTACATACAAGTCTACAATGTCAGTATATCTCTCCCTACAGCCCAGCCACAGGACAACAACATTATTAGACAGGAGAAGACGCCACCAGTCTCACACCAGACATTGTCACACTCTGCATGTCTGCCAAAGCACAAGACATG
The DNA here is from genome assembly GCA_020271785.1 of Procambarus virginalis. NCBI lineage: Eukaryota > Metazoa > Arthropoda > Malacostraca > Decapoda > Cambaridae > Procambarus > Procambarus virginalis. The sequence goes on from WNGS01006645.1 coordinate 9,556, forward strand.
CAGACAGACCACTTTCCTACACCATGTGGGGTATAATAACGGCAATAGAAAACGCGCAACCAGAGCTCAAACTTTCCATCACAGTCAACCCGAGAGGAAAAAAAGTGATATTGAAATCACAGGACTAAAAGACTGGAAATCACTTAGAAACGCTAACAGTCCTACAAGCGAAACTTGAATGCTTGGAAAAGCTGGACCCTTCAGAAAGACGAACACGAGTCGTGCTTTTGGGATATCCAGTCGACTTTCCCCTGGATCCAGTACTAGAACACAAGCAAATCCTGAATGCTGAACGATGCCGCACAAAGGTAGACAAGGCAGCGACACGTTAGGTTCTGGTGACCGTCATGGGACATGCGCCAGAAACATTCAGTCTTGGAATTGGGGAACATACCGCCAGAGACCATACGTCCCGGAACCCCTGCGCTGCTTCAGGTGTCAGAAATACGGCCACCATCAATCACGCTACACCGGACAGGAGAGATGCGGAGTGTGTAGCCTGAGACATCCAACCAAAGACTGTATAGCCAAGCACAAGGCAAACCAGACCACAACAGCCAAATGTCCAAATTGTGGAGGCCACTTCATGCCTGGAGCACAACCTGCTCTGCACGGAAAGAAAAAGTGCAGACAGCTCAGGCCAGGATAAACACACAGACAGGGGCCAGATTCACGAAGCAGTTACGCAAGCACTTACGAACCTGGGGGCCAGATTCACGAAGCAGTTACGCAAGCACTTACGAACCTGGGGGCCAGATTCACGAAGCAGTTACGCAAGCACTTACGAACCTGGGGGCCAGATTCACGAAGCAGTTACTCAATCACTTACGAACCTGGGGGCCAGATTCACGAAGCAGTTACGCAAGCACTTACGAACCTGGGGGCCAGATTCACGAAGCAGTTACGCAAGCACTTACGAACCTGGGGGCCAGATTCACGAAGCAGTTACGCAAGCACTTACGAACCGTACTCTTTTCTCAATCTTTGGCGGCTTTGTTTACAATTATTAAACAGTTAATGAGCTCCGAAGCACCAGGAGGCTGTTTATAACAATAACAACAGTTGATTGGCAAGTTTTCATGCTTGTAAACTGTTTAATAAATGTAACCAAAGCCGTCAAAGATTCAGGAAAGATGTATACGTTCCTAAGTGCTTGCCTAACTGCTTCGTGAATCTGCCCCCCCCCCACGCGAATATACGCTGCCACCTTGGGGTGTGGGTGGGGGGGGGGGAAATACAGACTGCCAGAGACCAAAGTAGGCACCGTGGAATTTCAGCCCCCAAAGGGGCATCGTACCACCACATCTATATTGCCTCATTAGCATGGCTGAATATACGACCCGGCTCCCTTGTATTAATTGGGAAATGTGCCTTTGCTCTGATGTTCTTCGTGGTGTATATCGTATACAAACTCCCCACATACAGGCTGCTGTGGGAATCGGGAAGTTCGGCCCTATATATCTCCCAAGTGAATCTATACACACATATATTACATATACACAGTATAGACTATATATAGGCTTTCAGCAAGGATAGGCTGGAAGCAGTTACCGGCCACCACGTGGAGGAGAGAGAGAGTAGCCATATATATGATGCTTGTCTGTTCAAATTTATGCGTCTTGTAGCGGCTGACATGTACCTACTGCTTGTCCTAACAGTTTAGTAAATCTTGTACGTTCGTAGGTTGTTTGTGTTCGTCTAAAAATCCAAGCCTAATTCATTAGGCTGGGATTGCTTAGCCTAATTCATTAGGCTAGGATTGCTTAGCCTAATTCATTAGGCTAGGATTGCTTAGCCTGATTCATTAGGCTAGGATTGCTTAGCCTAATTCATTAGGCTAGGATTGCTTAGCCTGATTCATTAGGCTAGGATTGCTTAGCCTGATTCATTAGGCTAGGATTGCTTAGCCTAATTCATTAGGCTAGGATTGCTTAGCCTGATTCATTAGGCTAGGATTGCTTAGCTAATTCATTAGGCTAGGATGCTTAGCCTAATTCTTAGGCTAGATTGCTTGCCTAATTCATTAGGCTAGGAGCTTAGCCTAATCATTAGGCTAGGATTGCTTAGCCTATTCATTAGGCTAGGATTGCTTAGCCTAATTCATAGGCTAGGATTGCTTAGCCTAATTCATTAGGCTAGGATGCTTAGCCTAATTTCATTAGGCTAGGCATTGCTTAGCCTAATTCATTAGGCTGGGATTGCTTAGCCTAATCATTAGGCTAGGATGGCTTAGCCTAATCATTAGGCTAGGATTGCTTAGCCTAATTCACTAGGCTAGGATTGCTTAGCCTAATTCACAAGGCTAGGATTGCTTAGCCTAAGTCACTAGGCTAGGATTGCTTAGCCTAATTCACTAGGCTAGGATTGCTTAGCCTAAGTCACTAGGCTAGGATTGCTTAGC
>WNGS01006645.1:13525-62849 GCA_020271785.1 Procambarus virginalis
GGGGGTGGAACCGGTTTGGGTGGGGGGGGGTGAGACCGGTTTCTAACTTTCCATTTGTTTACACACTATTAATTATGGATTACGATGGACAGGATCGAGAGAATGGTTGTCCCGCCTGGTTGAGCAACCGGGCCGCGGGGGACATGATCCCTGCAACTACCTGAAGGAAGGAGCGATATTGCAACGCAATGTGAGCACCAGGGTTGCAAGGCGACATAGCAAAGGTTAGTAGGCAAACTGTGCAATAAACACAACTAATAGTTTAATAGATTGCAAAGTGAATTGAAATAGATAGAAGATCTGATAGATTGAAATAGATGGAAGTTCTGAGAGATTGAAATAGAAGAAGATCTGATAGATTGAAATAGATAGAAGATCTGATAGATTGAAATAGATGGAAGATCTGATAGATTGAAATAGATGGAGGTCCGAGAGATTGAAATAGATAGAAGATCTGATAGATTGAAATAGATGGAAGGTCCGAGAGATTGAAATAGATAGAAGATCTGATAGATTGAAATAGATGGAAGGTCCGAGAGATTGAAATAGATAGAAGATCTGATAGATTGAAATAGATAGAAGATCTGATAGATTGAAATAGATGGAGTCTTGCGTGAAGCTTCACACAATCTTCCTCACAATATCGGCGTCGTCTTACAACCGGAGAGATTCGGGTTCGAGCCCTCAGCGGGGCAGACGATTTGGCAACGTTTCCGCTCACCTGATGCCTCTGCTCACCTAGTGGTAAATTGGCACCTGGGATAATTTCGGGGCTTAGCGTCCCCGCGGCCCGGTCCTCGACCAGGCCTCTAACCCCCAGGAAGCAGCCCGTGACAGCTGACTAACACCCAGGTACCTATTTTACTGCTAGGTGAACAGTTGCATCAGGGTGAAAGAAACTGAACATTTGTTTCCGCCTTCACGGGGATCGAACCCGGTGACATAAACAATAGAACAATCACCCCTGACACTGAACTATGCCATAAACAATAGAACAATCAACACCGCGACTGAACAATCACCAACTTAAGGCTGACCCGACTTAAAAAGATACTTTATTATACAATTTGTCTCAAGCGTTGAAAGAACAGATGGTTTAAATCAGCTGGACTGACAGCTTAGGTAAGACCCATATGCACCTAGCAGCTGGGGCTAGGACCCGATCAGGTCACTGGTGAGGCTGTCAGCTGGGCTAGGACCCGATCAGGTCACTGCTGAGACTGTCAGCTGGGCTAGGACCCGATCAGGTCACTGCTGAGACTGTCAGCTGGGCTAGGAGCCGATCAGGTCTCTGCTGAGACTGTCAGCTGGGCTAGGACCCGATCAGGTCACTGCTGAGACTGTCAGCTGGGCTAGGACCCGATCAGGTCACTGCTGAGACTGTCAGCTGGGCTAGGACCCGATCAGGTCACTGCTGAGACTGTCAGCTGGGCTAGGACCCGATCAGGTCACTGGTGAGACTGTCAGCTGGGCTAGGACCCGATCAGGTCACTGGTGAGACTGTCAGCTGGGCTAGGACCCGATCAGGTCACTGGTGAGACTGTCAGCTGGGCTAGGACCCGACCAGGTCACTGCTGAGACTGTCAGCTGGGCTAGGACCCGATCAGGTCACTGCTGAGACTGTCAGCTGGGCTAGGACCCGATCAGGTCACTGCTGAGACTGTCAGCTGGGCTAGGACCCGATCAGGTCACTGGTGAGACTGTCAGCTGGGCTAGGACCCGATCAGGTCACTGGTGAGACTGTCAGCTGGGCTAGGACCCGATCAGGTCACTGCTGAGACTGTCAGCTGGGCTAGGACCCGATCAGGTCACTGCTGAGACTGTCAGCTGGGCTAGGACCCGATCAGGTCACTGGTGAGACTGTCAGCTGGGCTAGGACCGATCAGGTCACTGCTGAGACTGTCAGCTGGGCTAGGACCCGATCAGGTCACTGCTGAGACTGTCAGCTGGGCTAGGACCCGATCAGGTCACTGCTGAGACTGTCAGCTGGGCTAGGACCCGACCAGGTCACTGCTGAGACTGTCAGCTGGGCTAGGACCCGATCAGGTCACTGCTGAGACTGTCAGCTGGGCTAGGACCCGATCAGGTCACTGCTGAGACTGTCAGCTGGGCTAGGACCCGATCAGGTCACTGCTGAGACTGTCAGCTGGGCTAGGACCCGATCAGGTCACTGCTGAGACTGTCAGCTGGGCTAGGACCCGATCAGGTCACTGCTGAGACTGTCAGCTGGGCTAGGACCCGATCAGGTCACTGCTGAGACTGTCAGCTGGGCTAGGACCCGATCAGGTCACTGCTGAGACTGTCAGCTGGGCTAGGACCCGATCAGGTCACTGCTGAGACTGTCAGCTGGGCTAGGACCCGATCAGGTCACTGCTGAGACTGTCAGCTGGGCTAGGACCCGATCAGGTCACTGCTGAGACTGTCAGCTGGGCTAGGACCCGATCAGGTCACTGCTGAGACTGTCAGCTGGGCTAGGACCCGATCAGGTCACTGCTGAGACTGTCAGCTGGGCTAGGACCCGATCAGGTCACTGCTGAGACTGTCAGCTGGGCTAGGACCCGATCAGGTCACTGCTGAGACTGTCAGCTGGGCTAGGACCCGATCAGGTCACTGCTGAGACTGTCAGCTGGGCTAGGACCCGATCAGGTCACTGCTGAGACTGTCAGCTGGGCTAGGACCCGATCAGGTCACTGCTGAGACTGTCAGCTGGGCTAGGACCCGATCAGGTCACTGCTGAGACTGTCAGCTGGGCTAGGACCCGATCAGGTCACTGCTGAGACTGTCAGCTGGGCTAGGACCCGATCAGGTCACTGCTGAGACTGTCAGCTGGGCTAGGACCCGACCAGTTCCCTGCCAAGACTGTCAGATTACCTGGACAAGGCAGCTAAGCGTGTTGCTGAAAGCTTGATTATAGAGCTGTGAAAAGTTATGAACCCGGACGTCTCCCTGGTGTCGCAAGATGATCAAGTCTTGTGTTCAAAGGTCATTTGACCAGTTTAATATATATATATATATATNTGCCAGTCATCAGGGAGCCTGTTGACCCGTACCAGGAAGGTTCCGCTTAAATCCAAGTTACTGTCGAACAATGGGATCATATCCTTTGTCTGCTTCTCAGTAGATAAAGGGTATTTTCCATGGTAGGCAACGAGGATGTGTTGGACAAAAATGTCCCCAGGATAGTATTTCCCAGGTTCTTAGCGACTTAATTTGTTAATTTTGCCCGAGGGACGAGTTTATTGGAGCGTCACTCATCCTGTGAGTGGACACACCGCCATAGTGACAGTATTGGGCAGCGTCACTCATCCTGTGAGTGACACCCACCATATGACAGTATTGGCAGCGCCACTCATCCTGTGAGTGGACACACCGCCATAGTGACAGTATTGGGCAGCGTCACTCATCCTGTGAGTGGACACACCGCCATAGTGACAGTATTGGGCAGCGTCACTCATCCTGTGAGTGGACACACCGCCATAGTGACAGTATTGGGCAGCACCACTCATCTTGTGAGTGGCACACCGCCATAGTGACAGTATGGGCAGCGTCACTCATCCTGTGATGGACACACCGCCATAGTTACAGTATGGAGCGCCACCATCCCTTTGAGTGGACACACCCCTTGACAGTATTGGGCAGCGCCACTCATCCTGAGTGAGATACACCGCCATAGTGACAGTATTGGGCAGCGCCACTCATCTTGTGAGTGGACACACACCAGCCATAGTGACAGTATGGGCAGCGCCACTCATCTTGTGAGTGGACACACCGCCATAGTGACAGTATTGGGCAGCGCCACTCATATTGTGAGTGAACAACGCCATAGTGACAGTATTGGGCAGCGTCACTCATCTTGTGAGTGGAACACACCCCATAGTGACAGTATTGGGCAGCGCCACTCATCCTGTGAGTGGACACACCGCCATAGTGACAGTATTGGGCAGCGCCACTCATCTTGTGAGTGAACACACCGCCATAGCAGCATGTACACACTCCCCAATAGGAAGAAAACCCGCTGGTTGTTCACCCTGTCACTTGTACCCCCTGTCTTCCATATATAATAAATCAATAGAATTGAGCAGCGTACCGGAGTCGTGGAGGGCTGAAAAGTTGTTGCTGTTGTCTAAAAAGCAGACAAGTCAATTACGTCGAGTTATCGTCCATTAGCTTAACGCTTAGTCAAGAAAAATGGCTAGACCATAAATCACAAACTCTCTTCTTGTGCATCTTGAAAAAATAATTGATTAAAGGTTTTACAACACGGCTTTAATAAAGGCTTCTTGGTGATATTTAGCGCCCTCTGAATTCCATATACATTTGATGGTTTCTTGGATGATTTTCGGGGCTTTAGTGTCCCCGGGGCCCGGTCCTCGACCATACCTCCACCCCCAGGAAGCAGCCCGTGACAGCTGACTAACACCCAGGTACCTGTTTTCCTGCTAGGTAACAGGGACATAGAGTGAAAGAAACTCTGGCCATTGTTTCTCGCTGGCGCCTGGGATCGAACCCAGGACCACAGGATCACTGAACCCGATCCGACGGACTGACGTTCTTAAGGTGGCGTTTGTGGGGCATATACTCACGACGCACCCCTGTGGGGCCCCGCCAATGGGCAACATGTCTCTTGTTGGGTGTCCTGCTTTAATTGTGGCTCCGTGGTGAGTGTGGGGGCACATTTGTGAACTTTTTTCCTCTCGTTTTGTCTCATTCTATTCCTCTTGTACCTTCTTGGGCTTGTGGGGTGGCGACTAAGTCCCTGAGTCGGACTGTGTTGGAAGACTGGGCTCTGTAGCCCCCGCTGCATTGGGCCCCGACCTGCACCTCCTTTTACCTCCTGACTACTCCCCCCAGCTCCCTCTCCTCCTCTGTGTTGGGTCGAGTCACAAGCTCCCCCAATTGTGACCACCTCGTCCCCTGGCACGGCTCAGTCTCTCATTGTGACTACTGCGTCTTTTAACCCTCTCTCTGGGGCTTCTCGACTCCATCCACCTCGGCCGCACTTGCTCGATCCGTCCTGTATGCGTACCAGGCCTTGTTTGGCCCGCTTTGTGGGCCAAATACTTTGATCTCCTCCCTCTGGATTCTACACCTCCTGACGATTTCTCCCTCCATACGCTTCTTGTTGATTCAGTAGATCTCCTCGGCTCTGTAATAAGTGCTGGAGGTTTGGGCATGGTGATCTCCGATGCTCCAGTACTGTCTCTCAATGTCCCTTGTGTTGGGACGAAGGTCACTCTACGTTGAGTGCACTTCTCCCCGGCCGCTGCTCGATTGCGGTGAGGCCCACCCTACCTTCTCCCGCGCGTGTGTACATTAAAACTTGAGCAGCCGTCCTCAACTTGAAGCACCGGGACCATTGTGTCTTTTCCTAAGGCGAGGTGCCAAGTTATCTGTCTCCCCCCTTTCGCTGGTGTCTCTTATGCTCGCTGTTGCGCTCTTCCTCTCCTCGTCCTTCCCACCTTCCTCAGTCTCACAACCGTTTCCTGGCTTGCCAACCCGCCGCCTCCTCTTTTTCCTTTACGTTCTGTCCCGAAGGGTCCCCCTCATGGTCTCTATCTGGGGTTTCCTTCTTTCTACACCCCAGTCAGTCTTCTCCTGTGTCTCCTTCCTCGTCTCCCTCCAATCCTTCTTCCCATCTTCTCCTCTGTCTCTTATCTCTCCACGCCACCTGACTGTGCGGGCTGATGTCCATCACTCTCCCAGCGGTCATCGTGATGTTTGCTCTCGTTCTGCTTCTCCCGTTGAAACGCTTGAATCTGTTGCCAGTACGTACGTTGTTGTGCTGGGACGCCTGTCTCTTTGAGTCAGAAGTGAAAGCTGCACGTGTCTTTGTGCATAAATGGTACACAGTTTGTTCCTTTACCTACCCCCAAATGTCCCACTTTCTCTTCCCGATCTTAAACACCTATTGGACTCCTTGCCAGAGCCTGTGCTCCTGCTGGGTTATTTCAGTTGTCGACATACTCTGATGTTCTGACAAACAACCGAAGCACCCGGGTCGCCTTCTCGAACCGTTCATCCTCTCTTCTGAATTCTGTGAACCCAGAATTTACTGGGTTTCACGTGACGGGTTCTTGATGACCTCCATGGCAGTGACCATTTCCCCATCCTTGTTACGTTTTTCTCTTTTCATCTTCCCCTCTCCTTCCCTAGTGGCAGTTTGCTAAGGCAGACTGGAACCTATTAACCCTCCGTGCTGCTCTCTCTGACTTCTCCATTCTGCCTCTTCCTCGCGCCCTCCTCCTTTTTCATGACACTATCTTCGACGCTGCCTCTGCTCTGTTCTTCGCTCTTCCTCTCGGGGACCACGGAAGTGCGTTTCCTGGTGGAATGCGGACTGTGTTCGGGCTGTCCGCTGTAGCGTGTAGCCTGGAAGAGACACCGCCGCTGGCAGACGGCTGATTCTTTTTTTCTGTTTCGGAAGGCGAGTGTGGTGGCCCGTAGGGCCATCCGTACAGCTAAACATGAGTGTGCTTCCACCATTACGTCCTCCGCCGCATCTGGAAGCATGGCCACAAGATGGCAGGTAAGTTCATTTCCCAATGTCTTGCCGGTCCTACACCTCAATGGTACTCTTGTAGCGGACCCGTTACAGGTCGCTACCGAACTGGTTCCCACTTTTCTTCTGTTAGCTCTGGTTCTCATCTTCCCCAATCTTTACTTCTTCGTAAACTTGTCCTTGAATCTCATCCTTTAGATTTTTGCACTCGTCTCAGACTTCCCTATCTCTGAACTTCGTTCTGCCCTGGCCCTCTGCGGTTCTACGGCGGCGGGCTCCGATGCCATTCATTATGAGATGCTTCGCCATCTCCCTCCGTGCACGTCTCAGTATTTACTGAGTCTGTATAACCAGGTCCTGGAGTCGTCGTCAGTTCCTGAGGACTGGCTCGATGCCGTTGTCCTCCCTGTACGGAAACCAGGGCCTTTTGGGGCATCCCCTAAGACTTCCGCCCTATTGCTGCCATCCACTAGTTGCTGCCCCTGGTGGCTGCCATCCACTAGTTGCTGCCCCTGGTGGCTGCCATCCACTAGTTGCTGCCCCTGGTGGCTGCCATCCACTAGTTGCTGCCCCTGGTGGCTGCCATCCACTAGTTGCTGCCCCTGGTGGCTGCCATCCACTAGTTGCTGCCCCTGGTGGCTGCCATCCACTAGTTGCAGCCCCTGGTGGCTGCCATCCACTAGTTGCTGCCCCTGGTGGCTGCCATCCACTAGTTGCAGCCCCTGGTGGCTGCCATCCACTAGTTGCTGCCCCTGGTGGCTGCCATCCACTAGTGGCTGCCCCTGGTGGCTGCCATCCACTAGTGGCTGCCCCTGGTGGCTCCAACCACTAGTTACTGCCCCTGGTGGCTGCCATCCACTAGTTGCTGCCCCTGTGGCTGCCATCCACTAGTTGCTGCCCTGGTGGCTGCCATCCATTAGTTGCTACCCCTGGTGGCTGCCATCCACTAGTTGCTGCCCCTGGTGGCTGCCATCACTAGTTGCTGCCCCTGGTGGCTGCCATCCATTAGTTGCTACCCCTGGTGGCTGCCATCCACTAGTTGCTGCCCCTGGTGGCTGCCATCCACTAGTTGCTGCCCTGGTGGCTGCCATCCACTAGTGGCTGCCCCTGGTGGCTGCCATCCACTAGTTGCAGCCCCTGGTGGCTGCCATCCACTAGTTGCTGCCTCTGGTGGCTGCCATCCACTAGTTGCTGCCCCTGGTGGCTGCCAACCACTAGTTGCTGCCCCTGGTGGCTGCCATCCACTAGTTGCTGCCCTGGTGGCTGCCATCCACTAGTGGCTGCCCCTGGTGGCTGCCATCCACTAGTTGCTGCCCCTGGTGGCTGCCATCCACTAGTTGCTGCCCCTGGTGGCTGCCATCCACTAGTTGCTGCCCCTGGTGGCTGCCATCCACTAGTTGCTGCCCCTGGTGGCTGCCATCCACTAGTTGCTGCCCCTGGTGGCTGCCATCCACTAGTGGCTGCCCCTGGTGGCTGCCATCCACTAGTTGCTGCCCCTGGTGGCTGCCATCCACTAGTTGCTGCCCCTGGTGGCTACCAACCACTAGTTGCTGCCCCTGGTGGCTGCCATCCACTAGTGGCTGCCCCTGGTGGCAGCCATCCACTAGTGGCTGCCCCTGGTGGCTGCCATCCACTAGTGGCTGCCCCTGGTGGCTACCAACCACTAGTTGCTGCCCCTGGTGGCTGCCCCTGGTGGCTGCCATCCACTAGTGGCTGCCCCTGGTGGCTGCCATCCACTAGTGGCTGCCCCTGGTGGCTGCCATCCACTAGTTGCTGCCCCTGGTGGCTGCCATCCACTAGTTGCAGCCCCTGGTGGCTGCCATCCACTAGTTGCTGCCCCTGGTGGCTACCAACCACTAGTTGCTGCCCCTGGTGGCTGCCATCCACTAGTTGCTGCCCCTGGTGGCTGCCAACCACTAGTTGCTGCCCCTGGTGGCTGCCATCCACTAGTTGCTGCCCCTGGTGGCTGCCAACCACTAGTTGCTGCCCCTGGTGGCTGCCATCCACTAGTGGCTGCCCCTGGTGGCTGCCATCCACTAGTTGCTGCCCCTGGTGGCTGCCATCCACTAGTGGCTGCCCCTGGTGGCTGCCATCCACTAGTGGCTGCCCCTGGTGGCTGCCATCCACTAGTTGCTGCCCTGGTGGCTGCCAACCACTAGTTGCTGCCCCTGGTGGCTGCCATCCACTAGTTGCTGCCCCTGGTGGCTGCCATCCACTAGTTGCTGCCCCTGGTGGCTGCCATCCACTAGTTGCTGCCCCTGGTGGCTGCCATCCACTAGTTGCTGCCCCTGGTGGCTGCCATCCACTAGTTGCTGCCCCTGGTGGCTGCCATCCACTAGTTGCTGCCCCTGGTGGCTGCCATCCACTAGTTGCTGCCCTGGTGGCTACCAACCACTAGTGGCTGCCCTGGTGGCTGCCATCCACTAGTTGCTGCCCTGGTGGCTGCCATCCACTAGTTGCTGCCCCTGGTGGCTGCCATCCACTAGTTGCTGCCCTGGTGGCTGCCATCCACTAGTGGCTGCCCCTGGTGGCTGCCATGCACTAGTTGCTGCCCCTGGTGGCTGCCATCCACTAGTTGCTGCCCCTGGTGGCTGCCATCCACTAGTGGCTGCCCCTGGTGGCTGCCAACCACTAGTTGCTGCCCCTGGTGGCTGCCATCCACTAGTTGCTGCCCCTGGTGGCTGCCATCCACTAGTGGCTGCCCCTGGTGGCTACCAACCACTAGTTGCTGCCCCTGGTGGCTGCCATCCACTAGTGGCTGCCCCTGGTGGCTGCCATCCACTAGTTGCTGCCCCTGGTGGCTACATCCACTAGTTGCTGCCCCTGGTGGCTGCCATCCACTAGTGGCTGCCCCTGGTGGCTGCCATCCACTAGTGCTGCCCCTGGTGGCTGCCATCCACTAGTTGCTGCCCCTGGTGGGCTACCAACCACTAGTTGCTGCCCTGGTGGCTGCCATCCACTAGTGGCTGCCCCTGGTGGCTGCCATCCACTAGTTGCTGCCCTGGTGGCTACCAACCACTAGTTGCTGCCCTGGTGGCTGCCATCCATAGTTGCTACCCCTGGTGGCTGCCATCCACTAGTTGCTGCCCCTGGTGGCTGCCATCCACTAGTGCTGCCCCTGGTGGCTGCCATCCACTAGTTGCTGCCCCTGGTGGCTGCCATCCATAGTTGCTGCCCCTGGTGGCTGCCATCCACTAGTTGCTGCCCCTGGTGGCTGCCATCCACTAGTTGCTGCCCTGGTGGCTGCCATCCACTAGTTGCTGCCCTGGTGGCTGCCATCCACTAGTGGCTGCCATCCACTAGTGGCTGCCCCTGGTGGCTGCCATCCACTAGTTGCAGCCCCTGGTGGCTGCCATCCACTAGTTGCTGCCCCTGGTGGCTGCCATCCACTAGTGGCTGCCCCTGGTGGCTGCCATCCACTAGTTGCTGCCCCTGGTGGCTGCCATCCACTAGTTGCTGCCCCTGGTGGCTGCCATCCACTAGTTGCTGCCCCTGGTGGCTGCCATCCACTAGTTGCTGCCCCTGGTGGCTGCCATCCACTAGTTGCTGCCCCTGGTGGCTGCCATCCACTAGTTGCTGCCCTGGTGGCTGCCATCCACTAGTGGCTGCCCCTGGTGGCTGCCAACCACTAGTTGCTGCCCCTGGTGGCTGCCATCCACTAGTGGCTGCCCCTGGTGGCTGCCATCCACTAGTTGCTGCCCCTGGTGGCTGCCATCCACTAGTTGCTGCCCCTGGTGGCTGCCATCCACTAGTGGCTGCCACTGGTGGCTGCCACTCCCCAGCCAGGCGAACAAGGCTCGCATCCAACTCCTACCGCTGAGCCTGTTCATAAATACGTGTTCCTGCCAGAACCTTTAGGTTAAATGTTTTCAAAAGCGATGCGATTTGTATTGGATTTCATGTGTGAGGTTGTCTGGCTCTGTGTAAGAGGCTCGGTAAGGCTGGAGATCCTATCATTAGTCGCGGGGGTTTCGACCATCCGGTGACGGGTTGGTTTGTTCTGTCGTTCCGCATTGGTGAGGTGTAGAGGTATTAATTTGATGCAGAGTAGTTAGTATGTGTTTGTAATGGCCCTCAAGGTCCTGGAGCCCCCTGCAGACGGCCCTACCCCCTAGTGGGTCATATTATCGGGGTTCATCGCCCCTTGTCCCCCCCCCTAAAAAAAAAAAACATAACCCCATTATCAGAAACATTGAAAAACAAAACTGTAAATCAGGTTTGCGGTCGAGCCCATGATAATGTGGGGAGTTATTATGATTAGTTATCATGATTATAAGATAAGGGGCGCATGCAAGAGTTAATGGTAAGAGGCGTCATTTGGTGAGGCGGAGGAGAGTTAAGGCGCTCTATCCGGCTCTTAAGTAGAAGCTTGTGCTGTAAGCTCAAACTTATGGCCAGCTGGACGACCTAATGCCCGAGAGAGAGGCCGCGTTTTTCAAGTCAATGAGCATAATTGTAGAGGGTAAATTACCAGGGGTTGACTGTGGTGGAGAATCATTCGTCTGTAATAGTTGATACACAGGTGAGGATACGACTCAGGATTGTGATTGGGGTTAGGGGTATCAGCTCTGATTGGCCAATTCTCTCAGTCCAGTACCAGCCATTTGGTAACCCCCTTTTGCGTGGTACTAGGCTAGGTGGGTCTGAAGGATATCCTCCCCTCCCCCATCATCATAGGCTGTGTGATCATGTACAGCTCACATTTGATATTTGTTCCTGTCAAAGCCAGACTCGCGCGGACTTGCCAGAACGAACTTTTTGCACAACAATAAATCCGGTTCTTGTCTGCTCCTGGAAATGTTTTTTTTATTGCTTGTCTGGCGATAGCTGCCTTGTCTGTGCATGTTGAACAGCTTATTCTGTGTCTTTGCAGCTTCCCACTCACGCCAGCTGGTCCACAAGCCCACGAGGCTTGTGGACAAGCCTAATATACTCCCCCGTGTGGCTGGGGAGTGGGTGTCCCTTGAGGGAGCCCTCAGCAGACGTAATCGGACATGCTCTTTGTTTCCTCTGCTGTATGTGTCTGTGTGAGATGTCTGCTGTTGATCTGGTGTCCCCATGACAGTGAGAGTGGTCAGTGAACCCCCCCACCCCTACCCTCCAACAAGGAAAAAATGAAAACACATCACTGTGTTAACGCCAGCACAGCAAGCACTTACGAACCTGGGGCCAGATTCACGAAGCAGTTACGCAAGCACTTACGAACCTGGGGCCAGATTCACGAAGCAGTTACGCAAGCACTTACGAACCTGGGGCCAGATTCACAAAGCAGTTACACAAGCACTTACGAACCTGGGGGCCAGATTCACGAAGCAGTTACGCAAGCACTTACGAACCTGTCCATCTTTTCTCAATCTTTGGCGGCTTTGTTTACAATTATTAAACAGTTAATGAGCTCCGAAGCACCAGGAGGCTGTTTATAACAATAACAACAGTTGATTGGCAAGTTTTCATGCTTGTAAACTGTTTAATAAATGTAACCAAAGCCGTCAAAGATTTAGGAAAGATGTACACGTTCGTAAGTGCTTGCGTAACTGCTTTGTGAATCTGGCCCCAGGTTCGTAAGTGCTTGCGTAACTGCTTTGTGAATCTGGCCCCAGGTTCGTAAGTGCTTGCGTAACTGCTTTGTGAAAATATTCATAGAACTAACGCAGAAATATTCTCGTTGTTAAACCCTTCAAGCCTGTTGCATGCTTAAGTCATGGCCTTCTTGACAACGTAAATGAATCTTTTCAGTTTTTGTTTTTTTAGTCACGCTTCATACGGAATGTTTTCAATTCCTGGGAATAATTTGATCATCATTATCAGTTCCCGTTCATATTGAATTTGTTAATTATATAGCATGAAGGCAAACAGAACTACATCATTTACAGTGTGTATAACAAGGTATATTGTGTATAACTCATTTAAATTGTGTATAGCATCATTTAAAGTGTGTATAGCATCATTTAAATTGTGTATAGCATCATTTAAAGTGTGTATAGCATCATTTAAAGTGTGTATAGCATCATTTAAAGTGTGTATAGCATCATTTAAAGTGTGTATAGCATCATTTAAAGTGTGTATAGCATCATTTAAAGTGTGTATAGCATCATTTAAAGTGTGTATAGCATCATTTAAAGTGTGTATAGCATCATTTAAAGTGTGTATAACACCATTTAAAGTGTGTATAACATCATTTAAAGTGTGTATAACATCATTTAAAGTGTGTATAACATCATTTAAAGTGTGTATAACATCATTTAAAGTGTGTATAACACCATTTAAAGTGTGTATAACACCATTTAAAGTGTGTATAACACCATTTAAAGTGTGTATAACACCATTTAAAGTGTGTATAACATCATTTAAAGTGTGTATAACACCATTTAAAGTGTGTATAACATCATTTAAAGTGTGTATAACATCATTTAAAGTGTGTATAACATCATTTAAAGTGTGTATAACACCATTTAAAGTGTGTATAGCATCATTTAAAGTGTGTATAGCATCATTTAAAGTGTGTATAGCATCATTTAAAGTGTGTATAGCATCATTTAAAGTGTGTATAGCATCATTTAAAGTGTGTATAGCATCATTTAAAGTGTGTAATACACACTTTAAATGGTGTTATACACACTTTAAATGATGCTATACACACTTTAAATGATGCTATACACACTTTAAATGATGCTATACACACTTTAAATGATGCTATACACACTTTAAATGATGCTATACACACTTTAAATGATGCTATACACACTTTAAATGGTGTTATACACACTTTAAATGATGTTATACACACTTTAAATGATGTTATACACACTTTAAATGATGTTATACACACTTTAAATGGTGTTATACACACTTTAAATGATGTTATACACACTTTAAATGGTGTTATACACACTTTAAATGGTGTTATACACACTTTAAATGGTGTTATACACACTTTAAATGGTGTTATACACACTTTAAATGATGTTATACACACTTTAAATGATGTTATACACACTTTAAATGATGTTATACACACTTTAAATGATGTTATACACACTTTAAATGGTGTTATACACACTTTAAATGATGTTATACACACTTTAAATGATGTTATACACACTTTAAATGATGTTATACACACTTTAAATGGTGTTATACACACTTTAAATGATGTTATACACACTTTAAATGGTGTTATACACACTTTAAATGGTGTTATACACACTTTAAATGGTGTTATACACACTTTAAATGGTGTTATACACACTTTAAATGGTGTTATACACACTTTAAATGATGTTATACACACTTTAAATGATGTTATACACACTTTAAATGATGTTATACACACTTTAAATGATGTTATACACACTTTAAATGGTGTTAAACATCATTTAAAGTGTGTATAACATCATTTAAAGTGTGTATAACATCATTTAAAGTGTGTATAACATCATTTAAAGTGTGTATAACACCATTTAAAGTGTGTATAACACCATTTAAAGTGTGTATAACACCATTTAAAGTGTGTATAACACCATTTAAAGTGTGTATAACACCATTTAAAGTGTGTATAACATCATTTAAAGTGTGTATAACACCATTTAAAGTGTGTATAACATCATTTAAAGTGTGTATAACATCATTTAAAGTGTGTATAACATCATTTAAAGTGTGTATAACACCATTTAAAGTGTGTATAACACCATTTAAAGTGTGTATAACACCATTTAAAGTGTGTATAACACCATTTAAAGTGTGTATAACACCATTTAAAGTGTGTATAGCATCATTTAAAGTGTGTATAACAAGGGGTAGATACACAGCTTGTTCTTATGCCATTCCAAACTCTTTTTAGAAACAAAGCAAAATTGGATAATGGAATTTATCACCTTTATGCACTGACTTTTGTGCTTCATTTCACTATTTATCATGACTTTTAGGCCTACTACGAGGCCTTTCTTGCATTCAGATCTTGCAATTTCAACATTGTCCTGCTTATATCACTCTGCAACACTTGCAATGTAGGCTCAGAACCTTTCATTTAGCATTATGCTGTATGTATCAATTTTCACCAATTTTCAAAGCTTCTCTAGTTCGTTGTTGTTAAAGATTCGCTACCTGGAACAATGTTCCAAGTAGCACGGGCTATGGTGAGCCCGTAAGGCACTTTTCTTCTTCTCTAGTTCGTTTTATAGTGATTTTGTGTCGTGTTTGAATATTTTCTGTCCTATTTTAGTATCGTCTGCAATTTGTCTGTGCTGCTGTTTAGTCCTGTGACCTAAATTTTGGGCATGAATGGTATAGAACAGAGGTCTCAGGATACAGTTCTGCCAGGGGGCCAGATTCACGAAGCAGTTACGCAAGCACTTACGAACCTGGGGCCAGATTCACGAAGCTGTTACGCAAGCACTTACGAACCTGGGGCCAGATTCACATAGCAGTTACGCAAGCACTTACGAACCTGGGGCCAGATTCACAAAGCAGTTACGCAAGCACTTACGAACCTGGGGGCCAGATTCACGAAGCAGTTACGCAAGCACTTACGAACGTGTACATCTTTTCTCAATCTTTGACGGCTTTGGTNTGTTGTGGCATGTTGTGGCATGTTGTGGCATGTTGTGCTAGAGGCATGTTGTGGCATGTTGTGGCATGTTGTGGCATGTTGTGGCATGTTGTGGCATGTTGTGCTAGAGGCATGTGTGGCATGTTGTGGCATGTTGTGGCATGTTGTGGCATGTTGTGCTAGAGGCATGTTGTGGCATGTTGTGGCATGTTGTGGCATGTTGTGCTAGAGGCATGTTGTGGCATGTTGTGCTAGAGGCATGTTGTGCTAGAGGCATGTTGTGGCATGTTGTGGCATGTTGTGCTAGAGGCATGTTGTGGCATGTTGTGGCATGTTGTGCTAGAGGCATGTTGTGGCATGTTGTGCTAGAGGCATGTTGTGGCATGTTGTGCTAGAGGCATGTTGTGGCATGTTGTGCTAGAGGCATGTTGTGCTAGAGGCATGTTGTGCTAGAGGCATGTTGTGCTAGAGGCATGTTGTGCTAGCGGCATGTTGTGGCATGTTGTGCTAGAGGCATGTTGTGGCATGTTGTGCTAGAGGCATGTTGTGGCATGTGCTAGAGGCATGTTGTGGCATGTTGTGCTAGAGGCATGTTGTGGCATGTTGTGCTAGAGGCATGTTGTGCTAGAGGCATGTTGTGGCATGTTGTGCTAGAGGCATGTTGTGGCATGTTGTGGCATGTTGTGCTAGAGGCATGTTGTGGCATGTTGTGCTGGAGGCATGTTGTGCTAGAGGCATGTTGTGCTAGAGGCATGTTGTGCTAGAGGCATGTTGTGCTAGAGGCATGTTGTGCTAGAGGCATGTTGTGCTAGAGGCATGTTGTGCTAGCGGCATGTTGTGGCATGTTGTGCTAGAGGCATGTTGTGGCATGTTGTGCTAGAGGCATGTTGTGGCATGTGCTAGAGGCATGTTGTGGCATGTTGTGCTAGAGGCATGTTGTGGCATGTTGTGGCATGTTGTGCTAGAGGCATGTTGTGGCATGTTGTGCTAGAGGCATGTTGTGGCATGTTGTGCTAGAGGCATGTTGTGCTAGAGGCATGTTGTGGCATGTTGTGCTAGAGGCATGTTGTGCTAGAGGCATGTTGTGGCATGTTGTGCTAGAGGCATGTTGTGCTAGAGGCATGTTGTGCTAGAGGCATGTTGTGCTAGAGGCATGTTGTGCTAGAGGCATGTTGTGGCATGTTGTGCTAGAGGCATGTTGTGGCATGTTGTGCTAGAGGCATGTTGTGGCATGTTGTGCTAGAGGCATGTTGTGGCATGTTGTGCTAGAGGCATGTTGTGGCATGTTGTGCTAGAGGCATGTTGTGCTAGAGGCATGTTGTGGCATGTTGTGCTAGAGGCATGTTGTGGCATGTTGTGGCATGTTGTGCTAGAGGCATGTTGTGGCATGTTGTGCTAGAGGCATGTTGTGGCATGTTGTGCTAGAGGCATGTTGTGGCATGTTGTGCTAGAGGCATGTTGTGGCATGTTGTGCTAGAGGCATGTTGTGCTAGAGGCATGTTGTGCTAGAGGCATGTTGTGCTAGAGGTATGTTGTGCTGGAGGCATGTTGTGCTGGAGGCATGTTGTGCTAGAGGCATGTTGTGCTGGAGGCATGTTGTGCTAGAGGCATGTTGTGCTAGAGGTATGTTGTGCTGGAGGCATGTTGTGCTGGAGGTATGTTGTGCTAGAGGCATGTTGTGCTAGAGGTATGTTGTGCTAGAGGTATGTTGTGCTGGAGGTATGTTGTGCTAGAGGTATGTTGTGCTGGAGGCATGTTGGGCTAGAGGTATGTTGTGCTGGAGGCATGTTGTGCTGGAGGTATGTTGTGGTGGAGGCATGTTGTGCTGGAGGCATGTTGTGCTAGAGGCATGTTGTGCTGGAGGTATGTTGTGCTGGAGGCATGTTGTGCTAGAGGCATGTTGTGTTAGAGGCATGTTGTGCTAGAGGCATGTTGTGCTGGAGGCATGTTGTGCTGGAGGCATGTTGTGCTGGAGGCATGTTGTGCTGGAGGCATGTTGTGCTAGAGGCATGTTGTGCTAGAGGTATGTTGTGCTGGAGGCTTGTTGTGCTAGAGGCATGTTGTGCTAGAGGTATGTTGTGCTGGAGGCATGTTGTGCTGGAGGTAGGTTGTGCTGGAGGCATGTTGTGCTGGAGGCATGTTGTGCTAGAGGCATGTTGTGCTAGAGGCATGTTGTGCTGGAGGCATGTTGTGCTAGAGGCATGTTGTGCTGGAGGCATGTTGTGCTAGAGGCATGTTGTGCTAGAGGCATGTTGTGCTGGAGGTATGTTGTGCTAGAGCCATGTTGTGCTAGAGGCATGTTGTGCTAGAGGTATGTTGTGCTAGAGGCATGTTGTGCTGGAGGCATGTTGTGCTGGAGGCATGTTGTGCTGGAGGCATGTTGTGCTAGAGGCATGTTGTGCTGGAGGCATGTTGTGCTAGAGGCATGTTGTGCTGCAGGTATGTTGTGCTAGAGGCATGTTGTGCTGGAGGCATGTTGTGCTGGAGGTAGGTTGTGCTGGAGGCATGTTGTGCTAGAGGTATGTTGTGCTGGAGGCATGTTGTGCTGGAGGCATGTTGTGCTGGAGGCATGTTGTGCTGGAGGCATGTTGTGCTGGAGGCATGTTGTGCTAGAGGCATGTTGTGCTGGAGGCATGTTGTGCTGGAGGCATGTTGTGCTAGAGGCATGTTGTGCTAGAGGCATGTTGTGCTAGAGGCATGATGTGCTGGAGGCATGTTGTGCTGGAGGCATGTTGTGCTGGAGGCATGTTGTGCTAGAGGCATGTTGTGCTAGAGGCATGTTGTGCTAGAGGCATGTTGTGCTAGAGGTATGTTGTGCTAGAGGCATGTTGTGCTGGAGGTATGTTGTGCTAGAGGCATGTTGTGCTAGAGGCATGTTGTGCTAGAGGTATGTTGTGCTGGAGGCATGTTGTGCTGGAGGTATGTTGTGCTGGAGGTATGTTGTGCTAGAGGCATGTTGTGCTAGAGCCATGTTGTGCTAGAGGCATGTTGTGCTAGAGGTATGTTGTGCTAGAGGCATGTTGTGCTAGAGGCATGTTGTGCTAGAGGCATGATGTGCTGGAGGCATGTTGTGCTGGAGGCATGTTGTGCTAGAGGTATGTTGTGCTAGAGGTATGTTGTGCTAGAGGCTTGTTGTGCTAGAGGTATGTTGTGCTAGAGGCATGTTGTGCTGGAGGTATGTTGTGCTAGAGGCATGTTGTGCTAGAGGCATGTTGTGCTAGAGGCATGTTGTGCTGGAGGCATGTTGTGCTGGAGGTATGTTGTGCTGGAGGTATGTTGTGCTAGAGGCATGTTGTGCTAGAGCCATGTTGTGCTAGAGGCATGTTGTGCTAGAGGTATGTTGTGCTAGAGGCATGTTGTGCTAGAGGCATGTTGTGCTGGAGGCATGTTGTGCTGGAGGCATGTTGTGCTGGAGGCATGTTGTGCTGGAGGCATGTTGTGCTGGAGGCATGTTGTGCTGGAGGCATGTTGTGCTAGAGGCATGTTGTGCTGGAGGCATGTTGTGCTAGAGGCATGTTGTGCTAGAGGCATGTTGTGCTAGAGGCATGTTGTGCTGGAGGCATGTTGTGCTGGAGGCATGTTGTGCTAGAGGCATGTTGTGCTAGAGGCATGTTGTGCTAGAGGCATGTTGTGCTAGAGGCATGTTGTGCTAGAGGCATGTTGTGCTAGAGGCATGTTGTGCTAGAGGCATGTTGTGCTAGAGGCATGTTGTGCTAGAGGCATGTTGTGCTAGAGGTATGTTGTGCTATGTGACGAATACCGACGATTTACATACACCTACTCCACCTATTAAGTCTTCCTCGTGCCTGTACATTGACTATAATTAAGCGAATTTCGTTTTATTATATTCGGTGTGAGGCAAGACGCTTAAATCTTGAATTATTTCAGTTTAAAGTTCGGTAGGGAGGAGGCAGAGCCTAAGAGTTCTACAGTAAAGATGGCGGGTCACCCAGACCTAAGAGAGGATTTTTTCCCGCCGAGGAATACTGGACGCGACGACACCAAAATTCCCGGATGTGAAGGCGATGATTGGCGGGGTGTTGGCCGGCGTGACCAATCAGGGAGAGACTTGAAGTCACGTGACGTTCCTGAGCTGGGGACGCGTTCCCCGAGAGGTGTCAGTGTACTCTTACGCCTTGCACGAGGAGGACATGCCGCTCGTAGCTCCAGGAAGACGAGGATAAACTCTGAAGTATAACGTCTTGGGTGATGTTGCTTGAGGACCAGAGTAGAAGTGATCGTGGAGCCTCCTGCGGGGTGTGTCCGAGTGCGCAGTCTCAGAGAACCTCGAAGTTTACATGGGTATTGAGTTTATCTTGTAAATACAAAAAATACTCGTCCTGAAATAGTTCAGGGCGAGTATTTATTTACCACCTGTCTAGGGATGATGAGTTTACTTCAAATAGATATTCAAAGAAGTTAAGAGGGAGGCTAAAGCCGAGAGGGTTTGTCATTTGACGAAGTATTTGTGAGAAGTGTCGCGAAACTTTAACCTTCTTTATTTTGCTGGTCTTAAGCGAATATATGATTATCATTGTACTGTATATACATTTTACCCGAGGGCCATTAACACATTAGTGGCTTCGATGGGGACAGGAAGACGCCGGCTTGTCTAAGGTCCTCCTATTTAGCTTGATATTTTTCCAGTTGGATTTTAAAATTTTTACAGAGTTTTGGCATTTACGGCTAGGGCGGGTAGGCGGTTCCTTGGGTTTATTAACACTGTGGGTGAAAAAGCATCTCTGTTCTCAGTCCTACATTGTGGCATGTTGAGCTGCAACGGTTGCTCCCTGTTTGTGTTACATCTGACCCTTTGAAGAAATTGTCAGGATCAACATTGTCCAATATTTTAAAACTTTCAAATGAGATTCGCTCTGTTGTGCCTGGTTTGTTGTTGTTAGCCCTGTGGCCGTCCCATTTTAAGATTGTATTTCCTGTTGCCCGCTCTACACCTGCTAATTCCTGGTCTTAAGTCAGCGAGGTGAAAAGACATACTCATAGGCTGGCGAGGAATCAAAATAACGGGGTTGAAATATGTTGACCAGACCACACACTAGAAAGTGAAGGGACGACGACGTTTCGGTCGTCCTGGACCATTCTCAAGCCTATTGTGGAGAATGTTAACAGGAAGATCCATAATCGACTTGAGAATGGTCCAGGACGGACCGAAACTTCGTCGTCCCTTCACTTTCTAGTGTGTGGCTTGGTCAACATACACCTACGACCACTGAAACCAAAGCGGTTCTCCCAGCAGGATTGACGGGAACCTCCCCGCCTCCCTCCCCACGACAGGTCTTTGTTGACGGAGGAAAGTCGGCCAAGCTGGCGACCCTTGTTTGAAGTGCTCTCTCTGGTAGGTAGGTTTGGGGAGGTGGGTTACTGAGCCCTGAGATCATGGCTCTCTGAGTAGAGGCTGCAACATGGAGACGCTCTAACTCTATTCCACTCTCCACAAAGGAAGGTACTGTGTGGGACTGCAGGCCGCAGGCTGGTTCCCACCTGGTGTGTTGGAGTGACAGGTCCACGCAACCTCGGGCCAGATTCACGAAAGCAGTTACGCAAGCACTTACGAACGTGAACATCTTTCCTCAATCTTTGACGGCTTTGGTTACATTTATTAAACAGTTTACAAGCATGAAAACTTGAAGGCTGTTTATAATAATAACTGTTATTGTTATAAACAGCCTCCTGGTGCTTCGGACCTCATTAACTGTTAAATAATTTTAAACAAAGCCGCCAAAGATTGAGAAAAGATGTACAGGTTCGTAAGTGCTTTCGTGAATCTAGCCCCAGGTCCTATATACAGCACAGACACACACTTGCATACGAGACAGGATGGTCAACAATTTGTCCAACAATGGGAACAAGGCCATTGTCTGCCTCTTTGTTCTAGTGATGAACTTAGAAATATATTCCAGTTAACAATAGGAAGAAGTGAGGGAGTTTCTCTACCTCATGTAGAGCCCTACCAAGGTTGGGTTTGGCTGGGATGAGGAGGTTGTCAAGGGGATTTGGGTTAAGTTGTCAACTTGAAAGGTATTGTTTCGATAGTTCATTATCATGAGTCATCAACTGGGACCTGTCAATTGGCAAGAATTCTATGCGAGGTCTGCATATATATATATATATATATATATATATATATAGTATATATATATATATATATAGATATATATATAGTATATATATATATATATATATATATATATATATATATATATATATATATATATATATATATATATATATATATATATATATATTATATACTTCTTTTTCCTCGCCCGAGTTCTTTATCAATAATTGATTATTACGAATCTTTAACACCTATACTGACCATATCACATGACTTTATCTCAAGTGATATATTTCACATTGTATTTTACAATATCAGTAACATTGTGCTTGATGTCACCTCTGCTTTGTTTCCCAGTGTTCAGAACCCTTCACACTTTAGCGCTGCGGCTGCCAGTCATCAGGGAGCCTGTTGACCCGTACCAGGAAGGTTCCGCTTAAATCCAAGTTACTGTCGAACAATGGGATCATATCCTTTGTCTGCTTCTCAGTAGATATAAAGGGTATTTTCCATGGTAGGAACGAGGATGTGTTGGACAAAAATGTCCCCAGGATAGTATTTCCCAGGGTTCTTAGCGACTTAATTTGTTAATTTTGCCCCGAGGGACGAGTTTATTGGGCAGCGTCACTCATCCTGTGAGTGGACACACCGCCATAGTGACAGTATTGGGCAGCGTCACTCATCCTGTGAGTGGACACACCACCATAGTGACAGTATTGGGCAGCGCCACTCATCCTGTGAGTGGACACACCGCCATAGTGACAGTATTGGGCAGCGTCACTCATCCTGTGAGTGGACACACCGCCATAGTGACAGTATTGGGCAGCGTCACTCATCCTGTGAGTGGACACACCGCCATAGTGACAGTATTGGGCAGCACCACTCATCTTGTGAGTGGACACACCGCCATAGTGACAGTATTGGGCAGCGTCACTCATCCTGTGAGTGGACACACCGCCATAGTTACAGTATTGGGCAGCGCCACTCATCCTTTGAGTGGACACACCACCATAGTGACAGTATTGGGCAGCGCCACTCATCCTGTGAGTGGATACACCGCCATAGTGACAGTATTGGGCAGCGCCACTCATCTTGTGAGTGGACACACCGCCATAGTGACAGTATTGGGCAGCGCCACTCATCTTGTGAGTGGACACACCGCCATAGTGACAGTATTGGGCAGCGCCACTCATATTGTGAGTGGACACACCGCCATAGTGACAGTATTGGGCAGCGTCACTCATCTTGTGAGTGGACACACCGCCATAGTGACAGTATTGGGCAGCGCCACTCATCCTGTGAGTGGACACACCGCCATAGTGACAGTATTGGGCAGCGCCACTCATCTTGTGAGTGAACACACCGCCATAGCAGCATGTACAACACTCCCCAATAGGAAGAAAACCCGCTGGGTTGTTCACCCTGTCACTTGTACCCCCTGTCTTCCATATATAATAAATCAATAGAATTGAGCAGCGTACCGGAGTCGTGGAGGGCTGGAAAAGTTGTTGCTGATTGTCTAAAAAGCAGAAAAGTCAATTACGTCGAGTTATCGTCCAATTAGCTTAACGCTTAGTCAAGAAAAATGGCTAGACTCATAAATCACAAACTCTCTTCTTGTGCATCTTGAAAAAAATATTGATTAATAAAGGTTTTACAACACGGCTTTAATAAAGGCTTCTTGGTGATATTTAGCGCCCTCTGAATATTCCATACATTTGATGGTTATCTTGAGATGATTTCGGGGCTTTAGTGTCCCCGGGGCCCGGTCCTCGACCATACCTCCACCCCCAGGAAGCAGCCCGTGACAGCTGACTAACACCCAGGTACCTGTTTTCCTGCTAGGTAACAGGGACATAGAGTGAAAGAAACTCTGGCCATTGTTTCTCGCTGGCGCCTGGGATCGAACCCAGGACCACAGGATCACTGAACCCGATCTCGACGGACTGACGGTTCTTAAGGTGGCGTTTGTGGGGCATATACTCACGACGCACCCCTGTGGGGCCCCGGCAAGATGGGCAACATGTCTCTTGTTGGGTGTCCTGCCTTTAATTGTGGCTCCGTGGTGAGTGTGGGGGCACATTTGTGAATGAACTTTTTTCCTCTCGTTTTGTCTCATTCTATTCCTCTTGTACCTTCTTGGGCTTGTGGGGTGGGCGACTAAGTCCCTGAGTCGGACTGTGTTGGAAGACTGGGCTCTGTAGCCCCCGCTGCATTGGGCCCCGACCTTGCACCTCCTTTTACCCTCCTGACTACTCCCCCCAGCTCCCCTCCCTCCTCTGTGGTTGGGTCGAGTCACAAGCTCCCCCAATTGTGACCACCTCGTCCCCTGGCACGGCTCAGTCTCTCATTGTGACTACTGCGTCTTTTAACCCCTCTCTCTGGGGCTTCTCGACTCCATCCACGCCTCGGCCGCACTTGCTCGATCCCGTCCTGTATGCGTACCAGGCCTTGTTTGGTCCCGCTTTGTGGGCCAAATACTTTGATCTCCTCCCTCTGGATTCTACACCTCCTGACGATTTCTCCCTCCATACGCTTCTTGTTGATTCAGTAGATCTCCTCGGCTCTGTAATAAGTGCTGGAGGTTTGGGCATGGTGATCTCCGATGCTCCAGTACTGTCTCTCAATGTCCCTTGTGTTGGGACGAAGGTCACTCTACGTTGGAGTGCACTTCTCCCCGGCCGCTGCCTCGATTGCGGTGAGGCCCACCCTACCTTCTCCCGCGCGTGTGTACATTACAAACTTGAGCAGCCGTCCTCAACTTGAAGCACCGGGACCATTTGTCTTTTCCTAAGGCGAGGTGCCAAGTTCGCTGTCTCCCCCCTTTCGCTGGTGTCTCTTATGCTCGCGTGTTGCGCTCTTCCTCTCCTCGTCCTTCCCACCTTCCTCAGTCTCACAACCGTTTCCTGGCTTGCCAACCGCCGCCTCCTCTTTTTCCTTTACGTTCTGTCCGAAGGGTCCCCCTCATGGTTCTCTATCTGGGGTTTCCTTCTTTCTACCCAGTCAGTCTTGTCTCCTGTGTCTCCTTCCTCGTCTCCCTCCAATCCTTCTTCCCATCCTTCTCCTCTGTCTCTTATCTCTCCACGCCACCTGACTGTGCGGGCTGATGTCCATCACTCTCCCAGCGGTCATCGTGATGTTTGCTCTCGTTCTGCTTCTCCCGTTGAAACGCTTGAATCTGTTGCCCAGTACGTTGTTGTGCTGGGACGCCTGTCTCTTTGAGTCAGAAGTGAAAGCTGCACGTGTCTTTGTGCATAAATGGTACACAGTTTGTTCCAATTTACCTACCCCCAAATGTCCCACTTTCTCTTCCCGATCTTAAACACCTATTGGACTCCTTGCCAGAGCCTGTGCTCCTGCTGGGTTATTTCAGTTGTCGACATACTCTGATGTTCTGACAAACAACCGAAGCACCCGGGGTCGCCTTCTCGAACCGTTCATCCTCTCTTCTGAATTCTGGTGAACCCAGAATTTACTGGGGTTTCACGTGACGGGTTCTTGATGACCTCCATGGCAGTGACCATTTCCCCATCCTTGTTACGTTTTTCTCTTTTCATCTTCCCCTCTCCTTCCCTAGGTGGCAGTTTGCTAAGGCAGACTGGAACCTATTAACCCTCCGTGCTGCTCTCTCTGACTTCTCCATTCTGCCTCTTCCTCGCGCCCTCCTCCTTTTTCATGACACTATCTTCGACGCTGCCCTCTGCTCTGTTCTTCGCTCTTCCTCTCGGGGACCACGGAAGTGCGTTTCCTGGTGGAATGCGGACTGTGTTCGGGCTGTCCGCTGTAAGCGTGTAGCCTGGAAGAGACACCGCCGCTGGCAGACGGCTGATTCTTTTTTTCTGTTTCGGAAGGCGAGTGTGGTGGCCCGTAGGGCCATCCGTACAGCTAAACATGAGTGTGCTTCCACCATTACGTCCTCCGCCGCAGATCTGGAAGCATGGCCACAAGATGGCAGGTAAGTTCATTTCCCAATGTCTTGCCGGTCCTACACCTCAATGGTACTCTTGTAGCGGACCCGTTACAGGTCGCTACCGAACCGGGTTCCCACTTTTCTTCTGTTAGCTCTGGTTCTCATCTTCCCCAATCTTTACTTCTTCGTAAACTTGTCCTTGAATCTCATTCTTTAGATTTTTGCACTCATCTCAGACTTCCCTATCTCTGAACTTCGTTCTGCCCTGGCCCTCTGCGGTTCTACGGCGGCGGGCTCCGATGCCATTCATTATGAGATGCTTCGCCATCTCCCTCCGTGCACGTCTCAGTATTTACTGAGTCTGTATAACCAGGTCCTGGAGTCGTCGTCAGTCCCTGAGGACTGGCTCGATGCCGTTGTCCTCCCTGTACGGAAACCAGGGCCTTTTGGGGCATCCCCTAAGGACTTCCGCCCTATTGCTGCCATCCACTAGTTGCTGCCCCTGGTGGCTGCCATCCACTAGTTGCTGCCCCTGGTGGCTGCCATCCACTAGTTGCTGCCCCTGGTGGCTGCCATCCACTAGTTGCTGCCCCTGGTGGCTGCAATCCACTAGTTGCTGCCCCTGGTGGCTGCCATCCACTAGTTGCTGCCCCTGGTGGCTGCCATCCACTAGTTGCTGCCCCTGGTGGCTGCCATCCACTAGTTGCTGCCCCTGGTGGCTGCCATCCACTAGTTGCTGCCCCTGGTGGCTGCCATCCACAAGTTGCTGCCCCTGGTGGCTGCCATCCACTAGTTGCTGCCCCTGGAGGCTGCCATCCACTAGTTGCTGCCCCTGGTGGCTGCCATCCACTAGTTGCTGCCCCTGGAGGCTGCCATCCACTAGTTGCTGCCCCTGGTGGCTGCCAACCACTAGTTGCTGCCCCTGGTGGCTGCCATCCACTAGTTGCTGCCCCTGGTGGCTGCCCCTGGTGGCTGCCATCCACTAGTTGCTGCCCCTGGTGGCTGCCATCCACTAGTTGCTGCCCCTGGTGGCTGCCATCCACAAGTTGCTGCCCCTGGTGGCTGCCCCTGATGGCTGCCCCTGGTGGCTGCCATCCACTAGTGGCTGCCCCTGGTGGCTGCCCCTGGTGGCTGCCATCCACTAGTGGCTGCCCCTGGTGGCTGCCATCCACTAGTGGCTGCCCCTGGTGGCTGCCCCTGGTGGCTGCCATCCACTAGTGGCTGCCCCTGGTGGCTGCCCCTGGTGGCTGCCCCTGGTGGCTGCCATCCACTAGTGGCTGCCCCTGGTGGCTGCCATCCACTAGTGGCTGCCCCTGGTGGCTGCCCCTGGTGGCTGCCATCCACTAGTGGCTGCCCCTGGTGGCTGCCATCCACTAGTGGCTGCCCCTGGTGGCTGCCATCCACTAGTGGCTGCCCCTGGTGGCTGCCCCTGGTGGCTGCCCCTGGTGGCTGCCATCCACTAGTGGCTGCCCCTGGTGGCTGCCCCTGGTGGCTGCCCCTGGTGGCTGCCCCTGGTGGCTGCCCCTGGTGGCTGCCATCCACTAGTGGCTGCCCCTGGTGGCTGCCATCCACTAGTGGCTGCCCCTGGTGGCTGCCCCTGGTGGCTGCCATCCACTAGTGGCTGCCCCTGGTGGCTGCCCCTGGTGGCTGCCATCCACTAGTGGCTGCCCCTGGTGGCTGCCATCCACTAGTGGCTGCCCCTGGTGGCTGCCCCTGGTGGCTGCCATCCACTAGTGGCTGCCCCTGGTGGCTGCCATCCACTAGTGGCTGCCATCCACTAGTGGCTGCCCCTGGTGGCTGCCCCTGGTGGCTGCCATCCACTAGTGGCTGCCCCTGGTGGCTGCCCCTGGTGGCTGCCATCCACTAGTGGCTGCCCCTGGTGGCTGCCCCTGGTGGCTGCCCCTGGTGGCTGCCCCTGGTGGCTGCCCCTGGTGGCTGCCATCCACTAGTGGCTGCCCCTGGTGGCTGCCCCTGGTGGCTGCCATCCACTAGTGGCTGCCCCTGGTGGCTGCCATCCACTAGTGGCTGCCCCTGGTGGCTGCCCCTGGTGGCTGCCATCCACTAGTGGCTGCCCCTGGTGGCTGCCCCTGGTGGCTGCCATCCACTAGTGGCTGCCCCTGGTGGCTGCCCCTGGTGGCTGCCCCTGGTGGCTGCCATCCACTAGTGGCTGCCCCTGGTGGCTGCCATCCACTAGTGGCTGCCCCTGGTGGCTGCCATCCACTAGTGGCTGCCCCTGGTGGCTGCCATCCACTAGTTGCTGCCCCTGGTGGCTGCCACTCCCCAGCCTGGCGAACAAGGCTCGCATCCAAGTCCTACCGCTGAGCCTGTTCATAAATACGTGTTCCTGCCAGAACCTTTTGGTTAAAATGTTTTCAAAAGCGATGCGATTTGTATTGGATTTCATGTGTGAGGTTGTCTGGCTCTGTGTAAGAGGCTCGGTAAGGCTGGAGATCCTATCATTAGTCGCGGGGGTTTCGACCATCCGGTGACGGGTTGGTTTGTTCTGTCGTTCCGCATTGGTGAGGTGTAGAGGTATTAATTTGATGCAGAGTAGTTAGTATGTGTTTGTAATGGCCCTCAAGGTCCCTGGAGCCCCCTGCAGACGGCCCTACCCCTAGTGGGTCATATTATCGGGGTTCATCGCCCCTTGTCCCCCCCCCTAAAAAAAAAAACATAACCCCATTATCAGAAACATTGAAAAACAAAACTGTAAATCAGGTTTGCGGTCGAGCCCATGATAATGTGGGGAGTTATTATGATTAGTTATCATGATTATAAGATAAGGGGCGCATGCAAGAGTTAATGGTAAGAGGCGTCATTTGGTGAGGCGGAGGAGAGTTAAGGCGCTCTATCCGGCTCTTAAGTAGAAGCTTGTGCTGTAAGCTCAAACTTATGGCCAGCTGGACGACCTAATGCCCAAGAGAGAGGCCGCGTTTTTCAAGTCAATGAGCATAATTGTAGAGGGTAAATTACCAGGGGTTGACTGTGGTGGAGAATCATTCGTCTGTAATAGTTGATTCACAGGTGAGGATACGACTCCGGATTGTGATTGGGGTTAGGGGTATCAGCTCTGATTGGCCAATTCTCTCAGTCCAGTACCAGCCATTTGGTAACCCCCCTTTTGCGTGGTACTAGGCTAGGTGGGTCTGAAGGATATCCTCCCCCCCATCATCATAGGCTGTGTGATCATGTACAGCTCACATTTGATATTTGTTCCTGTCAAAGCCAGACTCGCGCGGACTTGCCAGAACGAACTTTTTGCACAACAATAAATCCGGTTCTTGTCTGCTCCTGGAAATGTTTTTTTTATTGCTTGTCTGGCGATAGCTGCCTTGTCTGCGCATGTTGAACAGCTTATTCTGTATCATTGCAGCTTCCCACTCACGCCAGCTGGTCCACAAGCCCACGAGGCTTGTGGACAAGCCTAATATACTCCCCCGTGTGGCTGGGGAGTGGGTGTCCCTTGAGGGAATGTTCCTGGTGGGAGTGTCCCCTTGAGGGAGCCCTCAGCAGACGTAATCGGACATGCTCTTTGTTTCCTCTGCTGTATGTGTGTGTGAGATGTCTGCTGTTGATCTGGTGTTCCCATGACAGTGAGAGTGGTCAGTGAACCCCCCCACCCCCACCCCTACCCTCCAACAAGGAAAAAATGAAAACACATCACTGTGTTAACGCCAGCACAGCAAGCACTTACGAACCTGGGGCCAGATTCACGAAGCAGTTACGCAAGCACTTACGAACCTGGGGGCCAGATTCACGAAGCAGTTACGCAAGCACTTACGAACCTGTCCATCTTTTCTCAATCTTTGGCGGCTTTGTTTACAATTATTAAACAGTTAATGAGCTCCGAAGCACCAGGAGGCTGTGTATAACAATAACAACAGTTGAATGGCAAGTTTTCATGCTTGTAAACTGTTTAATAAATGTAACCAAAGCCGTCAAAGATTGAGGAAAGATGTACACGTTCGTAAGTGCTTGCGTAACTGCTTTGTGAATCTGGCCCCAGGTTCGTAAGTGCTTGCGTAACTGCTTTGTGAATCTGGCCCCAGGTTCGTAAGTGCTTGCGTAACTGCTTTGTGAAAATATTCATAGAACTAACGCAGAAATATTCTCGTTGTTAAACCCTTCAAGGCTGTTGCATGCTTAAGTCATGGCCTTCTTGACAGAACGTAAATGAATCTTTTTCAGTTTTTGTTTTTTTAGTCACGCTTCATACGGAATGTTTTCAATTCCTGGGAATAATTTGATCATCATTATCAGTTCCCGTTCATATTGAATTTGTTAATTATATAGCATGAAGGCAAACAGAACTACATCATTTAAAGTGTGTATAACAAGGTATATTGTGTATAACTCATTTAAATTGTGTATAGCATCATTTAAAGTGTGTATAGCATCATTTAAAGTGTGTATAGCATCATTTAAATTGTGTATAACATCATTTAAATTGTGTATAGCACCATTTAAAGTGTGTATAGCACCATTTAAAGTGTGTATAGCATCATTTAAAGTGTGTATAGCATCATTTAAAGTGTGTATAGCATCATTTAAAGTGTGTATAGCATCATTTAAAGTGTGTATAGCATCATTTAAAGTGTGTATAACACCATTTAAAGTGTGTATAACATCATTTAAAGTGTGTATAACATCATTTAAAGTGTGTATAACATCATTTAAAGTGTGTATAACATCATTTAAAGTGTGTATAACACCATTTAAAGTGTGTATAACACCATTTAAAGTGTGTATAACACCATTTAAAGTGTGTATAACACCATTTAAAGTGTGTATAACATCATTTAAAGTGTGTATAACACCATTTAAAGTGTGTATAACATCATTTAAAGTGTGTATAACATCATTTAAAGTGTGTATAACATCATTTAAAGTGTGTATAACACCATTTAAAGTGTGTATAGCATCATTTAAAGTGTGTATAGCATCATTTAAAGTGTGTATAGCATCATTTAAAGTGTGTATAGCATCATTTAAAGTGTGTATAGCATCATTTAAAGTGTGTATAGCATCATTTAAAGTGTGTATAACACCATTTAAAGTGTGTATAACATCATTTAAAGTGTGTATAACATCATTTAAAGTGTGTATAACATCATTTAAAGTGTGTATAACATCATTTAAAGTGTGTATAACACCATTTAAAGTGTGTATAACACCATTTAAAGTGTGTATAACACCATTTAAAGTGTGTATAACACCATTTAAAGTGTGTATAACACCATTTAAAGTGTGTATAACATCATTTAAAGTGTGTATAACACCATTTAAAGTGTGTATAACATCATTTAAAGTGTGTATAACATCATTTAAAGTGTGTATAACATCATTTAAAGTGTGTATAACACCATTTAAAGTGTGTATAACACCATTTAAAGTGTGTATAACACCATTTAAAGTGTGTATAACACCATTTAAAGTGTGTATAACACCATTTAAAGTGTGTATAGCATCATTTAAAGTGTGTATAACAAGGGTAGATACACAGCTTGTTCTTATGCCATTCCAAACTCTTTTTAGAAACAAAGCAAAATTGGATAATGGAATTTATCACCTTTATGCACTGACTTTTGTGCTTCATTTCACTATTTATCATGACTTTTAGGCCTACTACGAGGCCTTTCTTGCATTCAGATCTTGCAATTTCAACATTGTCCTGCTTATATCACTCTGCAACACTTGCAATGTAGGCTCAGAACCTTTCATTTAGCATTATGCTGTATGTATCAATTTTCACCAATTTTCAAAGCTTCTCTAGTTCGTTGTTGTTAAAGATTCGCTACCTGGAACAATGTTCCAAGTAGCACGGGCTATGGTGAGCCCGTAAGGCACTTTTCTTCTTCTCTAGTTCGTTTTATAGTGATTTTGTGTCGTGTTTGAATATTTTCTGTCCTATTTTAGTATCGTCTGCAAATTTGTCTGTGCTGCTGTTTAGTCCTGTGACCTAAATTTTGGGCATGAATGGTATAGAACAGAGGTCTCAGGATACAGTTCTGCCAGGGGGCCAGATTCACGAAGCAGTTACGCAAGCACTTACGAACCTGGGGCCAGATTCACGAAGCTGTTACGCAAGCACTTACGAACCTGGGGCCAGATTCACATAGCAGTTACGCAAGCAC
This sequence comes from Procambarus virginalis, assembly GCA_020271785.1. NCBI lineage: Eukaryota > Metazoa > Arthropoda > Malacostraca > Decapoda > Cambaridae > Procambarus > Procambarus virginalis. Next base: position 44,693 of record WNGS01006645.1, read on the forward strand.
TTACGAACCTGGGGCCAGATTCACAAAGCAGTTACGCAAGCACTTACGAACCTGGGGGCCAGATTCACGAAGCAGTTACGCAAGCACTTACGAACGTGTACATCTTTTCTCAATCTTTGACGGCTTTGGTTACTTCAGGCCAATGTTTTTGAAAATAATTTTCCACATTTTATATTAAATAGATTTTAACCTTAATGAATTAGATTCTTATGAGGATTCGTCCCGTTTAAATCTATAAAATTAATTACATAATTTCTACATTTATGCGGTAATGAAATTTAATTATAAATAACTATTAAATTTTAATCAATCAAGTAAAATTATATGAGGACTAATACTTATTAATAATAGTCTCATTATACTTATTAATAATATACAATAATTGTCTCTAAATTTCTAAAATGTTTTGTTGTCAACTCACCGACAGACGATTGAGCAACTGTAGCCATTTTGTTAAATCTCTGTATTAAATACAACTGCGGAGATTGAAATTAACACTTAACATACACGTTGAGTTAATCGCATTAATTCGATTTCTTAATTGATAGGAATTTAGCGACCACTCCTAAATATATTATTAAACTTCGCATTGACTACCAAGTCGAGAGGCCGTGGGCAACGCCGACGCTCAAAGCTTTGACTGTGGTTACCCCCAGCGGCTGGAGGGCCCTGTTCTGCCCTCACGGGCTCACCATAGCCCGTGCTACTTGGACACTTCGCTCTGAGTAGCTAAATCTGCGACCACGACACAAGTTGTTTAAAGCCACCACGGCTGTTACGCCTCACAGCTAGTGAGAATTCCCCTCATTACCTAAGATTATATTTCACCATTATAAATTCACATTAATGTATTCATAAATCTATGTACCTATGTATTTACGTATGTAGCTTAGCCTAACATTTTAAAAGCACTATGATCACCTTCGGTTGTTCAATAAAGTGTAATAGATCTCTCACCTTGTCCATGGTGGACAAGAAAATGTATATATGCTGGTTAGCATTGTAAATGTCTGGCCACGTCTGTGGTAGGAAAAATAATAATAAAAAAATCAAATTAAGATGTGGCCGTGATTGATTGATGAAGATTTAGCCACCGCAAGAGTTTGCACGGGCATGAATATCCCGTACAAGATATTTTTTTGTTATTGATTGCCTTGTTAAATCAAGAATTGGTCGGTAGTCACGCTATTGACCACGAGGTCGGCCATGGTCACTTATACTCACGTCTCTTGTTATGTTTTGCAACGGGGGGTTGAGCTTCGGCTCTTTGGTCCCGCCTCTCAATTGCCGTTCAACTGGAAAATCTACCGTGTGATTCTTTCATAAACAAGCTCATGAAAACAGGGATAAGCTGTTCAGAGCTGTAAACAACTTAGAATTAATGCAATAAATGATTAAATCTAATCATACAAGTAAACAGGGTTAGTAGAATATGTTTGCGTCAGAGGAAATGTTATGTGTTTGCGTCAGAGGAAATGTCATGTGTTGCGTCAGAGGAAATGTCATGTGTTTGCGTCAGAGGAAATGTTATGTGTTTGCGTCAGAGGAAATGTTATGTGTTTGCGTCAGAGGAAATGTTATGTGTTTGCGTCAGAGGAAATGTTATATGTTTGCGTCAGAGGAAATGTTATGTGTTTGCGTCAGAGGAAATGTTATGTGTTTGCGTCAGAGGAAATATTATGTGTTTGTGTCAGAGGAAATGTTATGTGTTTGCGTCAGAGGAAATGTTATAGGAGAACATAGACCCCACACAACCTATATATATATGTGAGAAATAAGAATTCTGTGTCATATATTTAAGAATTAAATTCTGATAAATTCTGAATTAAAGAATTCTGATAAAGAATTTAAAGAATTCTGATAAAGAATTTAAAGAATTCTTTAAAGAATTCTGATAAAGAAAGAGATCTAGGGGTGGTTCTAGATAGAAAACTATCACCTGAGGACCACATAAAGAATATTGTGCGAGGAGCCTATGCCACGGATTCTAACTTCAGAATTGCTTTTAAATACATGGATGGCGATATACTAAAGAAATTGTTCACGACTTTTGTTAGGCCAAAGCTAGAATATGCAGCGGTTGTGTGGTGCCCATATCTTAAGAAGAACATCAACAAACTGGAAAAGGTGCAAAGACATGCTACTAAGTGGCTCCCAGAACTGAAGGGCAAGAGCTACGAGGAGAGGTTAGAGGCATTAAATATGCCAAAACTAGAAGACAGAAGAAAAAGAGGTGATATGATCACTACATACAAAATAGTAACAGGAATTGATAAAATCGATAGGGAAGATTTCCTGAGACCTGGAACTTTGAGAACAAGAGGTTATAGATTTAAACTAGCTAAACACAGATGCCGAAGAAATAAGAAAATTCAGTTTCACAAACAGAGTGGTAGACGGTTGGAACAAGTTAGGTGAGAAGGTGGTGGAGGCCAAGACCGTCAGTAGTTTCAAAGCGTTATACAACAAAGAGTGCTGGGAAGACGGGACACCACTCTCATCCTGTAACTACACTTAGGTAATTACACACACACATGACCCATCACAACACAGACATAACCTCTCTCCTGGTTGATACCTGCTTGATGGGGTTCTGGGAGTTGTTCTACTCCCCAAGCCCGGCCCGAGGCCAGGCTCGACTTGTGAGAGCGTCCCCCCTCACGAGAAAGACATAACCTCTCCCCCCTCACGAGAAAGACATAACCTCTCCCCCCCTCACAAAAAAGACATAGCCTCACAGCATCTCCACACACCCAGCAAGAGGCGGTCCCATTACTCACCATTCGGTGATTTAGGGATGCCAAGAAGGTGTGTGAGGTTTCAGGCGCTGATGGAGGGGCCGTGTTCCCTTGAAGACGGTCCGGGACAGCCTCGTTTAGTGACGAATATACCCTCTTCAGACGAATTATAGCGCCTTGAATCAATTAAGAACTGGCAGTGAAGATGTGTGTAATTTAAGGTTCAGGGATATGAGCGAGGTGTAATATTTCAGGGGCTCCCTAGTGGGGGAAATAAAGGTGTCTAGGTAAAATATTATGGCAGGTATGCAGTCAGTTGTTTGGAAATACAGTGCTGTATTTGTATGGGAATATCTAGTGTTACAACAGTAGTTTTGACGGTAGATATGATGAGGCTTCGTGGTAAAGAGACAGTGGTGTTGAAAAATAACTCAGTCCTAAGTAAAGAGCTAAAGAGCCAGCTATGTTGAAGAGACGAAGCTGTCTAGTAAAGAGCTAAAGAGCCAGCTATGTTGAAGAGACGAAGCTGTCTAGTAAAGAGCTAAAGAGCCAGCTATGTTGAAGAGACGAAGCTGTCTAGTAAAGAGCTAAAGACCCAGCAATGTTGAAGAGACGAAGCTGTCCAGTAAAGAGCCAACAATGCCCTAGTTAGTAACGAAGCTGTCTAGTAAAGAGCTAACATTGTCCTTGTTAGTTTCTCAGTGAGCTGTGATGAAGCTATAGCTTCTCAGTGAGCTGTGATGAAGCTATAGCTTCTCAGTTAGCTGATGATGAAGCTATAGCTTCTCAGTTAGCTGATGATGAAGCTATAGCTTCTCAGTGAGCTGTGATGAGGCTATAGCTTCTCAGTAAGCTGTGATGCAGCTATAGCTTCTCAGTGAGCTGTGATGAAGCTATAGCTTCTCAGTGAGCTGTGATGAAGCTATAGCTTCTCAGTGAGCTGTGATGAAGCTATAGCTTCTCAGTGAGCTGTGATGAAGCTATAGCTTCTCAGTGAGCTGTGATGAAGCTATAGCTTCTCAGTAAGCTGTGATGAAGCTATAGCTTCTCAGTGAGCTGTGATGAGGCTATAGCTTCTCAGTTAGCTGTGATGAAGCTATAGCTTCTCAGTGAGCTGTGATGAAGCTATAGCTTCTCAGTGAGCTGTGATGAAGCTATAGCTTCTCAGTGAGCTGTGATGAAGCTATAGCTTCTCAGTGAGCTGTGATGAAGCTATAGCTTCTCAGTAAGCTGTGATGAAGCTATAGCTTCTCAGTAAGCTGTGATGAAGCTATAGCTTCTCAGTAAGCTGTGATGAAGCTATAGCTTCTCAGTAAGCTGTGATGAAGTTATAGCCTCTCAGTAAGCTGTGATGAAGCTATAGCTTCTCAGTAAGCTGTGATGAGGCTATAGCTTCTCAGTAAGCTGTGATGAAGCTATAGCTTCGCAGTAAGCTGTGATGAAGCTATAGCTTCTCAGTAAGCTGTGATGAAGCTATAGCTTCTCAGTAAGCTGATGATGAAGCTATAGCTTCTCAGTAAGCTGATGATGAAGCTATAGCTTCTCAGTAAGCTATGATGAAGCTATAGCTTCTCAGTAAGCTGTGATGAAGCTATAGCTTCTCAGTAAGCTGATGATGAAGCTATAGCTTCTCAGTAAGCTGATGATGAAGCTATAGCTTCTCAGTAAGCTGATGATGAAGCTATAGCTTCTCAGTAAGCTGATGATGAAGCTATAGCTTCTCAGTAAGCTATGATGAAGCTATAGCTTCTCAGTAAGCTGATGATGAAGCTATAGCTTCTCAGTAAGCTGATGATGAAGCTATAGCTTCTCAGTAAGCTGATGATGAAGCTATAGCTTCTCAGTAAGCTGATGATGAAGCTATAGCCTCTCAGTAAGCTGAATTGATCAGACTGGCTGCTGGAACCGGTTTGGGTGGGGGGGGTCGAACCGGTTTGGGTTGGGTGGGGGTTCGAACCGGTTTGGGTGGGGTGGGGGGGGTCAAACCGGTTTGGATTGGGTGGGGGGGTCGAACCGGTTTGGGTATGGGTGTCGAACCGGTTTCTAACTTTCCATTTTGTTTACACACTATTAATTATGGATTACGGTGGACAGGATCGAGAGAATGGTTGTCCCGCCTGGTTGAGCAACCGGGCCGCGGGGGACATTGATCCCTGCAACTACCTGAAGGAAGGGAGCGATATTGCAACGCAATGTGAGCACCAGGGATTGCAAGGCGACATAGCAAAGGTTAGTAAGCAAACTGTGCAATAAACACAACTAATAGTTTAATAGATTGCAAAGTGAATTGAAATAGATAGAAGATCTGATAGATTGAAATAGATGGAAGTTCTGAGAGATTGAAATAGATAGAAGATCTGATAGATTGAAATAGATGGAAGGTCTGAGAGATTGAAATAGATGGAAGGTCTGAGAGATTGAAATAGATGGAAGGTCTGATAGATTGAAATAGATGGAAGATCTGATAGATTGAAATAGATAGAAGATCTGATAGATTGAAATAGATGGAAGTTCTGAGAGATTGAAATAGATAGAAGATCTGATAGATTGAAATAGATGGAAGGTCCGAGAGATTGAAATAGATGGAAGGTCTGATAGATTGAAATAGATAGAAGATCTGATAGATTGAAATAGATAGAAGATCTGATAGATTGAAATAGATAGAAGATCTGATAGATTGAAATAGATGGAAGGTGAGATTGAAATAGATAGAAGATCTGATAGATTGAAATAGATGGAAGTTCTGAGAGATTGAAATAGATGGAAGGTCTGAGAGATTGAAATAGATGGAAGGTCTAATAGTTTGAAATAGATGGAAGTTCTGATAGATTGAAATAGATGGAAGGTCTAATAGATTGAAATAGATGGAAGATCTAATAGATTGAAATAGATGGAAGATCTGATAGATTGAAATAGATAGAAGATCTGATAGATTGAAATAGATAGAAGATCTAATAGATTGAAATAGATAGAAGATCTGATAGATTGAAATAGATAGAAGATCTAATAGATTGAAATAGATAGAAGATCTGATAGATTGAAATAGATAGAAGATCTAATAGATTGAAATAGATAGATCTGATAGATTGAAATAGATAGAAGATCTGATAGATTGAAATAGATAGAAGATCTGATAGATTGAAATAGATAGAAGATCTGATAGATTGAAATAGATAGAAGATCTGATAGATTGAAATAGATAGAAGATCTAATAGATTGAAATAGATGGAGTCTTGCGTGAAGCTTCACACAATCTTCCTCACAATATCGGCGTCGTCTTACAACCGGAGAGATTCGGGTTCGAGCCCTCAGCGGGGCAGACGATTTGGCAACGTTTCCGCTCACCTGATGCCTCTGCTCACCTAGTGGTAAATTGGCACCTGGGATAATTTCGGGGCTTAGCGTCCCCGCGGCCCGGTCCTCGACCAGGCCTCTAACCCCCAGGAAGTAGCCCGTGACAGCTGACTAACACCCAGGTACCTATTTACTGCTAGGTGAACAGTTGCTTTAGGGTGAAAGAAACTCTGAACATTTGTTTCCGCCTTCACCGGGGATCGAACCCGGTGCCATAAACAATAGAACAATCACCCCTGACACTGAACTATGCCATAAACAATAGAACAATCAACACCGCGACTGAACAATCACCAACTTAAGGCTGACCCGACTTAAAAAGATACTTTATTATACAATTTGTCTCAAGCGTTGAAAGAACAGATGGTTTAAATCAGCTGGACTGACAGCTTAGGTAAGACCCATATGCACCTAGCAGCTGGGGCTAGGACCCGATCAGGTCACTGCTGAGACTGTCAGCTGGGCTAGGACCCGATCAGGTCACTGCTGAGACTGTCAGCTGGGCTAGGACCCGATCAGGTCACTGCTGAGACTGTCAGCTGGGCTAGGACCCGATCAGGTCACTGCTGAGACTGTCAGCTGGGCTAGGACCCGAGCAGGTCACTGCTGAGACTGTCAGCTGGGCTAGGACCCGATCAGGTCACTGCTAAGACTGTCAGCTGGGCTAGGACCCGATCAGGTCACTGGTGAGACTGTCAGCTGGGCTAGGACCCGATCAGGTCACTGGTGAGACTGTCAGCTGGGCTAGGACCCGAGCAGGTCACTGCTGAGACTGTCAGCTGGGCTAGGACCCGATCAGGTCACTGCTAAGACTGTCAGCTGGGCTAGGACCCGATCAGGTCCCTGCCAAGACTGTCAGCTGGGCTAGGACCCGACCACTTCTCTGCCAAGACTGTCAGCTGGGCTAGGACCCGACCAGTTCCCTGCCAAGACTGTCAGCTGGGCTAGGACCCGACCAGTTCCCTGCCAAGACTGTCAGCTGGGCTAGGACCCGACCACTTCCCTGCCAAGACTGTCAGCTGGTCTAGGACCCGACCACTTCCCTGCCAAGACTGTCAGATTATCTGGACAAGGCAGCTAAGCGTGTTGCTGAAAGCTTTGATTATAGAGCTGTGAAAAGTTATGAACCCGGACGTCTCCTCTGGTGTCGCAAGATGATCAAGTCTTGTGTTCAAAGGTCATTTGACCAGTATATATATATATATATATATATATATATATATATATATATATATATATATATATATATGTATTTCTCCACATTTCTCTACGTGTCTTCTTTGTTAGAGGTAACCTAAAAGAATAGTTAACTAGAATGTATTACACTAATTATATATTTACACAAGGTTTCGAACCTATATGGTTCGTTCTCAAGTGATGGGACTGTTTTGTGTATTGGATTTATACCATTAGGACAGAGGGGGGGGGGTGAGGGACATAATAAAAGTAGGTGAAGAATATGGCTTAGAGGAAGAATAGGGCATAATGAGGAGGAATAGAGGTAAAAAAAAAGGGGGTGGGGGGTGGGGACGAAGCACATACAAAGATTTATCAGGTGTAGTGGGCGTAGCATGTTGGGCAGTGTCTTCTAAGTTCGCATCTTCCGTTCCGGTCATGTTCTTACTCTCATGGTGGGGAGAGTGGATAGTTGCGTAATTTGGGTATTCATGATAGGTTGTTCTATTCTTATGTGGATTGCTTCAAGAATTTGTAATCTTACATCTTGGGTTTTGTCAATTATACAAGTGGTTTTGTTCAACATTTCTCTTGTTAGGGTGATGTCATGGGCTTGTCTCATGTGATTCCTGGAGGCACCGGGTTGAAGATGACAGGTCAAACACCTCGTCAGCTTGGTCGACGTCATACCTATGTACTTAGAGTGAAGGTTACATCCTTCGTGGGGGCAAGTGTACATGTATACAACGCTTGACGGCTGTAGAGGGTTCTCTGTCGGCTTCGGCCTGTTTTTAATGAGGTCGGAAGTCTTCTGTGCTTTGTAGAATATTATCAAGTCTATGTTATGGATTATTTCTTTCATTATTCTATCTATTTCAATGTTCACTCTGCATGGTGGATTTATAATATAATTGTAATATATAATTACTGGTATAATATTTATAATAGTTGATAGTGGTAGGTTTGTGATCTTGGGTACCTTGACTTTAGCAAAGCTTTTGATACAGTGCAATATGAAATATTGGAAGGGGGATAAGCAGGGGGAAAGCGCCAAGCCATTACGCCTATATAACACTGGGAAGGGGTCAGGATAAGGATTTGCGATAAGACGGGGAAGGCTGGAGGAAGGAATGGTGTCCAACCCCTTATGGACGGTTGGGGATTGAACACCGACCTGCAGGAAGTTAAACGTCGCTCTACCGTCCACACCAAGTGGCTGGGCAATGACATACTTGATTTAAAAGATATTGGATATGCTATATAAATTAGGATTAGGATATGGATATACCAAAGGAAACAAATAGTATAAATGGGATTAAGTCAGAGATGTTGAAAAATTTATGAATTACAAAAAAGCTCTTAAATGACTGTGTAAAAGCCTTTTGGGCAGTAAAAAGACATCAACCGAGTCACAAGAGTGACTTTCAACATTGTGAAAGCAACGAGAGAAAATTACATAAAGAAAATATGTGAAACTGCACAAGTTAATTCAATAATTCTTCACTGATATATAATATCCAGACGAAGACTTCAAAACCAGTTTTTATACCTTCAAACCTCGCCCAAGGATAAAATTTATATTATATGTAACATATTTTCATTAAAGGAAAATAGGCTATATAAAGCTTAGTATACCATTCCAGGATATAGAAAATATATTAACAGAGAGAGGAACCAAATGGTGGAGTCACATATTCCTCCCCCAAGATATATAAAAACAGAAGATTTTCATCATTTAAAGTCTAGTTTCATTTAAAGCAAAGATCATCAATATAATAAAGTTAGGTTAGACTTAATTTACAGCCCATAAAATATTCCTTCGGGCGTCCTTAATGTAAGGTGTTTACTGAGTAGAGTAGCAGGCCTACCAGTAGTGTACTACACCAGTGGTAGCTGGCCTACCAGTAGTGTACTACACCAGTGGTAGCAGGCCTACCACTAGTGTACTACACCAGTGGTAGCAGGCCCACCACTAGTGTACTACACCAGTGGTAGCTGGCCTACCAGTAGTGTACTACACCAGTGGTAGCTGGCCCACCAGTAGTGTACTACACCAGTGGTAGCTGGCCCACCAGTAGTGTACTACACCAGTGGTAGCTAGCCTACCAGTAGTGTACTACACCAGTGGTAGCTGGCCCACCACTAGTGTACTACACCAGTGGTAGCTGGCCTACCAGTAGTGTACTACACCAGTGGTAGCTGGCCCACCAGTAGTGTACTACACCAGTGGTAGCTGGCCCACCAGTAGTGTACTACACCAGTGGTAGCTGGCCTACCAGTAGTGTACTACACCAGTGGTAGCAGGCCTACCAGTAGTGTACGACACCAGTGGTAGCAGGCCTACCAGTAGTGTACTACACCAGTGGTAGCTGGCCCACCAGTAGTGTACTACACCAGTGGTAGCTGGCCCACCAGTAGTGTACTACACCAGTGGTAGCTGGCCTACCACTAGTGTACTACACCAGTGGTAGCAGCCCTACCAGTAGTGTACTACACCAGTGGTAGCTGGCCTACCAGTAGTGTACTACACCAGTGGTAGCTGGCCTACCACTAGTGTACTACACCAGTGGTAGCAGGCCTACCAGTAGTGTACTACACCAGTGGTAGCTGGCCCACCAGTAGTGTACTACACCAGTGGTAGCTGGCCCACCAGTAGTGTACTACACCAGTGGTAGCAGGCCTACCAGTAGTGTACTACACCAGTGGTAGCAGGCCTACCAGTAGTGTACTACACCAGTGGTAGCTGGCCTACCAGTAGTGTACTACACCAGTGGTAGCTGGCCTACCAGTAGTGTACTACACCAGTGGTAGCTGGCCCACCAGTAGTGTACTACACCAGTGGTAGCTGGCCTACCAGTAGTGTACTACACCAGTGGTAGCTGGCCTACCAGTAGTGTACTACACCAGTGGTAGCAGGCCCACCAGTAGTGTACTACACCAGTGGTAGCAGGCCCACCAGTAGTGTACTACACCAGTGGTAGCTGGCCTACCAGTAGTGTACTACACCAGTGGTAGCTGGCCCACCAGTAGTGTACTACACCAGTGGTAGCTGGCCTACCAGTAGTGTACTACACCAGTGGTAGCAGGCCTACCAGTAGTGTACTACACCAGTGGTAGCTGGCCTACCAGTAGTGTACTACACCAGTGGTAGCTGGCCTACCAGTAGTGTACTACACCAGTGGTAGCAGGCCTACCAGTAGTGTACTACACCAGTGGTAGCAGGCCTACCAGTAGTGTACTACACCAGTGGTAGCTGGCCTACCAGTAGTGTACTACACCAGTGGTAGCTGGCCTACCAGTAGTGTACTACACCAGTGGTAGCTGGCCTACCAGTAGTGTACTACACCAGTGGTAGCAGGCCTACCAGTAGTGTACTACACCAGTGGTAGCTGGCCTACCAGTAGTGTACTACACCAGTGGTAGCTGGCCTACCAGTAGTGTACTACACCAGTGGTAGCTGGCCTACCACTAGTGTACTACACCAGTGGTAGCAGGCCTACCACTAGTGTACTACACCAGTGGTAGCTGGCCTACCAGTAGTGTACTACACCAGTGGTAGCTGGCCCACCAGTAGTGTACTACACCAGTGGTAGCAGGCCTACCAGTAGTGTACTACACCAGTGGTAGCTGGCCTACCAGTAGTGTACTACACCAGTGGTAGCAGGCCCACCACTAGTGTACTACACCAGTGGTAGCTGGCCTACCAGTAGTGTACTACACCAGTGGTAGCAGGCCTACCACTAGTGTACTACACCAGTGGTAGCTGGCCTACCACTAGTGTACTACACCAGTGGTAGCAGGCCCACCAGTAGTGTACTACACCAGTGGTAGCTGGCCTACCAGTAGTGTACTACACAGTGGTAGCAGGCCCACCAGTAGTGTACTACACCAGGGTAGCTGGCCTACCAGTAGTGTACTACACCAGTGGTAGCTGGCCCACCAGTAGTGTACTACACCAGTGGTAGCTGGCCTACCACTAGTGTACTACACCAGTGGTAGCAGGCCTACCAGTAGTGTACTACACCAGTGGTAGCTGCCTACCAGTAGTGTACTACACCAGTGGTAGCAGGCCTACCAGTAGTGTACTACACCAGTGGTAGCTGCCCCCAGTAGTGTACTACACCAGTGGTAGCAGGCCTACCAGTAGTGTACTACACCAGTGGTAGCTGGCCTACCAGTAGTGTACTACACCAGTGGTAGCAGGCCCACCAGTAGTGTACTACAACCAGTGGTAGCTGGCCTACCATAGTGTACTACACCAGTGGTAGCAGGCCTACCACTAGTGTACTACACCAGTGGTAGCAGGCCTACCACTAGTGTACTACACCAGTGTAGCAGGCCCACCAGTAGTGTACTACACCAGTGGTAGCTGGCCTACCAGTAGTGTACTACACCAGTGGTAGCAGGCCCACCAGTTGTACTACACCAGGGTAGCTGGCCTACCAGTAGTGTACTACACCAGTGGTAGCAGGCCCACCAGTAGTGTACTACACCAGGGGTAGCAGGCCTACCACTAGTGTACTACACCAGTGGTAGCAGGCCTACCAGTAGTGTACTACACCAGTGGTAGCTGCCCTACCAGTAGTGTACTACACCAGTGGTAGCAGGCCTACCACTAGTGTACTACACCAGTGGTAGCAGGCCTACCACTAGTGTACTACACCAGTGGTAGCAGGCCTACCAGTAGTGTACTACACCAGGTAGCAGGCCCACAGTAGTGTACTACACCAGTGGTAGCAGGCCCACCAGTAGTGTACTACACCAGTGGTAGCTGGCCTACCAGTAGTGTACTACACCAGTGGTAGCTGGCCTACCAGTAGTGTACTACACCAGTGGTAGCTGGCCTACCAGTAGTGTACTACACCAGTGGTAGCAGGCCTACCAGTGTACTACACCATGGTAGCAGGCCCACCAGTAGTGTACTACACCAGTGGTAGCTGGCCTACCAGTAGTGTACTACACCAGTGGTAGCAGGCCACCAGTAGTGTACTACACCAGTGGTAGCAGCCACCAGTAGTGTACTACACCAGTGGTAGCTGGCCTACCAGTAGTGTACTACACCAGTGGTAGCTGGCCTACCAGTAGTGTACTACACCAGTGGTAGCTGGCCTACCAGTAGTGTACTACACCAGTGGTAGCAGGCCTACCAGTAGTGTACTACACCAGTGGTAGCAGGCCTACCAGTAGTGTACTACACCAGTGGTAGCTGGCCTACCAGTAGTGTACTACACCAGTGGTAGCTGGCCTACCAGTAGTGTACTACACCAGTGGTAGCAGGCCTACCAGTAGTGTACTACACCAGTGGTAGCTGGCCACCAGTAGTGTACTACACCAGTGGTAGCTGGCCTACCAGTAGTGTACTACACCAGTGGTAGCTGGCCTACCAGTAGTGTACTACACCAGTGGTAGCAGGCCTACCACAGTAGTGTACTACACCAGTGGTAGCTGGCCCACCAGTAGTGTACTACACCAGTGTAGCTGGCCCACCAGTAGTGTACTACACCAGTGGTAGCAGCCCACCAGTAGTGTACTACACCAGTGGTAGCTGGCCTACCAGTAGTGTACTACACCAGTGGTAGCTGGCCTACCAGTAGTGTACTACACCAGGGTAGCTGGCCTACCAGTGTACTACACCAGTGGTAGCAGGCCTACCAGTAGTGTACTACACCAGTGGTAGCAGGCCTACCAGTAGTGTACTACACCAGTGGTAGCAGGCCCACCAGTAGTGTACTACACCAGTGGTAGCAGGCCTACCAGTAGTGTACTACACCAGTGGTAGCAGGCCCACCAGTAGTGTACTACACCAGTGGTAGCAGGCCCACCAGTAGTGTACTACACCAGTGGTAGCTGGCCTACCAGTAGTGTACTACACCAGAGGTAGCTGGCCTACCAGTAGTGTACTACACCAGTGGTAGCTGGCCTACCAGTAGTGTACTACACCAGTGGTAGCTGGCCTACCAGTAGTGTACTACACCAGAGGTAGCTGGCCTACCAGTAGTGTACTACACCAGTGGTAGCTGGCCTACCAGTAGTGTACTACACCAGTGGTAGCAGGCCTACCAGTAGTGTACTACACCAGTGGTAGCTGGCCTACCAGTAGTGTACTACACCAGTGGTAGCTGGCCTACCAGTAGTGTACTACACCAGAGGTAGCTGGCCTACCAGTAGTGTACTACCAGAGGTAGCTGGCCTACCAGTAGTGTACTACACCAGAGGTAGCTGGCCTACCAGTAGTGTACTACACCAGTGGTAGCAGGCCTACCAGTAGTGTACTACACCAGTGGTAGCTGGCCTACCAGTAGTGTACTACACCAGTGGTAGCTGGCCTACCAGTAGTGTACTACACCAGTGGTAGCTGGCCTACCAGTAGTGTACTACACCAGTGGTAGCAGGCCTACCAGTAGTGTACTACACCAGTGGTAGCTGGCCTACCAGTAGTGTACTACACCAGTGGTAGCAGGCCTACCAGTAGTGTACTACACCAGTGGTAGCAGGCCCACAGTAGTGTACTACACCAGGGGTAGCAGGCCTACCAGTAGTGTACTACACCAGTGGTAGCAGGCCTACCAGTAGTGTACTACACCAGTGGTAGCTGGCCTACCAGTAGTGTACTACACCAGAGGTAGCAGGCCCACCAGTAGTGTACTACACCAGTGGTAGCTGGCCTACCAGTAGTGTACTACACCAGTGGTAGCAGGCCTACCACTAGTGTACTACACCAGTGGTAGCTGGCCTACCAGTAGTGTACTACACCAGTGGTAGCAGGCCTACCACTAGTGTACTACACCAGTGGTAGCTGGCCTACCAGTAGTGTACTACACCAGTGGTAGCTGGCCTACCAGTAGTGTACTACACCAGTGGTAGCAGGCCACCAGTAGTGTACTACACCAGTGGTAGCAGGCCACCAGTAGTGTACTACACCAGTGGTAGCAGGCCACCAGTAGTGTACTACACCAGTGGTAGCTGGCCTACCAGTAGTGTACTACACCAGTGGTAGCTGGCCCACCAGTAGTGTACTACACAGTGGTAGCAGGCCACCAGTAGTGTACTACACCAGTGGTAGCAGGCCTACCAGTAGTGTACTACACCAGTGGTAGCTGGCCCACCAGTAGTGTACTACACCAGTGGTAGCAGGCCTACCAGTAGTGTACTACACAGGGGTAGCTGGCCCACCAGTAGTGTACTACACCAGTAGCAGGCCCACCAGTAGTGTACTACACCAGAGGTAGCAGGCCTACCAGTAGTGTACTACACCAGTGGTAGCTGGCCCACCAGTAGTGTACTACACCAGTGGTAGCAGGCCCACCAGTAGTGTACTACACCAGAGGTAGCAGGCCTACCACTAGTGTACTACACCAGTGGTAGCTGGCCTACCAGTAGTGTACTACACCAGTGGTAGCTGGCCCACCAGTAGTGTACTACACCAGTGGTAGCAAGCCACCAGTAGTGTACTACACCAGAGGTAGCTGGCCTACCAGTAGTGTACTACACCAGTGGTAGCTGGCCCACCAGTAGTGTACTACACCAGGGGTAGCAGGCCTACCAGTAGTGTACTACACCAGTGGTAGCAGGCCCACCAGTAGTGTACTACACCAGTGGTAGCAGGCCCACCAGTAGTGTACTACACCAGTGGTAGCAGGCCCACCACTAGTGTACTACACCAGTGGTAGCAGGCCTACCACTAGTGTACTACACCAGTGGTAGCAGGCCCACCAGTAGTGTACTACACCAGAGGTAGCAGGCCCACCAGTAGTGTACTACACCAGTGGTAGCTGGCCTACCAGTAGTGTACTACACCAGTGGTAGCTGGCCTACCAGTAGTGTACTACCCAGTGGTAGCAGGCCTACCACTGGTGTACTACACCAGTGGTAGCAGGCCTACCACTGGGTACTACACCAGGGGTGTCAAGAGAGAGTGGGAAACAAGGAACATTGGAGGTGTGGTAAAAACCCTTGGATAAGGGAGGGTTTGTGTGATGTAAACACGGGCAGCTTAAGCAGGCTTTCCCACGTCTCATTTGTTTACCTGCGGTATTGTTTATTCGGTTGTTTGGGTGACGTAAGACGTCCCTAATGGAAGGTCGGGCCTTGGGCTGCTTTGTGTACTTCATCCAGGGCGGATTCCGGCCACGAATACTTGCGTTTTCGAAGGTGTAGGTGTAGGTGTGTGTGTGTGTGTGTGTGTGTGTGTGTGTGTGTGTGTGTGTGTGTGTGTGTGTGTGTGTGTGTGTGGTGTGTGTGTGTGTGTGTGTGCGTGCGTGTGAGTGGACCGTATCACTGACCAAGTCACTCCCCATCCTGAAAATGCGAGGCGATACCCTGCGGGCATTGCCACAGAGGGACAAATTAGGTGTACTGAGCCTGACAGGGAAAGGTGGATCAAACCGCTATATTAGAAATTAGGAATCCCTGAGTCCACCTCGGGGGATCATTTTACGACCACCGTTCAAGGGGGAATGAATTTCTCCAGGCCTAAGAGTGTCGCAGGCATTTTAGGTAAGGTAGAGTATCGGTCCTCACTTCGGGGAGACATCATGGGGAAGTTATGGAGAAAAGGAATGGAAGCAATTTTCAGACAGTGAGCAAGGACAGTGCTTGATTCAGCTCACACAGAAGACGAGGCTCCGACAAGTACTTCTAATCAGCGAAACGCCAATATAATAGACCAGTGAGGACAGAACAGTTACATACAAGTCTACAATGTCAGTATATCTCTCCCTACAGCCCAGCCACAGNGTGTCAGTGGTGATGGTGGTGTCAGTGGTGGTGTCAGTGGTGTCAGTGGTGATGGTGGTGGTGTCAGTGGTGATGGTGGTGGTGTCAGTGGTGATGGTGGTGGTGTCAGTGGTGATTGTGGTGGTGTCAGTGGTGGTGGTGGTGGTGGTGTCAGTGGTGATGGTGGTGGTGTCAGTGGTGGTGGTGGTGTCAGTGGTGGTGGTGGTGGTGTCAGTGGTGATGGTGGTGGTGTCAGTGGTGATGGTGGTGGTGTCAGTGGTGATGGTGTCAGTGGTGATGGTGGTGGTGTCAGTGGTGATGGTGGTGTCAGTGGTGATGGTGGTGTCAGTGATGATGGTGATGGTGTCAGTGGTGATGGTGGTGTCAGTGATGATGGTGATGGTGTCAGTGGTGATGGTGGTGGTGTCAGTGGTGATGGTGGTGGTGTCAGTGGTGATGGTGGTGGTGTCAGTGGTGATGGTGTCAGTGGTGATGGTGGTGGTGTCAGTGGTGATGGTGTCAGTGGTGATGGTGGTGGTGTCAGTGGTGATGGTGTCAGTGGTGATGGTGGTGTCAGTGATGATGGTGATGGTGTCAGTGGTGATGGTGGTGGTGTCAGTGGTGATGGTGTCAGTGGTGATGGTGGTGGTGTCAGTGGTGATGGTGATGGTGTCAGTGGTGATGGTGGTGGTGTCAGTGGTGATGGTGTCAGTGGTGATGGTGTCAGTGGTGATGGTGGTGGTGTCAGTGGTGATGGTGGTGGTGTCAGTGGTGGTGTCAGTGGTGATGGTGGTGTCAGTGATGATGGTGGTGGTGTCGGTGGTGGTGTCAGTGGTGATGGTGTCAGTGGTGATGGTGTCAGTGGTGATGGTGGTGGTGTCAGTGGTGATGGTGGTGGTGTCAGTGGTGATGGTGGTGGTGTCAGTGGTGATGGTGGTGGTGTCAGTGGTGTCAGAGGGAGGGTGGTGGTGTCAGAGGGGAGGGTGGTGGTGTCAGAGGGAGGGTGGTGGTGGTGTCAGAAGGAGGGTGGTAGTGTCAGGGGGAGGGTGGTGGTGTCAGAGGGGAGGGTGGTGGTGTCAGAGGGGAGGGTGGTAGTGTCAGGGGGAGGGTGGTGGTGTCAGAGGGGAGGGTGGTAGTGTCAGAGGGAGGGTGGTGGTGTCAGAGGAGGGTGGTGGTGTCAGAGGGAGGGTGGTGGTGTCAGAGGGAGGGTGGTGGTGTCAGAGGGAGGGTGGTGGTGTCAGAGGGAGGGTGGTGGTGTCAGAGGGAGGGTGGTGGTGTCAGAGGGAGGGTGGTGGTGTCAGAGGGAGGGTGGTGGTGTCAGTGGGAGGGTGGTGGTGTCAGAGGGAGGGTGGTGGTGTCAGAGGGAGGGTGGTGGTGTCAGAGGGAGGGTGGTGGTGTCAGTGGGAGGGTGGTGGTGTCAGAGGGAGGGTGGTGGTGTCAGAGGGAGGGTGGTGGTGTCAGAGGGAGGGTGGTGGTGTCAGAGGGAGGGTGGTGGTGTCAGTGGGAGGGTGGTGGTGTCAGTGGGAGGGTGGTGGTGTCAGAGGGAGGGTGGTGGTGTCAGTGGGAGGGTGGTGGTGTCAGAGGGAGGGTGGTGGTGTCAGAGGGAGGGTGGTGGTGTCAGAGGGAGGGTGGTGGTGTCAGTGGGAGGGTGGTGGTGTCAGAGGGAGGGTGGTGGTGTCAGAGGGAGGGTGGTGGTGTCAGTGGGAGGGTGGTGGTGTCAGAGGGAGGGTGGTGGTGTCAGAGGGAGAGTGGTGGTGTCAGAGGGAGGGTGGTGGTGTCAGAGGGAGGGTGGTGGTGTCAGTGGGAGGGTGGTGGTGTCAGTGGGAGGGTGGTGGTGTCAGAGGGAGGGTGGTGGTGTCAGTGGTGGTGTCAGAGGGGAGGGTGGTGGTGTCAGTGGTGGTGTCAGAGGGAGGGTGGTAGTGTCAGAGGGAGGGTGGTAGTGTCAGAGGGGAGGGTGGTGGTGTCAGAGGGAGGGTGGTAGTGTCAGAGGGGAGGGTGGTGGTGTCAGTGGTGGTGTCAGAGGGAGGGTGGTAGTGTCAGAGGGGAGGGTGGTGGTGTCAGAGGGAGGGTGGTGGTGTCAGTGGTGGTGTCAGAGGGGAGGGTGTGGTGTCAGTGGTGGTGTCAGAGGGAGGGTGGTGGTGTCAGAGGGGAGGGTGGTGGTGTCAGTGGTGGTG
>WNGS01006645.1:80256-103611 GCA_020271785.1 Procambarus virginalis
CCTAGTCATTAAAAACATAAGAATAATGGTAACTGCAGACGGCCTATTGGCCTATACTATGCAGCTCCTGTTTAAATCCATATTTGATCCATTGAATCCCATGACCTATGTACCTCCCTTCACCCTTCCCCCTCCCCCTATATGTGTCCAATACTTACTGACTTGTAAAGTCATCCTTCTGAAGATGTACTATTAAATACGAAAGTACTTAAGGAAATTTCGGTATTCAATTCTTCCTTTGTGGTCTATTCACAATGTGTGGTACAGTGATTGGGGGGGCCACAGTGTGTGGTACAGTGACTGTGGGGGCCCACAGTGTGTGGTACAGTGACTGTGGGGCCCACAGTGTGTGGTACAGTGACTGTGGGGGGCCACAGTGTGTGGTACAGTGACTGGGGGCCCACAGTGTGTGGTAGTGACTGTGGGGCACAAGTGTGTGGTACAGTGACTGGGGGCCACAATGTGTGGTACAGTGACTGTGGGGGCCACAATGTGTGGTACAGTGACTGTGGGGCCCACCGTGTGTGGTACAGTGACTGTGGGGCCACAGTGTGTGGTACAGTGACTGTGGGGCCACAATGTGTGGTACAGTGACTGTGGGGGCCACAGTGTGTGGTACAGTGACTGTGGGGGCCACAATGTGTGGTACAGTGACTGTGGGGGCCACAATGTGTGGTACAGTGAGTGGGGGCCACAATGTGTGGTACAGTGACTGTGGGGGCCCACAATGTGTGGTACAGTGACTGTGGGGGCCCACAATGTGTGGTACAGTGACTGTGGGGGCCACAGTGTGTGGTACAGTGACTGGGGGCCCACAGTGTGTGGTACAGTGGCTGTGGGGGCCACAATGTGTGGTACAGTGACTGTGGGGCCCACAAGTGTGGTACAGTGACTGTGGGGCCACAATGTGTGGTACAGTGACTGTGGGGGGGCCACAGTGTGTGGTACAGTGACTGTGGGGGCCACAATGTGTGGTACAGTGACTGTGGGGCCACAATGTGTGGTACAGTGACTGTGGGGGCCACATGTGTGGTACAGTGACTGTGGGGCCCACAGTGTGGTACAGTGACTGTGGGGGCCACAATGTGTGGTACAGTGATGTGGGGGGCCACAGTGTGTGGTACAGTGACTGTGGGGCCCACAATGTGTGGTACAGTGACTGTGGGGGCCACAATGTGTGGTACAGTGATTGTGGGGGGGCCACAGTGTGTGGTACAGTGACTGGGGGCCCACAGTGTGTGGTACAGTGACTGTGGGGGCCACAGTGTGTGGTACAGTGACTGTGGGGCCCACAGTGTGTGGTACAGTGACTGTGGGGCCCACAGTGTGTGGTACAGTGACTGTGGGGCCCACAGTGTGTGGTACAGTGACTGTGGGGGGCCACAATGTGTGGTACAGTGACTGTGGGGGCCACAGTGTGTGGTACAGTGACTGTGGGGGCCCACAGTGTGTGGTACAGTGACTGTGGGGGGCCCAAGTGTGTGGTACAGTGACTGTGGGGGCCACAGTGTGGTACAGTGACTGTGGGGGCCCACAATGTGTGGTACAGTGACTGTGGGGGCCACAATGTGGGTACAGTGACTGTGGGGGCCACAGTGTGTGGTACAGTGACTGTGGGGCCACAATGTGTGGTACAGTGACTGTGGGGCCACAATTGTGGTACAGTGACTGTGGGGGCCACAATGTGTGGTACAGTGACTGTGGGGCCCACAATGTGTGGTACAGTGACTGTGGGGGCCACAGTGTGTGGTACAGTGACTGGGGGGCCCACAATGTGTGGTACAGTGACTGTGGGGGCCACAGTGTGTGGTACAGTGACTGTGGGGGGCACAGTGTGTGGTACAGTGACTGTGGGGCCCACAATGTGTGGTACAGTGACTGTGGGGGCCACAATGTGTGGTACAGTGACTGTGGGGCCACAATGTGTGGTACAGTGACTGTGGGGCCACAATGTGTGGTACAGTGACTGTGGGGGCCACAATGTGTGGTACAGTGACTGTGGGGCCACAATGTGTGGTACAGTGACTGTGGGGGCCACAATGTGTGGTACAGTGACTGGGGGGCCACAATGTGTGGTACAGTGACTGTGGGGGCCACAATGTGTGGTACAGTGACTGGGGGCCACAATGTGTGGTACAGTGACTGTGGGGGCCACAATGTGTGGTACAGTGACTGTGGGGCCCACAATGTGTGGTACAGTGACTGTGGGGCCCACATGTGTGGTACAGTGACTGTGGGGCCCACAATGTGTGGTACAGTGACTGTGGGGGCCACAATGTGGTACAGTGACTGTGGGGCCACAATGTGTGGTACAGTGACTGTGGGGGCCACAATGTGTGGTACAGTGACTGTGGGGGCCACAATGTGTGGTACAGTGACTGTGGGGGCCACAATGTATGGTACAGTGACTGTGGGGCCCACAATGTGTGGTACAGTGACTGTGGGGGCCACAATGTGTGGTACAGTGACTGTGGGGGCCACAATGTGTGGTACAGTGACTGGGGGCCCACAATGTGTGGTACAGTGACTGTGGGGGCCACAATATATGGTACAGTGACGGTGGGGGCCACAATATGTGGTACAGTGACTGTGGGGCCCACAATATATGGTACAGTGACTGTGGGGGCCACAATATGTGGTACAGTGACTGGGGGGCCCACAATGTGTGGTACAGTGACTGTGGGGGCCCACAATATATGGTACAGTGACTGTGGGGCCCACAATGTGTGGTACAGTGACTGTGGGGCCACAATATATGGTACAGTGACTGGGGGGCCACAATATATGGTACAGTGACGGTGGGGGCCACAATGTGTGGTACAGTGACTGTGGGGGCCACAATGTGTGGTACAGTGACTGTGGGGGCCACAATATGTGGTACAGTGACGGTGGGGGCCACAATGTGTGGTACAGTGACGGTGGGGGCCACATGTGTGGTACAGTGACGGTGGGGCCACAATGTGTGGTACAGTGACGGTGGGGGCCACAATGTGTGGTACAGTGACGGTGGGGCCACAATGTGTGGTACAGTGACGGTGGGGGCCACAATGTGTGGTACAGTGACGGTGGGGCCACAATGTGTGGTACAGTGACGGTGGGGCCACAATGTGTGGTACAGTGACGGTGGGGGCCACAATGTGTGGTACAGTGACGGTGGGGCCACAGTGTGGTACAGTGACGGTGGGGGCCACAATATATGGTACAGTGACGGTGGGGCCACAATATATGGTACAGTGATGGTGGGGGCCACAATATATGGTACAGTGACGGTGGGGGCCACAATATATGGTACAGTGACGGTGGGGGCCACAATATATGGTACAGTGACGGTGGGGGCCACAGTGTGTGGTACAGTGACGGTGGGGGCCACAGTGTGTGGTACAGTGACGGTGGGGGCCACAGTGTGTGGTACGTGACGGTGGGGCCACAGTGTGTGGTACAGTGACGGTGGGGGCCACAGTGTGTGGTACAGTGACGGTGGGGGCCACAATATATGGTACAGTGACGGTGGGGGCCACAATATATGGTACAGTGACGGTGGGGGCCACAATATATGGTACAGTGACGGTGGGGGCCCACAATATATGGTACAGTGACGGTGGGGGCCACAATGTGTGGTACAGTGACGGTGGGGGCCACAATATATGGTACAGTGACGGTGGGGGCCACAATATATGGTACAGTGACGGTGGGGGCCACAATATATGGTACAGTGACGGTGGGGCCACAATATATGGTACAGTGACTGTGGGGGCCACAATGTGTGGTACAGTGACTGTGGGGCCACAGTGTGTGGTACAGTGACGGTGGGGGCCACAATGTGTGGTACAGTGACGGTGGGGGCCACAATATATGGTACAGTGACGGTGGGGGGCCACAATATATGGTACAGTGACGGTGGGGGCCACAATATATGGTACAGTGACGGTGGGGGCCACAATATATGGTACAGTGACGGTGGGGGCCACAATATATGGTACAGTGACGGTGGGGGCCACAATATATGGTACAGTGACGGTGGGGGCCACAATATATGGTACAGTGACGGTGGGGGGCCACAATATGTGGTACAGTGACTGTGGGGCCCACAATATATGGTACAGTGACTGTGGGGCCCACAATATATGGTACAGTGACGGTGGGGGCCACAATATATGGTACAGTGACGGTGGGGGCCCTCCACTTTACTCGCAGCAATTTGCGGGCACATAAAAATGAGGTTAAGCAGAAAGTTAGTGCCTATTACACCGTTTCACTGCGGATGGGCCCGTAGCCAACAGGTGATATACTGTTAATTAGTCCCAGAGTGCGCGGGCCCGTAGCTCATCCTCCGCTGCACAACCCACTCTGGTTCTCAACACCTGAATTAGCAAGTTAGAGCTCAATACGTGTCTTACTGGTTCACTGTGTAGTGTGCTTGCACGCATTGTGCTTGCACGTAGTGTGCTTGCCCAACCACTCCCTGATAAACTGTTCTCGTCAGTCAACAATGGACACTGGAGTGCATGTAATAAAATCACCTTGTAATCACTATACACTCGGAGAGGTTCAACGTCACCTTATTTGGGGTGCTGCTCCAAAACTGGTCATGAGTGCACACCCTTCTTGAGCCTCCGTGACTCCACCGCACTCTCCTTATTATGGGATGATTCCGTGAATTCCTTTATAGATATTATTGACCTCTGTCCATCAATCTGCAACCGTCTCTCTCTTTCTCACTATCTGGAAGCCACACCAGGACAAGAGCAAAAATTAGCTGGAACATGCCTGTGTCCTCAGAACCGGATAGGTACTCCAGCAGTCTTTGCAATATCTGCTGCAACTTGAAGTCGTACTCAAAGGTCTTGTGAAGTTCCTCTATGCGGTTTCACAAAATAAATGTGTAGCTGTCCTACACTTGGAGATTCGGCAAATAATCTTCCTCGTACGTGAAGCTCCGCCACTAACTTCTCCTGAACAAACCTTTAATTCCATTACTAGTCCATGCTAACATGTTTTCCTAATATAATATAAATACACGAATTTACACCAAAATATATTCCTCCTTTCGATATCCCGTCTGCACACTGGCCCAGCCGCGGTGGGAACTCCCCCATTTTCGGACGAGTCCACACTGAAATTCTCTCTCGACGGCCACCAGGGTACCGCCCTCTCAGTTGCTTACTCGCCTCAGGAGAGTGTGGATGTGCTGCTCCTGTCTCCAACATTTCTCATCCCTAACGCCTTATATCGTCTTACCATCTTTATAAAAACTCTAACTTATATTCATATACATTCTATACGATTGCTGGGCACACGTTCAAACACTAATAAACATTCTATCTGAATGTTCCAACATGGCGTTACTCTCGGTCGTCCATCTTTTAAGACTGCCTCTCACGGCTCTTTCAGTGACTTGAGCACACAATGTCCCCTGGCAGGCTTCACCCAGACACACCTGCTTGCTCGCCTCCACTCGAAGAGTCACACATTCACTCCACACAGGCACGACCACTCCCTACGCTTCAGGTCGTCTCTAAAGTCTTCATAATCACTGAGTAGCCTTCACTCAAAAAGGGTAGTCTTCACTCAACTTTATCCTTATCCCGTGTATTCTTCTATCTTCCCCAGCAGACAGTGACGGACGTCCATTGCTGACTGTGGCAACTCAAGTGACGCGTTACGATGTCTGCTGATGTCACGGCACAAAATGTTGACATCTTATCCTCTGTTTTATACGTTGCTCATCCTCTGTTTGTACTCTTTTTAAGTCATTGATGTTTACTTAATATATATGCTTCTTCTGGCGTCTTATTCTCTGGTCAGGTGTGCAGACTGAGGTCATAACACCTGGTACTGTGTGAGTGTTGGTACTGTGCACGTGTGTTGGTACTGTGCACATGTGTTGGTACTGTGCACATGTGTTGGTACTGTGCACATGTGTGTTGGTACTGTGCACATGTGTGTTGGTACTGTGCACATGTGTTGGTACTGTGCACATGTGTGTTGGCACTGTGCACATGTGTTGGTACTGTGCACATGTGTTGGCACTGTGCACATGTGTTGGTACTGTGCACATGTGTGTTGGTACTGTGCACATGTGTGTTGGTACTGTGCACATGTGTGTTGGTACTGTGCACATGTGTTGGTACTGTGCACATGTGTGTTGGTACTGTGCACATGTGTGTTGGCACTGTGCACATGTGTTGGTACTGTGCACATGTGTGTTGGTACTGTGCACATGTGTGTTGGCACTGTGCACATGTGTTGGTACTGTTCACATGTGTGTTGGTACTGTGCACATGTGTGTTGGTACTGTGCACATGTGTTGGCACTGTGCACATGTGTTGGCACTGTGCACATGTGTTGGTACTGTGCACATGTGTGTTGGTACTGTGCACATGTGTGTTGGTACTGTGCACATGTGTTGGCACTGTGCACATGTGTTGGTACTGTGCACATGTGTGTTGGCACTGTGCACATGTGTGTTGGTACTGTGCACATGTGTGTTGGCACTGTGCACATGTGTTGGTACTGTGCACATGTGTTGGTACTGTGCACATGTGTGTTGGTACTGTGCACATGTGTTGGTACTGTGCACATGTGTTGGTACTGTGCACATGTGTGTCGGTACTGTGCACATGTGTTGGTACTGTGCACATGTGTGTTGGTACTGTGCACATGTGTGTTGGTACTGTGCACATGTGTTGGTACTGTGCACATGTGTTGGTACTGTGCACATGTGTTGGTACTGTGCACATGTGTTGGTACTGTGCACATGTGTTGGTACTGTGCACATGTGTGTTGGTACTGTGCACATGTGTGTTGGTACTGTGCACATGTGAGTGTATACCTGTTCTATACACCTGACTCCTTAACTGTTTGCGGAACAGTGTGTATTCACCTAGTTGTACTTGGTTGTCGAAGTGGTTGAGCTTTAGCTCTTTGGGCCCGCCTCTCAACTGTCAATCAACTGGTGTACAGGGGCCGGTTGGCCGAGCGGACAGCACACTGGACACGTGATCCTGTGGTCATGGGTTCAATCCCGGGCGCCGGCGAGAAACAATGGGCAGAGTTTCCTTCACCCTGATGCTCCTCTTACCTAGCAGTAAATAGGTACCTGGGAGTTAGTCAGCGGTCACGGGCTGCTTCCTGGTGTGTGTGGTGTGAAAAAAATAGTAGTAACAGTTGAGAGGCGGGCCGAAAGAGCAGAGCTCAACCCCCGCAAGCACAACTAGGTGAGTACCTAACCAAACTAGCGCCTAAATATACACAATATACTAATATATAAATATATTAATTTTGATAAAATTCCTGTTAATGACTATGTTAAAATTGGTGAATTGCGTCTTTGGGGTCGACTACTGGATGGAATGGACTTTGGGGACAAGTTGCCTGAATTCCCATCCCTCGCCCCTCACCCCCCCATTGCACCTTCCGCCATCATTGCAACACTTGACAATAAACCACTATTTACTCTCTTACATATGAGGATATTGCTACACTCTTTAGCACTGATTTATTATGGAAATTAGTCGAGACATATTACCTGTAAAGTCACAGAGGTAGCATGTGAGGCGGTGTTCCCAGCGGGCGGGAGAACACACACACAGGGCACCAGGAAACATGGGTCAATACAAGCATTGTTATTGATTAGTGCAGGATCACCACCACTATCTTCAACCCGTGCCTGCCCGCGCGCGCGTGTGTGTGTGTGTGTGTGTGTGTGTGTGTGTGTGTGTGTGTGTGTGTGTGTGTGTGTGTGTGTGTGTACTCACCTATTTGTACTCACCTATTTGTGCTTGCGGGGGTTGAGCTTTGGCTCTTTGGTCCCGCCTCTCAACTGTCAATCAACAGGTGTACAGGGTCATGAGCCTACTGGGCTCTATCATATCTACCCTTGAAACTGTGTATGGAGTCAGCCTCCACCACATCACTGCCTAGTGCATTCCATCCGTTAACTACTCTGACACTGAAAAAGTTCCTTCTAACGTCTCTGTGGCTCATGTGGGTACTCAGTTTCCACCTGTGTCCCCTTGTTCGCGTCCCACCAGTGTTGAATAGTTTATCCTTGTTTACCCGGTTGATTCCTCTGAGAATTTTGAAGGTTGTGATCATGTCTCTCCTTACTCTTCTGTCTTCCAGTGTCGTAAGGTGCATTTCCCGCAGCCTTTCCTCGTAACTCATGCCTCTTAGTTCTGGGACTAGTCTAGTAGCATACCTTTGGACTTTTTCCAGCTTCGTCTTGTGCTTGACAAGGTACGGGCTCCATGCTGGGGCCGCATACTCCAGACAGATGTGTGTGTACTCACCTAATTGTACTCACCTAATTGTGCTTGCGGGGGTTGAGCCTTGGCTCTTTGGTCCCGCCTCTCAACTGTCAATCAACTGGTGTACTTGGGTCGCGTGCTCCAAGTCTTGCTTGACGCAAGTGTTGCTTGATACAGTTTTTTTTGTTTGCGTCAATCCCTCCATTCTTGCTCTTCCAATAACCACGAATGGAACATTGAAAGCAATAATTACTTAACCACTTTCGTCTTAATCAACACATTAACAACGTATAACACAACACAACACTTGAGTACACAGGGAAAAACAGGAAGTTAACCTGTCAGGTGAAAAAAGTGTTTTTGGTATATAGATCCATGAACATTTGATTAAAAGGAAATGGCCAACACTTTCAGGTATTGGTCATTAGGCAGAGGGGCTATTGACCAATATATGCAAGTTCCTAGAAGGGAGTTATAGCTACTATATAGCACTAGGGAAGGGGGTCAAGATAAGGGTTGGGACGGGAGGAAGGAATGGTGCCCAACCACTTAATGGACGGTCGGGGATTGAACGCCGACCTGCATGAAGCGTGACCGTCGCTCTACCGTTTGAACAACTATCGTCGAAACTTTCCTGTCCACTGGAACGTTGGTGATTAGACTTTCAACGTCAATGAAAAGCCATGATCCCGCAAAGCGCACAAGACAGTCCATATATGACTTATTGCTTATAGTCAATATCTGGCTTATGAATAAGTACATATGTGGTATATTCCAAGTTAAACAAATTTTCAAGGCACTAACTCTTTCTCCCGATTTGCTATACACAAGTTTTAAATATTTGATTTGTTTTTCAGTTTTATTAAACAATAGAGATTTTATACAAAATTTGACAATATCCTGAGTTTACAATTTATTTAAATATTTTAGTTTTATTTTATTATTTTTATAAAACTGTAATATCAGTATAGGCATAGGTTAAGTACTAATTGTATTAACATAAGAAGGTTAGGTTAGGTCGTGGTTTTCTATTCAGCTTTTCAGGTAAACTCAAATATTCCCAATAAATTAGTATATGACATATGTACTTATTCATAAGCAAAATATTGACATTGGGGTTCTCTCGTCCTCAGAACGTTAATAAATTCGTCGGTAGATTTAAGGGAGAATGTGGTCAGGATGTACAGCGATATTACGGCGTTCAGTCCTATTGAAAGTTTATAAGTAGGCCTGGGGATCTGTGAAACTATAGGCCTAAGTGGGTTATCTTCTTCTTGAGGTTATCTTGAGATGATTTCGGGGCTTTTTAGTGTCCCCGCGGCCCGGTCCTCGACCAGGCCTCCACCCCCAGGAAGCACCCCGTGACAGCTGACTAACACCCAGGTACCTATTTTACTGCTAGGTAACAGGGGCATCAGGGTGAAAGAAACTCTGCCCAATGTTTCTCGCCGGCGCCTGGGATCGAACCCAGGACCACATGATCACAAGTCCAGCATGCTGTCCGCTCGGCCGACCGGCTCTCTAAAGCCAGGTAGTAGCTGGCTTTTACATCTTCACATTATCATAGATGTAACAGAATTCAAAATCACTTGGTTCTATTTCAAATTTTAGGGTTCCAATCTCAGCGTTCGCTGCATTTTTTGAGCGCGTTCTCACGTTTGTTAAGGTTCCCGGTTAGGTGTCTTGGATTATCTTTAACCTTTGATGTGTCTTGAAGAATAGTTGGAACTATTCTATAAGACCCATCTAAGTTTGTTCAGTGTTCTCTGATTGTGCCTATGGCACCTCTGCTCTTCACTGGTTCAATCTTGCATTTTCTTCCATATCGTTCACTCCAGTACGTTGTTATTTTACTGTGTAGATTTGGGACCTGGTCCTCCAGTATTTTCCACGTGTATATTATTTGGTATCTCTCTCGTCTCCTTTCTTGTGAGTACATTTGGAGAGCTTTGAGACGATCCCAATAATTTAGGTGTTTTATCTCGTCTATGCGTGCCGTATATGTTCTCTGTATTCCCTCTATTTCAGCAATCTCTCCTGCTCTGAAGGGGGAAGTGAGTACTGAGCAGTACTCAAGACGGGACAACACAATCTCTCCTGCTCTGAAGGGGGAAGTGAGTACTGAACAGTACTCAAGACGGGACAACACAATCTCTCCTGCTCTGAAGGGGGAAGTGAGTACTGAGCAGTACTCAAGACGGGACAACACAATCTCTCCTGCTCTGAAGGGGGAAGTGAGTACTGAGCAGTACTCAAGACGGGACAACACAATCTCTCCTGCTCTGAATGGGGAAGTGAGTACTGAGCAGTACTCAAGACGGGACAACACAATCTCTCCTGCTCTGAAGGGGGAAGTGAGTACTGAGCAGTACTCAAGACGGGACAACACAATCTCTCCTGCTCTGAAGGGGGAAGTGAGTACTGAGCAGTACTCAAGACGGGACAACACAATCTCTCCTGCTCTGAATGGGGAAGTGAGTACTGAGCAGTACTCAAGACGGGACAACACAATCTCTCCTGCTCTGAAGGGGGAAGTGAGTACTGAGCAGTACTCAAGACGGACAACACAATCTCTCCTGCTCTGAAGGGGGAAGTGAGTACTGAGCAGTACTCAAGACGGGACAACACAATCTCTCCTGCTCTGAATGGGAAGTGAGTACTGAGCAGTACTCAAGACGGGACAACACAATCTCTCCTGCTCTGAAGGGGGAAGTGAGTACTGAGCAGTACTCAAGACGGGACAACACAATCTCTCCTGCTCTGAAGGGGGAAGGAGTACTGAGCAGTACTCAAGACGGGACAACACAATCTCTCCTGCTCTGAATGGGGAAGTGAGTACTGAGCAGTACTCAGACGGGACAACACAATCTCTCCTGCTCTGAAGGGGGAAGTGAGTACTGAGCAGTACTCAAGACGGGACAACACAATCTCTCCTGCTCTGAAGGGGGAAGTGAGTACTGAGCAGTACTCAAGACGGGACAACACAATCTCTCCTGCTCTGAAGGGGGAAGTGAGTACTGAGCAGTACTCAAGACGGGACAACACAATCTCTCCTGCTCTGAATGGGGAAGTGAGTACTGAGCAGTACTCAAGACGGGACAACACAATCTCTCCTGCTCTGAAGGGGGAAGTGAGTACTGAGCAGTACTCAAGACGGGACAGCACAAGAGACTTGAAGAGTACAACCATTGTGATGGGATCCCTGGATTTGAAAGTTCTCGTAATCCATCCGATCATTTTTCTGGCTGACGCAATATTTGCTTGGTTATGCTCCCTAAACGTTAGGTCGTCGGACATCATTATTCCAAATCCTTGACATGCTGTTTTCCTACTATGAGTAGGTATGATGGCGTGCTGTCCCCTGATGTGAAATAAGTCACCTTCCATTGCTGTGTATTCTATACCCCCCCTGATGTGTATGAGTAGCCTTCCCCTGTTTTGTATTAAGTAACTAAGTAAAATTAAGTAAAATTAGCCTTCCCCTGGCACATGTTAGGGGTTAACCCGAAGGTAATTAACGTGAGAGAATTTTCAATATCATAAGAAGGTTGGGTGGTCAACCCCCATGCCCCCCTTAGAGAGGGAGCGACTCCAATGGTGTCTGAAATCTAAATATGTTTATCTAAAACTGTTTCAAACACATTTTTTTGCTTTATCGACGTCGAATTTGCGTCGATAACGCCGATCAGGCTGACGGGAGAGAGGGAGGGTGGTGGGTGCTTATTCCCAAAACCGTTCGCACAATTGCCAAACCAGTATTTACCCAGGACTTTCCTGAATTTAAAATGATCCCATTTTCTGTTGATATAGTTAAATCCTTATTCATATATAAGCTTGATTATACCCATATATATATATATATATATATATATATATATATATATATATATATATATATATATATATATATATATATATATATATATATATATATATATATATATATATATATATATATATATATATATATATATATATATATATATATATATATTATAATGTATCTTTGTGTAATTGAATTATTAAGTATTATCGATTAATTGCAAGTTAGAACATATATGCAGCGAGACGTTACGGTTGCAGACCGGCCATCAATGTTGCACTGAGGCGTCGTGTTGAAAATGTTTGCAACATATCATGTTGCGTCAGACAGGGGTCTCGTTGCAAGGAGGGCAGGGCACTTAACGTGATCTGTGACGTCACATGCAGGAACTTTGTGTATCACGTCACCCACCACCACCACCAGCCTTGTGTATCACGTCACCCACCACCACCACCCTTGTGTATCACGTCACCCACCACCACCACCCTTGTGTATCACGTCACCCACCACCACCACCAGCCTTGTGTATCACGTCACCCACCACCACCACCACCCTTGTGTATCACGTCACCCACCACCACCACCAGCCTTGTGTATCACGTCACCCACCACCACCACCACCCTTGTGTATCACGTCACCCCCCACCACCACCACCCTTGTGTATCACGTCACCCACCACCACCACCACCCTTGTGTATCACGTCACCCACCACCACCACCACCCTTGTGTATCACGTCACCCACCACCACCACCACCCTTGTGTATCACGTCACCCACCACCACCACCACCCTTGTGTATCACGTCACCCCCACCACCACCACCCTTGTGTATCACGTCACCCACCACCACCAGCCTTGTGTATCACGTCACCCACCACCACCACCACCCTTGTGTATCACGTCACCCACCACCACCACCCTTGTGTATCACGTCACCCACCACCACCACCACCCTTGTGTATCACGTCACCCACCACCACCACCACCCTTGTGTATCACGTCACCCACCACCACCACCACCCTTGTGTATCACGTCACCCACCACCACCACCTTGTGTATCACGCCACCCACCACCACCACCACCCTTGTGTATCACGTCACCCACCACCACCACCCTTGTGTATCACGTCACCCACCACCACCACCCTTGTGTATCACGTCACCCACCACCACCACCCTTGTGTATCACGTCACCAACCACCACCACCACCAGCCTTGTGTATCACGTCACCCACCACCACCACCACCCTTGTGTATCACGTCACCCACCACCACCACCCTTGTGTATCACGTCACCCACCACCACCACCCTTGTGTATCACGTCACCCACCACCACCACCAGCCTTGTGTATCACGTCACCCCCCACCACCACCACCCTTGTGTATCACGTCACCCACCACCACCACCCTTGTGTATCACGTCACCCACCACCACCACCAGCCTTGTGTATCACGTCACCCACCACCACCACCCTTGTGTATCACGTCACCCACCACCACCACCAGCCTTGTGTATCACGTCACCCACCACCACCACCCTTGTGTATCACGTCACCCACCACCACCACCACCACCCTTGTGTATCACGTCACCCACCACCACCACCACCACCCTTGTGTATCACGTCACCCACCACCACCACCCTTGTGTATCACGTCACCCACCACCACCACCACCCTTGTGTATCACGTCACCCACCACCACCACCAGCCTTGTGTATCACGTCACCCACCACCACCACCAGCCTTGTGTATCACGTCACCCACCACCACCACCAGCCTTGTGTATCACGTCACCCACCACCACCACCACCCTTGTGTATCATGTCAACCCCCACCACCACCACCCTTGTGTATCACGTCACCCACCACCACCACCACCCTTGTGTATCACGTCACCCACCACCACCCCCATTCTTGTATATCACGTCACAGTTCCTGGGGGGGGGAAGTCTTATATTATAAGACTCATATATATTGTATGAGTAGAAATAAAATGAAAAATTAACAGTTACTTTCCATGAAAAAAAATAATTTATATATATATACACTTTTGAAAGTCGGTCCCAATATTGATTGACGATTTTAATTCATAGGGACATAAACCTTGAAGACTTATGGAACACTTTGGAGCTTCTATAATTTAAGACAGGGTCGATTAGGATTCATTTTCCGAAACCGGCGCGTAGCCTAAGAGACTCGCGGTTGTTAAATGTTTGCGATAATTGCCACAAGGTGATTTAGCTTGTAATATTATTATTTTTTTACTAAAATAATGTTCTGTAATAAAAACGGATCATTAACAGGTGTAAACAGTTACATCTCGACCTGTTATGAACTGTTGTTCTTCGACCTGTAACAAACTGCAGTCCTCTGAGCACATGAGTTTTCAATTTTCAAGATGGTGCAGCCTAGTTACCATTTTCCAAGATGGCGGATTCACCGTCGCAGCTTGAGAGGACATTTTTGGCGCCTAGTGGAGCAGAGGTGAGAACTCCTGGACCAGGATGAGAAAATAGAATATGATTGGCTGCAGTTGCTTGAAGTAACCAATCAGCAGGCAATCCACGGTGACGTCATCGACGAGCGCGAGTTTTGTAGCCTCTCATTGGTCTAGAAAGTCTCAGTATGCCTCAGGACCCCGTGGTGGATGGATGTACGCCGCCGCGGCTCCCGAATTTCGCAGAATTCGTTAGTTGCACCACTTTGCTGAACACCGGAGACTACCAGACGCTGCTTAATTAGCCTCATGGAGGTTCTAATCGCCAGTTTCACAAGATAGCTGAGCATTTACAATGCTAATTAGGCTGTGACGGGGCATAGTGTGGTCAGCGCTATGTCCTCCGTCACAGGACACTTCAAAAAAAGGACTCTTAATTTGTCCTTTTCTTTTGACATCCTGTCAAAAAATGATTATAAATGGTACATAGGCTAGTTGCTTTAGTTATTTGAAGTCAGTTTGGTTAACTTGTGCTGTTCCTGCACGAGTTAAAATGAATATTAATTTCTTGCAATTATTTTTTTTGACTGCATGAATGCATATATGCAACTTATACAGTGCGCTTTAAAATATTACTTTCAGGAAAATGACCATAAAATTGCATTCATCACATTATATTTGACATTAACAATCCTCTTAAGTATAATTTGAATATTTTCAACAACTTTGTATATCTTTTAACTCGTAAAACACGTTTAATTTAGGGTAAATCATCAGACTTAAAGACTTGAGTAATTAATTTGTCAAAATACTAGCATTTGGTAAAGGAGTATTTTGCCTGTTATAATGCAGTAATATTTCATTCATTGGCACCGTTGGAGCCTCGAACCCGTGCCCATTGGCCCGTGGACCTCCTAATACCTGCAGACCAGAGTGACGCTGAAGGAGAGGTTGATAGTCTCAGTTGGACAGCAGTGATGTGTCCCTGGCACCATCTCTTATTGTCAGAGGATCCAAAACAGAAAACGGGACAGTACGTGCATAAATTTCTCGAGCCCTTACCACTTTGTAGTACAACGATTTTCTGGCTTTAGGTAAGAGTGTACGTCAAAATACGACGTTCTATCAGGAGAACGGGTTGCCCCTGTTGCCTGTACGTTGCCGGGGGACGGGTTGCCATGATGCAATCAGAGATAAGCGTGTGTGTTAGGGGGGAGTGAGTGAACACAATTCTACACCACTGCGACATTCCCAACACACGCCGCGCTTAACTCTACAGAGTTAATATAACGTACAGTTAATTATCCGGCTAATATAAGCTCGCCTGTTGTTCCAGAGCGGCCATAATTGCGTTGTTGCTCATCCTCGGGAACTTAACATGTCTCCCCACCACCCCACGCCTGAGAAAACTCCCGCCTTGGGCTCGCCAGTAACAGGGGAAACTTGTTTAATTTTTGTTCCAGGCGGGGGCAGGCGGACCATTATGTTTGGTGCCGCGGCCAGCCCTTGGCCGTGTCCGGTTAGCGGAGGTCATGTCAGGGTGGCAGAGGACGCTTGTCCGTGGCGGTACAAGGGACACTTGTCCGTGGCTGTACCAGAGACACTTGCCCGTGGCTGTACAAGGACCTGAGAGCTGCGGACTCAACCTGTCAACTAACCCCTCACCCCCTCGTCTATTCCTATCTGGTAATATATATACTTCGCTAACATTAGCATGCCCAAAAGGTTACGACGACTCCGTGAGACAAATTGCCGCCAATTGGTATCACTGGACCGTGTAAGACAACACCTGACAACTCCCACTTGCAGGTGTTTAAATAATAACATCTATTATGTAAATTTTCCACACCGCCTCAGACAAGGATGGATATTGAGTGATTATATATACCCAGCCGACCCTGTCAGCGGCTGTGGGGGGGAAACGTGCGCTGGAGGGGGGTGGGGGGGAGGGGGTAGCGAGGTTTCGGCAGTAACAGGCTTTTCGTTCGTCACGGCCGCCACGTTTCGGCCCGCTGTTTCGATCGTTACGTTTCGGCCACAGCGTTTTGATCGCTATGTTTCGATCACCGCGTTTCGAGCGCTACGTTTCGATCGCTATGTTTCGATCACAACGTTTCGATCGCTACGTTTCGATCGCTATGTTTCGATCACATAGTTTCGATCGCCACGTTTTGGCTGCTATGTTTCGATCACAGCGTTTCGGCCACTACGTTTCGACCGCTATAAAGCTTGGAGTAAATATCTGGTCAATAATAACAAAGACTTTACCTTAACTTTTCATAATTATCTTCACCATCGGGACAATAAGATAGTCATGGTCAGCTGCTTATGGCCTTCCTCAGGTTCCAATCCACTCTCTGGTACCTATTCTCCTGCTAGGTGAACAGGTGCATGAGGTGAAAGTCCCAGGGGAGCCTCTCACGCTGTGGGTGGATGAGCCCTCAGGGTAGGCGCCCTACCCTGGGATAATCACAAGCCACTCTCCACAACAGTCTGATGCAGGTATATATTCCCTAATCGTAAATCGTCTTCTCTCTCGACTGAGACTGTAGCCACGCTCGTTAATGGTACGTTATTATTCCCCCAGGAGAGCGTTGTCAATCTGTAAATTTGCATGATGTTTGGTCGGCTAATAATGGTAGGTGCACTAGAACTGCGTTGCTGAGGTTGTTATCCGACTCGCATCCTGTCCTGACGAGGCATTAGCCTCTCTTTAACAGCTCTATCCGAACTGGTTGGGCCGGGGACTATCCAGGCACCATCAGGGATACCATAACAATCACTATACCTTCTACTAGGCCAACCACACAAAGCCATATCCCTGCCACCAGTACAACTATGCTGGTACAGGGAGCCGGTCGGCCGAGCGGACAGCACGCTGGACTTGTGATCCTGTGGCCCTTGGTTCGATCCCAGGCGCCGGCGAGAAACAATGGGCAGAGTTTCTTTCACCCTATGCCCCTGTTACCTAGCAGTAAAATAGGTACCTGGGTGTTAGTCAGCTGTCACGGGCTGCTTCCTGGGGGGTGGAGGGCTGGTCGAGGACCGGGCCACGGGGACACTGAAAGCCCCGAAATCATCTCAAGATAATCATCTCAAGAGATACTACCATGGATGCGGTGAGTGGAATTTACACATTTTAACAGTATTTTGCTGTTGGGTCCATGCCCGAGATGGATAAGTCGGGAGTTAGCATTAGTGAAACGATTGCCACATGACACGGTACCTTAAACCCACCCCCCTGTACTGTATTGTAAAATATCATATGCTGATGTCTATAAAATGTTAGAAGTATTCTGTCATGTTTTATCTTTAATTCTCGAGCTAATCTCAGACTATCTTTAGATATACCTGGGTATGTCCAGATACCTTCCCCCCCTCTGCCCACTATTCCTCATGGGTATGCATCCATGTACTCCCTTTCCCCCTACCCATATGCCCCCTACCACCAGAGAGAGTGAGAGAGAGTGTGAGAGAGAGAGAGAGAGAGAGAGAGAGAGAGAGAGAGAGAGAGAGAGAGAAACAGCATACTTTTAGGCTCTGTTGGGTACCCCATCTGTGTGTATACTCTAAGAGTATAATGTGTGTGTCTGTTCAAAGTTGGAGGTCAAACACTAATGTCTGTGGCTCATTTGGGTACTAAGTTTCCACCTGTGTCCCCTTGTTCGTGTCCCACCCGTGCTAATTAGTCTCTTTCCACCCTATCAATTCATCTGAGAATTTTGTAAGTGGTGATCATGTCTCCCCTTGTCTTCAAGCGACGGGAGGTTTAGTTCCTGTAGCATTTCCTCGTAGCTCATTCCTCTCAGTTCTGGGACTAGCATACTGGCATACCTTTAAATCTTCTCTAACTTTGTCTTGTATTTAACCAGGTATGGACTCCAAGCTGGAGCTGCATACTCCAGGATTGGTCTGACATAAGTGGTATACAAGGTACTGAATGATTCCTTATACAAGTTTCTGAAGGCAGTTCTTATTTGGGGCCAATCTAGCATATGCCGCTGATGATATCCTTTTGATGTGGGCCTCTGGGGACAGGTTCGGGACGGGGGTGTACCTACACCCCCCCACGACTATCACCACTACACTAAGCTATCATCTCAAACATTAAACAAAAAAAACACCAGAAAGCAGTTAATCTGGTCTCGAACGCCCACCCCCTTTATAACAACGTCAAAGCAACAAACAAATCTACAAACTACAAAACACAACCGTAGTTACAACCACGTCGTTTCACAACCTGTATTTATAACCCGAAAAAAAACTACAGAAACTCCATTACTCATGTGGAATCCAAGATGGCGGCGGCAGAAGTGGTCGACTGGTACCAGTTAATCATTCAACTGCTAATCTATCTTCCTCGAGGGCAACACCTGAGATCACCTGTAACAATTACCTTCAATAAGTGTTCATTTTCTTCGATTACATCTCCTCCCCCCCCCCCTAATGGCCGGCCATAAACCGTCCTCCCTTCATATAAATATATTTTTGGTTTTATGTTAGATTTCACTACCGGATCTGAACGAGAATGAACACAGAGACGGGGCAGCAATTGGTAATTTGTGGCGGTTATTCGCTGTTTAGATTCAGCTGTCGTCATGTTTAAGCTTGCCCAAGCACAGAGATGAGAGATTAGGCTCACAAGCACGCCACAAAAGCGCTCTTCCTGCGGTTGATGCAGGCGAGATGTTGTGGCGTGATCTATTGCAATGCAAGATGTTTGTGTCCAGGTCTTCTGTTGCTCACAGGCGTCTCAAGACGAAAGGACAGCCATAGGGTCAAGAGATATAGTGATGTCAACTGGTTAACTCTCCCTCTATGCAACTGAAACTGTGAGTCAGGATTCCCTAGACTTATGCACTAATGCACTTGCTCCTTGTCCTCGTATCCCAGCTCCTTGTCCTCGTATCCCAGCTGGTAACGCACCAGACACGTGACTTACCAGCTGGTAACGCATCACACACCTGACTTACCGCTGGTAACGCACCACACACCTGACTTACCGCTGGTAACGCACCACACACCTGACTTACCAGGTATTAAAGCGTCCTGACCAAAAAAAACTTACGCGAACATGTGATCCTAACGTAAAAAAAAATAATTCCAGTTTCTCATATTTCTCACGAAATTATGAGTGGCGCCGATGACGTGGCTGCCTCATTGTCCTCATGTCCGTGAGACATCTTCTCATGTCCGTGAGACATCTTCTCATGTCCGTGAGACATCTTGTCATGTCCGTGAGGCATCTTGTCATGTCCGTGAGGCATCTTGTCATGTCCGTGAGGCATCTTGTCATGTCCGTGAGGCATCTTGTCATGTCCGTGAGGCATCTTGTCATGTCCGTGAGGCATCTTGTCATGTCCGTGAGGCATCTTCTCATGTCCGTGAGGCATCTTCTCATGTCCGTGAGGCATCTTCTCATGTCCGTGAGGCATCTTCTCATGTCCGTGAGGCATCTTCTCATGTCCGTGAGGCATCTTCTCATGTCCGTGAGGCATCTTCTCATGTCCGTGAGGCATCTTCTCATGTCCGTGAGGCATCTTGTCATGTCCGTGAGGCATCTTGTCATGTCCGTGAGGCATCTTCTCATGTCCGTGAGGCATCTTCTCATGTCCGTGAGGCATCTTGTCATGTCCGTGAGGCATCTTCTCATTCATGAGGCATCTTCTCATCTATGCAATTGCAATCATTCTCATGATGTCTGTGTGGTTTGAAGGGGACAGAGGTGGACTGTGACAGGATGCCACCCACAACAGTTGCCTATACACTTCTGTTTGGTGAACAGAGGCATTAGGCGGAAAGGGAAACGTGTCCTAATCGTTTGTTTTATTTGTAGATAAAACCTTTCGTCCCTCGGTTGTGAATCGAGAACGTAGACCACTGTGGCACTCTGGGGGGGTGCCAGCGCCCCCTCTGTGCACTGTGGCACTCTGGGGGGGGTGCCAGCGCCCCCTCTGTGCACTGTGGCACTCTGGGGGGGTGCCAGCGCCCCCTCTGTGCACTGTGGCACTCTGGGGGGGGGGGGTGCCAGCGCCCCCTCTGTGCACTGTGGCACTCTGGGGGGGTGCCAGCGCCCCCTCTGTGCACTGTGGCACTCTGGGGGGGTGCCAGCGCCCCCTCTGTGCACTGTGGCACTCTGGGGGGTGCCAGCGCCCCCTCTGTGCACTGTGGCACTCTGGAGGGGTGCCAGCGCCCCCTCTGTGCACTGTGGCACTCTGGGGGGTGCCAGCGCCCCCTCTGTGCACTGTGGCACTCTGGGGGGTGCCAGCGCCCCCTCTGTGCACTGTGGCACTCTGGGGGGTGCCAGCGCCCCCTCTGTGCACTGTGGCACTCTGGGGGGTGCCAGCGCCCCCTCTGTGCACTGTGGCACTCTGGAGGGGTGCCAGCGCCCCCTCTGTGCACTGTGGCACTCTGGAGGGGTGCCAGCGCCCCCTCTGTGCACTGTGGCACTCTGGGGGGTGCCAGCGCCCCCTCTGTGCACTGTGGCACTCTGGGGGGGTGCCAGCGCCCCCTCTGTGCACTGTGGCACTCTGCGGGGGTGCCAGCGCCCCCTCTGTGCACTGTGGCACTCTGGGGGGTGCCAGCGCCCCCTCTGTGCACTGTGGCACTCTGGGGGGGTGCCAGCGCCCCCTCTGTGCACTGTGGCACTCTGGGGGGGTGCCAGCGCCCCCTCTGTGCACTGTGGCACTCTGCGGGGGTGCCAGCGCCCCCTCTAGGCACTGTAGCACTCTGGGGGGTGCCAGGGCCCCCTCTAGGCACTGTGGCACTCTGGAGGGGTGCCAGCGCCCCCTCTAGGCACTGTGACACTCTGGAGGGGTGCCAGCGCCCCCTCTAGGCACTGTGGCACTCTGGGGGGTGCCAGGGCCCCCTCTAGGCACTGTGGCACTCTGGGGGGTGCCAGCGCCCCCTCTGTGCACTGTGGCACTCTGGGGGGTGCCAGGGCCCCCTCTAGGCACTGTGGCACTCTGGGGGGTGCCAGGGCCCCCCTCTAGGCACTGTGGCATTCTGCGGGGGTGCCAGCGCCCCCTCTATGCACTGTGGCACTCTGGGGGGTGCCAGGGCCCCCTCTAGGCACTGTGGCACTCTGGGGGGTGCCAGGGCCCCCTCTAGGCACTGTGGCATTCTGCGGGGGTGCCAGCGCCCCCTCTAGGCACTGTAGCACTCTGGGGGGTGCCAGGGCCCCCTCTAGGCACTGTGGCACTCTGGGGGGTGCCAGGGCCCCCTCTAGGCACTGTGGCATTCTGCGGGGGTGCCAGCGCCCCCTCTAGGCACTGTAGCACTCTGGGGGGTGCCAGGGCCCCCTCTAGGCACTGTGGCACTCTGGGGGGTGCCAGGGCCCCCTCTATGCAC
This sequence comes from Procambarus virginalis, assembly GCA_020271785.1. Classification (NCBI taxonomy): domain Eukaryota; kingdom Metazoa; phylum Arthropoda; class Malacostraca; order Decapoda; family Cambaridae; genus Procambarus; species Procambarus virginalis. The sequence continues at coordinate 102,122 of WNGS01006645.1, forward strand.
TGTGGCACTCTGCGGGGGTGCCAGCGCCCCCTCTAGGCACTGTGGCACTCTGGGGGGTGCCAGCGCCCCCTCTATGCACTGTGGCACTCTGCGGGGGTGCCAGCGCCCCTCTATGCACTGTGGCACTCTGGGGGGTGCCAGCGCCCCCTCTATGCACTGTGGCACTCTGCGGGGGTGCCAGCGCCCCCTCTATGCACTGTGGCACTCTGCGGGGGTGCCAGCGCCCCCTCTATGCACTGTGGCACTCTGCGGGGGTGCCAGCGCCCCCTCTATGCACTGTGGCACTCTGCGGGGGTGCCAGCGCCCCCTCTATGCACTGTGGCACTCTGGGGGGTGCCAGCGCCCCCTCTATGCACTGTGGCACTCTGGAGGGGTGCCAGCGCCCCCTCTAGGCACTGTGGCACTCTCGGAGGGTGCCAGCGCCCCCTCTAGGCACTGTGACACTCTGCGGGGGTGCCAGCGCCCCCTCTATGCACTGTGGCACTCTGGGGGGTGCCAGGGCCCCCTCTAGGCACTGTGACACTCTGGGGGGTGCCAGCGCCCCCTCTAGGCACTGTGGCACTCTCGGAGGTTGTGCCAGGGCCCCCTCTAGGCACTGTGACACTCTGGAGGGTGCCAGCGCCCCTCTAGGCACTGTGACACTCTGGAGGGTGCCAGCGCTCCATCTAGGCACTGTGACACTCTGGAGGGTGCCAGCGCCCCCTCTAGGCACTGTGACACTCTGGAGGGTGCGAGCGCCCCCTCTAGGCACTGTGGCACTCTGGGGGGGGGTGCCAGCGCCCCCTCTATGCACTGTGGCACTCTCGGAGGGTGCCAGCGCCCCCTCTAGGCACTGTGACACTCTGGAGGGTGCCAGCGCCCCCTCTAGGCACTGTGGCACTCTGCGAGGGTGCCAGCGCCCCCTCTAGGCACTGTGACACTCTGGAGGGTGCCAGCGCCCCCTCTATGCACTGTGGCACTCTCGGAGGGTGCCAGCGCCCCCTCTAGGCACTGTGACACTCTGGAGGGTGCCAGGATCCGTCTCTGACCATAAACGCTAAACAGAGGAGTTCTTCACTCCTATTGACAGTCTGAAGTAGCTTCTTGTACAGAAACACTTGACAGATCCTGGGGTCGAGGGTGTATAGGGTGTCCTTACACCCTTGTCATGCGTGGCGTGACAAGTGGGTCACTGAACAAGTGTGTGTGTCGAGTACACCTGTAGTGTTGTCAGGTGTAGGGGCGGTGGGGGAGCCAGGGTGTAGGTGTAGGGGCGGTGGGGAGCCAGGGTGTAGGTGTAGGGGCGGTGGGGGGGAGCCAGGTGTAGGTGTAGGGGCGGTGGGGGGGAGCCAGGGTGAAGGTGTAGGGGCGGTGGGGGAGCAGGGTGTAGGTGTAGGGGCGGTGGGGGGCCAGGGTGTAGGTGTAGGGACGGTGGGGAGCCAGGGTGTAGGTGTAGGGGCGGTGTGGGGAGCAGGGTGTAGTGTAGGGGCGGTGGGGGAGCCAGGGTGTAG